>JACXIT010000099.1:6097634-6132084 GCA_014737525.1 Bombus difficillimus
AAAAAAAAAAAAAAAAAAAAAGAAAAAAAGAAAAAAAGAAAAACAATACCTTCGTGCAAAAGAAGGAGAGGCTTGATCCACTAAATTCCTTCTAAGGGCAAGAGGAGATTCACCGCGACTCAATCTCGGCGGTGGTTCCGGCGAAGGAGCACGTTCGCTTCCAAGTCTAAGACGAACATAAGAAGCAAAACGCTTCTTGGCAGATTCTTTAGACCCACCCTGAACAGGTGGCATAACAGATGACGGTTCTTGCTTTAATTGATGAGCAAAACGGGAAATTAATAATTCGGGGCTAGTAGAACCATGAGATCCTTGTGGAGGGGGTTCAGAAGGAAACCTGTATTTAAAAAACGAATATATATATATATATATATATATATATATATATCTACTTGCTATTAATCATACCAACAACGGGTTACAACGTTTATCGTTACTTACCTTTTACGACTAATCATAGGACTACCATAAATATCTTGAGTTTGGGGATGAGTTTGAGGCACAGATGGAGTTTGTCCTAATCGTTGTTGAAGAAACGGAGAATACCGCCCACTTTCAGTTGATTGTACTACATTTGGAGGGTCAACGTTTTCTCTTCTCCAAGGTGAATAATCACGAGCAAACGGACTTAAAGATCTAGAGACACCTTGCCATCTTTCTTTACTGGTGTCTCGATCTTCCGTGAAGCGTCCATGATATGGTGAATAGAGCCTACTTCCCGCGTCTATTGTACTAGCATCCTGTCGATAAGGAGAGAACGGTCTTCCTTCTTGCCTACCTTGTCCATTAAGAGAACAATGATTCGAAGAATAATCCCTATTTTGATCGGCATGCCTATATGGTGAATACGGTCGTTGAAAATTTGATTCCGATGTATCCATGTCATTGGACGAAGGAGGAGAAAACGGCCTGGAAATTTCCTTTCGTCTAAGCGCGTATGGACTATAAGATACATAGTTCGCACCATTCTCACTATTTGATCGTTGATGAAATGGCAAAAAGCTGGAGTTCTGTGAGTCTTTGGTGACATTGCTTCGTAGGAAAGCTGGTACTTCAGACTGAGCCCTGAGATGAGCTGTTTGTTTTAAAGATACATGACCCGTAACTCGTTGCTGCCACCCTGGCAATCTGAAACTGAATTCCACAATATTAAACTATGGTTTTACATATCATCAAAAAAGAATTACTGGTCCCCCGAAATAACTTGACTTGTGTAAAAATGTCACTGGTACCCAAGATAATTGTATCATGTTGGTTCTGCAAAAAACTTGAGTTTATAGGGGGTTAATAGAAGTTAGAACGTTAATCATAGAATCATGCAACACAAACGAGGATAGAGGAATTTTTACCAAGGTAACAGATCATAAAGAATATCTGTGGTCAAAATTAAAAAATTCAAAATATTACATGCTAAATACACAAGTAAAATGTTTAACTGACATATTCTAACGTTTAAAATAAGGATAAAAATACAAATATAATTAAACAAATATAACTATTTTATAATGAATGGAGTGTGCACAGGGAAATCTTATTTGTGCCACTGAATGATCGCTACATAATATAAAGACAAATAAACGAATATTCAAATAAATAAAAACAATGCTTACCATGAGTAGGGGTTGAAGGGTGGGGTGTGTAACAGGCGCGTGCACAAACCAAACAACTCGAAATGAAAATCGGGCAGATTTTTGGATAATTGTGAGGTGTATTTTTTTTAAGTTTTTTGGAGTTTATGGGTAAGTTTTTAAGGAAAATGGAAGAAGGGGCAGGGGCGAGGGAGAGGGGATGCTATGCTGCGCTGCCTCCCTCAAGCTCAACGCTGCAACACAATTTAACACGCACGCAAACTTTTAATCGAAATGTATGGACAGGTTTGTAAATGTTGTTTGGCAATGAATAAAAGATAAATATATAAAAACTAGTAGTATCCAACAAAAATCCAACTTTAAAACTCAGCGTAATATTTCGAGCTCCTTTAATACCTACCCATTAACCATGAATGCTGAAGTGTGTTAAAAATTTTTTAAACTAATATAAAAGAACAATACCCGGTTATTTTCAAACCAAACCAAATCATTATAATATTAGTTGGGAATATCATGCCATGTTTAAAACTCTATTCGTTTCCTATAGAACGGTCTTTTCTAATAGCACATATCTCTACCACATTTTCCAAATTCACATGATTCTTTTTTAATCAAAAATTTTCTATACAATACTTGAAAACTATCTTTTTAATATTTACGATATACACTTATTAACAGTTTACCTTGGCTCTAATTGCTGCATAACTCTGCCAAACCATTGGCAACCAGAATTTAGTACCGACGAGTTTGTTTCTTCATCTTGTGGTACGTCGTGTTTTCGGATAAAAGGATGCTCCATGAGTTTATGATATTTTGGACGATGTTTATAATTTTTTGTAAGGCAACAACTCACAAAATTTCTAAACTCTTTTGAGAAGAGCGCGTCTGGTGGAAGGGAGGGAGGGTCATCTTGTACTACTCTGCTCAGTACCTATGAGTTCATATAAGTATAACGAGCATTTTTAAACGCATCAAATACTACCATTTATATAATATATGTTACTCAGTTTACCTCAAAATCAGTCTTACAATCTCTGTAAGGGAATACTCCTGTAGCTAATTCGACTAAAGTGATACCCAAGCTCCAAACATCGGCTCTTATATCATAGTCTGGTTTTGTTGGATCTGGGGGATCAATTCTTTCAGGCTGTAAAAGTATAGCAGTATTTTATAAAACAATTTTAAACTTCAGCATAACAAGAAATAACATTATGTGTACTAACAGCCATGTAAGCAGCACATCCTGCACTTCTAGTTTTTGCTTTACTATCAACTAATCTGCCAGATATACCAAAATCGCATAACTTAACTCCTCCCCTTTCGTCAAGAAGAATATTACTAGGCTTCACATCTCTGTGAATTACACCATGCTTCTCTTTCAAATATGATAATGCTTTTACTGTCTGTAAGTAATATAATTCTTTCTACATAAATAATACTCTAGGTAGAATTAAAACAAATATAAGACTTATCATAAACTTATGATCTACTTACTGCTACTGTAACTTTTCCTAAAAATTCTTCAGGCATTGCTTGCCTGGTCCTTTTTAATAATTTATCTAAACAAGTTGCCATTAGTTCCATACAAATCCATACATCAGATTCGGTGATAAAACAACCCAAACATTGCACAATATACGGACAATCGTGTGATTTTAACACAACGTCAAGATCCATAATTATCCTTTTATTCTCTTCTGCATTACCAGAACGCCTCATCTGTTTAACGGCAATGAGTACACCACTAGGTTTATGCCTCATTTTAACAACATGTCCACAGGTACCATTTCCCAATTCACCTAGATGTTCTAAGTCTTTCATTTCGGTTTGATACCTCTGACCATTAATATTTAAAATACCATTCATTTTCATGATCTCTTGTAGTTTTGATTCAAATTCACTGTCCTGTTTCTTTGGAGGTATCTGCGAGACTTTCAATGTTGGAATTGGAGCTGCATTAAAGATAAGAGTTAAAAATCATTTTTACATCCAACTAGAGGTATGTATAAGAAGTGACATACATTCTTCAATAAAAAGATAATCTTAAATTTTCAATACACATGCAATGTGTTTTATTATTGTTGGATGAACATTAGTCTGCTTGAAGACGAATAACAATTCAAAACCAGATAAAGGAAAATAATCATCCTTATCATTACAAAGAGATTCTTTCTTTTAAAAAACTACATTGTGTTTGTTTATGATTCATTTAAACATATTTCTGTTTATCTCAAAACACAATCTATTTATCAAAATGAAAAACATATGCGTGTATAAATGTTATTAATTTACCAACAGGTTGAATGAAATAAACTACGCGTTAGATAAGAAGACCAAAAGAGTATCGTATATAGAATCAACAGAATAAATTGTGATGATCAACATAACCTGTACGACAAGTAGTAAAAGTAAAATTCAATTGGAAATTTTTGGAAAAAACGTCAAGAAAAGATTTTATTATTTTTATAAGCGTCGTTTAAATCAAACTCACGTCGTGAGGCAGAACTCGAGACAGACCCCGAGGATGACGGTTGAAGGCTCGTTCCTGGTCCAACCTCGCTGTTCTGTCTATCTCTATCTCTTGATTCATTTTCTGCTCTAAGACGTTCTTGTAAATTCAGAATCTTATTCTCCAGAGTACTGGACATTGCGACGGTCTTTTGAAACACTAACAAATTCACCGCGGGACACCACCTCGCACAAAATATTTGACAATTTTCACATCACTCGTCTGCCCCTTTTGGCAGCGAACATTGCGCCGCCGGTTATACGCATTTCAGTACAACCAACTCTCTTTAAATTTCTTAGAAATCACTAGAGTAGTTTATGATAAGAAAGTTTTCCAAGGAAAATTATTTCATCTTCTAACTACATAATATCGTATGTGTATTTTATATATATATATAAATGTATATATATACATACATATATATTTTCATTTTCATACAAATTCATATATGTACATGTTATTTAAGTAGAGATCAATATGTAAATGATTTCCATTTTTTTTTTTTTTCTATAAACAGAAAGTAAATATCTATAATATAGAATACAATTTCGTAGACCTTAATAATAAAAATGTATATAAATGCTTTTTTTTTTTTGAACACCTGATTAATATGTCTAATTATTGAAATAAATTGTAACTATCAAGCGTGTGAAAACTTTAAGGAATTAAAATATCTTAATTTTATAGGTAATAAAATCATTTCATCGGGAACAATATATTCCAGCATTTCATGTAGTAATTGTAATTCGTGTTAAGAGTTTTGACTATTAAAATACAATTTTTTAGTCCTAACAAACTTGATGCATCTCGAAGCACAAATTTACTCGTATTTAAAACACTGATAGTCATATTTCAAACGTAATAGTAAAGAATTGGTAATATTATTATAGGAAAGAAGCTAATATGGAGAAAACAATTAATATATTGATGGAATATTTATTTAAAGGGATCGATTTTATGGGCCATTGGAAATTATTACTATCCTACAGAGCAAAAATATTCATTGTAGAACAGCTGCGTTCGCGGCTATACTTGGGTTGTTAATGACTTCTCCCAAACTTTCCAGCAGTTCTTTCCTATAATCATCGAAATCTCCATCAATTTCATTAATCTGTTGATTTTCGATTACATATAAACAACATTCTGTATCCCTAATTAAACGCTCATCGTGAGAGACGATGATAACTCCTCCCTTGTAATCATTGATAGCATCAGCCAGCGCATCGATTGATTCTATGTCCAAATTATTTGTTGGTTCATCTAAAATTACAACATCAGGTGCATTTAAACATAATTCAGCTAATGCTACTCGCGCTTTTTGACCTCCTGATAAATCTTTCATTTTAATTGTATGCGCGTGAGAGCTAAGTCCAAATGTTCCTAATTGCTTCCTAGCTTTCTCATATGGGAGGTCAAATAAACGCATTAGATATTCCGACGGCGTTTCTTCAGCCGTTAGATGTTCGCCAGAGTGCTGGTCAAATTTTCCTATCCTCTAAAAATGATAAAGCATAATTTAAGTATACGAATTTGTCATTTAAAATAATAAAACTAATTTTTATCGTTACTTACTAATCTGTGATTTCTTATTAATTCCCCTTTCACAGGTTGTAAATCAGATGTTAGTAACTTCAAAAATGTAGATTTACCGACGCCGTTAGGTCCAACTATGGCTATTCTAGAACTTAAATCGATACCGAAATCAACGTCGATAAATAATGATTTTTGTCCTTCATAATGAAAGGTTACATCTGAAATGAAATATGAATTTTCAAATCATTCGTTGCAATATAATGCAATGTAATGTACATAATATAATAATAACATACTATGAAGACCAAGAATCGGTGGTTGCAACGGGGGTGGATCAGGAAAACTAAATTTCACTATATAATCTCTAGGTTTCTGTAACAATTCCGCAGGTGCATTATCATCTTCTTGTTTTTGCATTTTCGTCCTGTTCTTCTCCTGCTTTCTAGTTAAGGCTTCCTTCTGTTTCTTTTCAGCTTGTTTTTTACTTTGACCAGAAGCTTTCAGATCCTTAAGTCGTTTTTCTTGTTTCTCATACGCTTTAATCATTTCTTTCTTCTTCTGCTCATACATTTTCTTGAACATACTATAATTTCCCTTATAATAGAACAATTTTTGTTGATCTAAATGAATTATATCTGTACACACATTATCTAAGAAACTCTGGTCATGGGAAACAATAAGTAATGTTTTTTTCCAGGCTTGAAGATAATTGTCCAACCAGATAACAGCATTTAAATCTAAGTGATTAGTTGGTTCATCGAGCAACAGTAACGTTGGTTCTAAGAAAAGAGCTCTAGCAAGAGAAACACGCATACGCCAACCGCCAGAAAAATTTTTTGTCGCACGATCTTGCATGGCACGGCTAAATCCTAGACCAGCAAGAATTCTTCTAGCTCGTGGTTCTGCAGAATCTGCCCCAATAATTTTTAATTCTTCGTAAACCTATAGAAAATAAGAAATATATCATTATAGTACAATAATAAAATATTTATATATGCATTTACGTTCAATAGATTACCTCCTGTAATCTGCTTTGGACAGAGGTATCTCCTTGTTCTACCAGTTCTTCTAATTTTTTACACTCTGTCATTAATTCTTTACATTTTATATCTGCATTAAGTACTACTTCCACAGCTGGCGTATCATCAGCAATAACTTCTTGCTCGCAGTATAAAACATCGATGTTGGGCGGAATAGCAAAAGCTCGTTTTGCTATATGACGAAGTAAGGTAGTTTTTCCATGACTGAGATATATAATAAAGATTCGATAAGATAGCGAAATGATATTTTATGAATTAGGAAGTGAAAAAATACATACCCATTTGGTCCTACCAAACCATAACGTCTGCCTTGTGCAATTAACAAGCTGGCATTGGTAAATAGTTCTTTTCCTTTTGCAGCAATACTAAAATTTTCAACCTTAATATCAACAGCATTTTCTAATTGTTGATTACCACGCTGTTGACTTTGAGTCTGAGAAACAGTGAAATTAGTTTCAAGTTCGCTGTGACCCTGACCACCGGTCTTTGTTAACATTTCCATCGTTTTTTCATATTCCTGTTGCTTTTTCAATTTTTTCTTTTCTTTATGCGTTAGCTTCTTCCCTGTTTCTTCCACCTCCATATCGGATATCTTTTTCGCGACATCTGATATGTTTTTATCGGTTGACATACTGAAACGTGCACCTAACTATCTAACCTCAATAATCCACACTTTCCTGAGATCTAGTAAGTAGCACACAAAAAGTATAAAAACACGTGGCGCCATCCAATTCTCTGCATACTTAGTCTTAGCATATTGCGGTGTTTTATAAATGTATATATAATATTCAATAGGAATAATGAGATTGATGTTTTATATAAACTATTGGAAAAAGAAGCAAATCAACAATTTAGATAATGCAAGTGTCGTATTACTTTCTAAATGTAAAGTAGGTAAAAACAAAAAAATAATACACGATATGTTTATAATATATTGTTAGAAATGGGAGAGGGGAAACAATTGAAATAGATCTATTAGATACCATAAAAAAATGTATCGATCTTCTATGATAAAATACAGCGAGATAGAAGTACGTTTTTTTAAACTCGAATATTTTAACATAAAAGATGGCGGGATTGCAGGAAATAGAGAAGAAAGCGCGTACCGTTAACGCAAGATTTATGGCTTATATGGAGAAACATCGCTTATACGAACTGTTTTACGTAAATAACCTCCATATCACAGATATATCCGATAATACAGTTCTATCAAAATCTTAGAAAAACGAAACGTATATAGGAAATAGCAACTCAATTAATGATCCAAAAACCTGAAGACCATCTTGTATTTATGAAGCAATATCTTCAACTTGCTGCTAAAAGACTCAATGTTCCTAACATTATCCTTATCGCGCCTGCAAACTTTGGTAAAGTTATAGAATTATCTTACATAGACTTCTTCGGGTCTCTATTTTAAAACTTAGTTCGCTTGAATTGAAAAGAAAAAAGAAAAAAAAAAAAGAATATTTCATATGGACAGATAGAATGGCCTTAGCTAATGTTCTTCGCGAAGAATTGGGCGTACATCCTTTAACCTTGAAAGATCTTCGTAAAGCTTGCCCTCCGCTGCATGACGTAAGCGAAAGCGAAAATTCACAGTTTTGTTTTATCTTTTTAAGAAATGAATTTTCCCTATTAGGACGATTGTCAGTGCGAGGAATCGGAAGATCTTGCATATGCAATGAAAAAAATTTTACAACACGGAACTTTTCATGAAAGTGGATGGCTATTAGTTGGTAATACATTACACGCGTGTAGATTTAAAAAGATGGAATACCTAAAATATTGTCCTTTTGCTTGTCTCATAGACTTGCCAAGAACGAAAAGAGAAGCACAAATATTCCAGCGTACCGGAATAATACCAACGCATGTGATACAACTTATAGTTTCGGATGAAAATGGTACAACTACGAAGAACGGTATATCTCTAAATTCGATGAATTTACATAATTTTTCTGTTTTAGAAAACTGGGGAAATGTTTGCACAGATGCATTCGCTTGCCGTGAAACGTGTAATCCTACAGACACAGAGAAAAATATAAAAAGTCGTCGTTACTTGAAAAATTGTCGGGGCTTATTGGAAGCGTACAGGCATTGTTTAATAGTTGGTTAAACTTTTAAAAAGAATTTGTTTCTGTAATTAAATTTATAATACTTATGCTTTCATGTCGACGAATAGCGAAAGTACAATTGTTGACTTGAGAAAAAAAAAAAAAAATTGATTTCAAGGCAGTTGAGGTAGGTATCAGGTCCATCGACGAACTTGGGAAAGATTGTGCAAAACTGGCAAAAACAAGGAAACATTGTGGAGCACCGTCGCTTTTTCGCATTGCGCTTATTGGATTTAGGGGATCTGGTTGCACTACATTAGCAAAATATCTGGCCGAACGATTCAATCTTGTTCATAGTACTACTTTTATTTTACAGCCTATTTCACAGCTTCTCATTGCTCGATAACTCGTTACAAGTTGTAAATGTTATCGTCTATTTTAGTCGATTACGATTATATCGCAGAACAGGCGCGCTTACAACAAAATGCTTTGGGAGAAATGCTTCGATTATTCGAGTACAAATGGGGAGAAAGACCCAAGCCTGAAATTAGGATTCAAATCGTCGAGGTATGATAAAATTAATGACTAAATGCATCGAATCGATAACTGTGTTACAATGTTATTGTTTTCAGAAACACATATCCGGGTATGAGTGTTTGAAAAGGGGTTGGGTTTTAACTGGATATCCAAAAACTGTCGAAGATTTTAAACTATTAGATTCGAATCCTACGCCACCGAATAGGTAAAAAAGCGAAAGAAATGTTCAAAGCCGAAGAAGTTTGTGAAAATTTCGTTCACCGTGTTAAATATTTTAGAGTAATATTTGTGGAAACGAGCGGTGATATTTGCAGAGAAAGACTGCTGAATCGTAGATACAATATTGTCACTGGAAGCAAGCACATTTTGTCGACAGCAAATTACGCCGTTAACGATGATCGCAAATTAGGTGTACATTCCAGAGATTTCCGACTAATCGTAGAGCGAGATGTAAGAACGCGGCTACTGTTGTGATTAAAATTATCTTTTTTATCGTCGCGTCTATGATTTTAATTGCTGAAAAATTGCAGCTTCAAGAGTACGAAGAGAATGTGATCGACATGATGCGGTATGCAGGTGAATCCGCGATAAAAATCGATGGAAACGAGGAAGAAAGGATCGTCCGAGAGAAGGTAGAAGCAAGTATAATGCGTCCAGTTCCACCCTGGTATTCGAGGGTGCCAAGACCTTCACCTGTGATCGATCCCATGAGCAACGAATTTGACCCGGATGACGAGCCCGACTCCAGCGTGTTTGATAATATACGTGCCCCCGAGCCGACATATACTTTTATCTAACTTATAGCTGTCGACCCTACTTTACCTTCCGTAAGGGTAGAAAACGGGATTACTTCTAGTACATCCTGTTATCCTAGTACGCAGAGCATCTTATTTCCACAACATCACACCATTTGCATGATACCATGTATGGATTTTTTAATACGTATAACTACTTTTATTACTTTTATTGTTTAAATTACGACGTAAAGAATTATCGATATAGGTAAATTTCGATAGAAAATTTGAGAAATACAGCTACTTACTTGTATTTCCTTACGATAATCTCTGTGCTAATAAACTTTAGCGACGTCCTTCAATATTATTATTTGCTCTGCGAGTAGTAGGATCAACGATTACGCAGACTGTAGACGATACGTCAACCTGTTTGCTTGGGAATCGCACCACGGATAGTATATCGACGCGGAAGTGAACAGTGTTTGATCAAGAAAAGAATACAGTATATAGTTGAATTAAGGATATCACGCGCCTACATTAACAAGGATAATTGCCTCAAACGCGAAGCATATTTCCGGATCAAGGGTGTATAGAGTGGGATAGGTCGCAACACGATTGCCGAATGTACGCAGGACTTGCTACGAACGATGAAATCCTGCTTACTTTGCCCAGCAGTTACCAAGACCTTTGCCGTTTTCAGGAGAAATTTGCCAAATTGCGTACTTGGTGTCTTTATCCTGATATCGGGAGAATGCGACGCATGTGTTCTACTTATTAACGAGATATTCGCGATGGCTAATCGCGAACCTAAGCGTTGGTTGTTCATCGCGTTATTGGACAGTACGATCCAACGAAGCATTTTTGCTATTTTATTCAAAGGATAAACATTTGTACTATGTTATTTACTTTTGCATAAAAGTAGAATTCACCGTTACAACGACTACTTTGATTCAAACTTGGATAAATTAAAAATTCGACGGTTCAGTTATCGATCGGAACTGATTTCTGTAAAGCTACGTACAACCCGGAAGTAAAGAGGAAACTTGGGTCGAGGAAAGTAGAGTCGGATGGAGGTAAAATGGAAGGAAATGCTGCATAAATGTTGGAAGAAATATTCCCTTATAAAATATGTTCCTTAAGTATTGAAACAATCGTAAACTGAGAGTGGAAGAACGTTTTTGTGATTTTGAAATTTTAGCAAGTAACCGATCAATTTTTATTCTTCGTTTTATCGATGACACGAAATGATCCTAGACTTATTTTCTGCAAGTTCTCGAAGTAGCTGATCTAGTTTAATTAACATGGATATTATATTTTATCAAGTATTAATCCTATCCACTTATACTGGATAGGATGTCTATAAGCTTTAAGTCTACTGGTACTAGGTATTCGTATATCGCGATTATCCTTGAAAAATTGCTTTGACATAATATTTCCCATATCGAACGAAAGACGATCACGTAAAGAAGAAGGATCCCAGGCTATTATTAGACAAACTTCAAAAGACGAAATAAGCTCGAGTATCAGGATAGAAGAAAGCACACGAGACACGATAGGATCACCAACCTGTATCCTCGATATCCATATCACGTGCATTATCCTACTTGGACATCTGCAACCCTATACCCGTATGGATATCCCGAGTATGCGTTGAACATCGAGTGTGTACTACGTGATCATCATACATATACAGAAACATTTTTTTTTTTCGCCGGTATTACAGATGCATTAGGCTCGCATAACGTCGCAACGATCTTCCCATCGAACTAATCAAATCCATTAGACCTATCTTTCAATCCACTCGCAAAATATCCTTAAACGTAATTCGAGTCCTTTCGAGATATTCGTTTAAAAGTCTTCACGCGATAGTAAATAATTATTATTGGTTGTCATTTTTGAAGACGACATAGTCCCGAGACTCATCGCCGTCCATTACCGTTCACCACGAATAAGAAAATATGTACGCTATAGGTACGCTGCGTTCGTCAACGTAACGACACGTGTTTATATCTTACAAACATCCAATCGCACTAGGATATCATGCGAACAAGTATTTCGGGGCTGAATCGATCCCCTTGGAGATCGATTGTCCAGCTTGCTCGAGTTTCCAAACGGTAAAGCATTCCGTCGATCAGGACTCTACATAAGACGAAATTCTCTCTCGGTCGATCAAACGGAATGATTCTTTCGCGTTCAAGGAAGCGCAACGTCCCTCGAGACTCGTCAATGTCCTGTCACTCGTCAACTGCGTGGCGCCAGAAGCATTCGCAGCACCAGGACCGCATAACCGCGGAAAGGGATTCCCACGAACCTCCGGGACCTCGAATCTAGGGATGGACGCGTATTCCGCTCCAGCTAAAATACCAGGACGCTAGTAACAATTCAATCGTGGACGTTGTTCTCGTGTTTTTGCGCAGTTTCTAGAAGATTAATCACGCAGGAATTTAAGAAAACGTCGCAGAAGATTCGCTCGAAATAAGGAGGAACAGTCGAAATTGTCAATGGGTTTAAATATCTATTCGCGATGTTAAACGCAGAGAACGTATTAATTTAACGTTTCAGAAGAGAAGAATGGAAACGAGACGCAAGACACCACGTTTCTTCTTCGTTCGACTTTGTTATTTTTCATCGAACATATCCCGCCTTCTATACATCTTAATTTCGTCTGTGTATCACAGGCGATCATGAAACGAGTGGCGCATGCTGCCGAAAAAAATTCCAGATATTCGGATGGATTTCCGATAACAGACAACACGTCTATATGTACACAGTGTATATAGCACGCTACTCTGTGGCCACCCTTGAATGAAACAAATATTGATTCGCTTCGCGAATCGGCGGCCCGCAAAATTCCCTGTTTTTCGTACCATTAATGTTTCGAACGAGTGCCTAGAATTCTGTATTTTTTTAGAGGATGGGCCGAACGATCGGTTCGGTGGTCGTTGTACAGAAAAAAATGCTTGGTAAATTCTGAAAGGGTTTAAACGAAAGTTCTATTGGATGGTAGCTTTCGCGGAGATCGCAAGCAGACGAGTTAACGTCAAAGCGTACACGCCGAGTCGCACACCAGGATACCAGCCGCAAAGCGGAGACACGCGTTTCTATTACCCAACCACTCGTGATCGATCGAACAGGCTGATCTTTAGCCGATCCAGTAGTTTTATTTGAGACTTCTTCCCCGAGAAATTCGTTGGATCGCCTCAAGGATGTGATCACTGTGACGGACAACCACGGTATCTCATTTCCGTGGAATCGAGTTTTACGTAAGACGCGCGAATTTTTAAAACAACCTTTTTCTCAACAAATTCGCTAAACAATGTCAACCACTTTATTTCTACTTGCAACGTCGGTGAGTTCTAAAAACGTTGCAAGTTGTAAAAATACTGTTGATTCGATTTTTAAAGAAAACTCGTGGCAACGTTAACGATGACTCGGCGCAAAGGGTGTAACGGTATCATACCCTCGAGCGTGCCTAGTAATTATCTCTGCTAAAAAAAAAAAAAAAAAAAAAAAAAGTTGGTGGACGATGTTCCACGAGCACCGATATAGCTAAAAGTATCACCGAGTTATCGCTCAAAAGAAACAATGTTCGCTGCCTCTTAAAACCCGGCAGCCTCTGGGCGTTTAAGTCCTCAAACCGTTCTAATTGAGGTTCCTCCTCGTTACCGCGAAAGAGTTACCGGAAACAATGGTTGGAACAAGTAGATGACAATTGCACGTAGCAAGCAAGCATCCTCCCTAACAAAAGCGTGCCTACCGGTCCTCGTTTTGGCTATCTCTCTCCGTCTCCTTCTTACTTCTCGTCTCCGCTATTGTTCCCTTGCTACCGCAACGAGCGTCACCGTCAGTAGTAACGAGTAACGAAGCGTCCTTCGTGCCTCTCGAGATATCGAGACAGCTAGCCCGAAACGTTCTCTCGAATACCGGATAAGAGTAAACTTCTAGAAAACAACCGCAACAAGACCACCGAAGATTAAGTCGTTGGAAAACCACGCGAACGATTTTCGATTTGCGAACGATCACGCGACACGTTCATCGGCCGTTTAGTTCGTCGAATTTTCTCCATCGATCGGGCACGTTCTTTCTTTCGCAGATACGGAACGTAAAATTCAGGGCGCGTGTACGAAGAAAGCGACGAGCGTTTCGCGAGTGTTCCTAAGATTCGGCACACGGCTGGTTACGAGCGGCGACAGGTCATCTTGCAATCTCAACGAAATTTTCCACGTCGATGTGATTACGCCTTTATTGATAACGATCGAACGCGAATCAAACGTTTTCCAATTAACTCTGTTTATCCTACTAAGTCTTAGCGTTCGATAGCTATTTTCGAGAGCCATTATAACCGACCGGCAACGTATCGCGGCAATTTATAGACAACGCTCGTAACGCGAAAGCAACCGAGTATCCGTGCAATTACCGGCGAACGTCCGTAATTATTTTAATGATCGCCACGAATCGATAGCATCGAAAGTCTGGCCGACGAGTTTCGATTTACGAAACTAATTTAATTAGTGCTTTAAGCGCGATGCACACGGGTTGCAGATAGTAGAAGGGCGATGGTTACCGGTGAACGAGGTGTCGACGATACGGAGGTCAGGCTTTCACGATAAAGCCATTAACGGTACAATTAGCCGTACGCTGAAATTTTTAATAGAGAAGCGAGCCCCGTGAAAAGATTTCTACCTAATTTCGCGAGAAAGGGTGAAAGAACGAAGGAAATGGGAAATCCTCGTGGTCGAACGCGGTAGAGACAGAGGAGCCCGTGGAATTGCATAGAAGAAAGGAAAAAAAAACGAGCCGAAGCCGACTACGCGGAGAGTTACTCGCCTCTCATTTTACTCGAGTGCACTCGCGAACGGGGAAACATTTCAATTAATTACTGCGTAATTAAAATATGAAAAAGTAGTCATTACCCCGCGTTTCCACGTCGGTTACTTGGACAACTTTCCTGCTTGTCGCTCCCCTTTCCCTGGTCCTTTCCGGTCTTTCCTTTCGTTCTCCTCGGCATCCATTCGGCAAAGAATCGCTTCATCTTCCTTCCGACACGTTTGTTTCTCTCGTCTTTCGTCGCCCTCCTCCTCGTCCCACCCTTTCCGCGATCCTGACTTTCGGATATTTCATTCTCCCATTTCATTTTCCCGACACAGATAATCCGCGGACGAGCGCGCTCGCGCGAGTGTCGCGTCCTCGTCATTACGGGCATTAATTATGCACGTGTCAGGTAACCTCCGAGTGGTTACCGGGTAAGCAGCTTGCTAGACGCGCGCCGTGTGCATCGTGTACATGCAGAAGTAAACACTTTTCCGAGACGTACTCACGCTTGACCCGTCACCGACGAACTCTTCGTCGACGATCCCGAGGCGATCTAACCGCGTCGCGTCATCTTGCCTATAAGGTTTTCATAGAGAAAAACGCCATGTTTTTCCAAGAAAAATGTAACCGGTCGAAGTACTCTTTGACCGGCCGATTAGAAAAATTGCAACGAACGGTCAGCGGCTCTGTTCGGTAGCGGCACGGTGGACTGAGCGGACCACCGGACCGAAGGGGATCGGAATATCTCGATCTTATTCAACCCTATCATCTCTTGACTTGTATCCCGCAAAGGTAAACAGAATCGCGTGAGTGGTAAATTGTAAAATGTGAAAGATCGCATCGACTACGCATCGAAACGTGGAAAATCGGTGTTTATTGGCGTATGCGTGTACACGAACCGAGACACGGAAGAGCGCGTTTGCATGGTATTCTGTTGCAACATAATAGCATCGAGCAAAAGGGGTCGAGCTGTTGCGGATGTGAAAATAAGCCTTAATCCGTTGTGTTAGCCCTGCCGTGAGTAGATCGCTCGTTCCGGAGAAACAGGAGTGGCTCGGTCGACGAGCCCCCGCCTGCTACACGGTGCTAACTTTTCAATCTCGGTCGAATAATCCGTCGGAAAGCCCCGCGGTTACCTCGGCAACGATCTGGCCTCTCATTGGCCCGTCGGTATTCTACCGACTCTCCCTCCCCCTCTTCTCTTCACCCTTCTCTCTATCTTCTTCCAAGCTACCCTGCTGTTATCCATCTTTCGTTCCATCACCCTCTTCTAGCGATGGGACTAATTCCATTAGCGTTTGCAACCTCGTTGTCATCACCGATAGCGTCATCACCTTCGGTGTAACGCTCTTTCTCGCGTAACCTCATCCAATGGGAATTAGGAATAAAAAGTTGCTCTTACGTTATAAAAATATACCATCTGGATCGTCTGAATCTCCAAGAAATACGATCGTCGAGGACAATCGCAAACGCATTAATTAATTTCTCTGAAATCGAACGCGATTCTACGTCAGGGTAGTCGAAACACCACCAACGTGCAAATACTATTCGCAAAGTCCATGTTACTCGCGAGAACGTCGCATCCATCGCTATCCCTTTCTCCCTTAATCTATTTCGCTTCAACTTCCTTCGCCTATCTCTTTTCAGCATCTGGTGTTTTACCTATCTTCTCCTGCCTGCGAGCTTCGTCTCTGTTCGCCGTGTTAGCATCCATTCGTCTCCGTTGGAGCTTCCTCTCTCGGCTTCTCACGGCGTTTCGCTGACTCTCTCCGCAAACTGCAAAGCCACCCCCTCCGTTGGTACATACCTAACCTTTAGTCACTGGTTCTCCTTGCTCCTACCGACCGGCACTCCCCGGCGCACTTAGCCCCGTGGTTAACTTCAATGAGCGGATAACAAGCCACCCCTCGACTTTGCCCTGTAATATTCGCTCGTATAAATGGACCCGCGGCTTTGTCAAATCAACTGTCGCTTGTAAACAAGCAACCCTCTCACGGCATCGATGCTTGCCGCGCGAATCTACACCGTCTTCGTGGTATCTTCGCGACGCCCTCCCGACGCGACTTTAGCGCCCATTGCCGAGCGCCGTTTCTCCTTTGAAACCGTTTCCTAAAGATCCGAGATCCGAGATCCGAGATCCGACCTAGGAGAGTCGCCTAGCCGCTTTAGTAGTTTTCTCCTCTCGTCCTTTTCTCCTTTTCCATTTCACTCGAAACTAGGTGCTATGAATCGAACGACGTTCGTTATACGTTTGAACGCGTTCCGAGCACGAAGGAAGCTACGATTATCGAACGATTCGAGCTATTTTCCCTATCTTTTGATACGCGAAATTAACGAACGATTCGAGGACCCGCACGAAAATTCACGGATTATTAATTTAAAGAGAAGAATTTTCTTCGTTTAATACCACGCGACGACGAATTATTCGTATTGGTTGCCGGTCTCGCGAGAGCATTCTCGTTTAATTCCTTAACGAGAACGCGAACGGTTTCGCTGGAATCTCGTTACAACGAGAGAAACGGGGGATGTTCTGCCGGCATCGAGGGACGTTCTGCGTCGTCTCGCCCGAGTCCCGAGCATTACCGTAACGTAAACGAGCCAATCAGCTGTCTTTGTGCCGGCAATCATCCTTTGATTACACGGCACTTAACTCGAAAACAGGGTCGCGATTCTATCGGACGATCATTTTCGTCTTTGACGAAATAGCAGGGGCTTTGGATAAATCGCGTAAAAGCAACTATCCTTGAAATAACTCGTGCACGGGCTTAACTTGGCAACTAGAAACGAAGTAAGCTCGTTAAAAAGCGTTACGAAGGTTAACTCGTCTTATTCTTTACACGTCCTTGAATCTATGAAAATGCGAAGGAACGGCGAGCGCGAGGAGAAAGTTCTCGCTGAAATAATAATCGTTGCCGTAGGCTGGAAAAAAAAAAAAAGAGGATTTTTGTGCTCGGTGGAATCGCGGCGTTCGCCATGGAAACACACGCGTCGAAACTCGAAAGTGGCCATGGGGTAAGAGTGCCTTGTACGAGGCACTGAAGAGTCCGCAGTTATAGGAGGCGAACAAACAGGGCCGCCTTTCAATCGTAATTGGAACCGCGGGAGCCTGACCAACGTCCGTGTTCAAGCACTCTTTTTCCCATAACCATCATTCTTCGAGAGTGTCTCCTGCTCTGCGCGAAAGAAGAAACACAATAGGCTGTATACCCCGGCTACGGAATTCTGCCGAATTTTTCCCCGTATACTTGGACAAACTTTCCAATTGTTTCTACTTAGCGAATCGACGTACGACGTTTCTCGATCAGCTTCTCAAATTACCGATCTCGAACGACTTCGCAAAGGATACAAATTCGGCGAGACTAATTAAGCAAACCACAATACGTAGGAGTACTCGTTTGAAGCAACGATTATACCTTGCTAAGAAAATACGTAGTATTTTGTATTCGTGTTCGCGTTTAATGTAACAGAAAGGCGGGTAAATCGCCGAGCTTCTGATTCTTCTTTTTGTCTCTGAAATAACGCGCGGTCTCTCGGTGTCTTGGAAACGTTGCGGAGCGTTGTTAGCGAAAGACGTATAGAAAAGGATAAGAAGCGGCTGAAAAGGAGGGTATAAATAAACGCTGATACATTCGAGGAGAAACGAGAACGTATACACCGAGCCCTTTTACCGTCTTTAATCCATGGTCTCGTAGAAATGGACCAAGCAAATACAATCCTACCGTCTTTCATCTTCCCTTTTATTCGCGTACATTTTTTCTCGAGAGGAAAACACCACGAGAATCAGTCTTTATACCATTGGTCGAGCAGCTTAAGAATCGACCGTTCTTGCGATTTAAAAAAGATGCTCGAGCAGGAAAAAAGAAAGATATCCACGGTAAAACACGCCGGGAGCAAGGCAGATCCGATACGTGGAAACATCGAAACATCGAAACATCGAAACATCGAAGCATCGAGTAGAATTGTTAGTCGCTATAAACAGAGTCGTTCGTTTCGATCACACCCTTTTCTTTCTGAATGGAAAACGAGCTGGCTTCCCTCTCGTTTTTCGCGAATACGGCACTGGACGATGCTGCTCCGCGCGCAGAATATTCAGATCGACAGTTATATTCACACGCGTGGTCGCACCTCAATGGATTTTGCTTTTCCCGCGATTGTTAACGATTTCGAAGCCCTCGCGGCATCGTGGTTTTGATCCGCCAACCCCTTCTACCCCTCCCATCCTGGACTCGCGACTCGCTCTTCGGCTCTCACTGTTCTAAATCGCTTCACCGTGATCCCCTTCAATGTTTTTTTTATCCGTATTTACCAATTCGTCTCGACTCGATCGCGACTATCTATTATCGATAATCATTCGAACTCGGTAACTTTCGCCGGATAAAACTTCGCTTCGTCTCGCTCGCGCCAACTTGATTCACACTCGCGCACCTTTCACGGCAACAAAACCTTTTCTCGAATAATTACGACGCTTTGTTCTCCCGGGCGCATCCGATACTGTGTGAAAAGTAATCGACGCGCGAATTTTAGTAGATAAGTAGGCTCTCGTAGGAAGACGCAAGAAACTTTTTATTAAATACCATCGGGAAATAAAAAAAAGATGAAAGAAATTACGTTTTATCGTATCGTAACGGTAAAACTTTATTCTTACGATAGATTCTAATATCACGGAAACACGATCGAAGCAACACGTTGGTATCAACAATTATCGAATCGTAAGTGCGCCACTAGGTAACGCGGTCCCTTAAGTCGGAATAAATGTTTCTCGTAAGTAGTCGTTTCATTGGTTTCATATTATGCAGCAATTCGTTAAGAGAACGAGCGTACCAGACAAAGATAATTAAATAGAAGTCGATAATTGATTAAAGAAAAAGGTACACATAGATAAATTATCTCGTCGTTGTTCAGATAAATGCGAGTAAAATAAGTAAAACGTAATGTAATTCTCTTCCATCGAGGAGAATGGAATATTTAAGAAATCTTCTTAATTCGTAATTTTACTTCTTTCTTACATTTAGATCCCTCGCATATTTTCTCACATTCCGCGTTCCGTTATTTACTCGCAGTTACCGTATATGACGGTTCGTTCATAAAAGTCGTAGCACAGCACTGCCAGTCTGATATAAGTTGCTCTTTTATTATCGTCGCTATTAAATTTATATATTGTACACAGATGCATACGTACACATACATTTATCTCAAAACCGTTATTTTCCTGTTTGTAATACAATACCGCTCGATGATAATTTATGTAATAATTGCCTTTAGTTTTATTAATGATCTAACTTTTTCAATCCATCTCCATCTTTTTTGCTTTTATTGTCACAGTACAGATCCTTACGAGTCACCGCTGCTAATGTACATATCACGAGTTTAAATACTTGTATCAAGCCCACTCGGTATTAACGATTATTATCGCACGCTCGTCGGATTTACACTTTGATACCAAGATGCACGTAAGTCGTCGTACGCGCTAGATCATATTTAGTCTTAAATCACGCATAGGTCACCAAAAGTATTTGATTCAGCATCGTAGGTAATAACAACGTAGGACTTTTCCTTTTCCTAACTCGTACCATACCAAAGACTAATTATGCAATTCCCGCGCTGTATCGCATAACCAAACGTTAAGAGCACAATACGATACTTCAGTGCTGGAGCATTTTGTCTAGCGTATAAGGTTTTTGTTCGTTAACTTTTGTTCGTTACGTTTATTGCAAATAGCATTATGGTTTTTTTTTTCTTGACAGGATAAACGTTCGTTTTCGAAAGAAGAAGATGTACCGCGATTAGAAAGATTCGGTACGTGTATTAAAATTGGTACGGTATATGCGATCGGGGAGATCGAAGATGACACGCAAAATCTTGAAACGTCGTTTCACGTTTTTTACAATTTCTATCGGAGAGTCGTTACGTACATACGAAACTTTTATACAAATGATACACTTTTTACCAATAAATCTATATTTATTTTATACCGCTGTACACGCATTACGGTGTGTACTATTACGAGATTAAACGAATCAAAGCGTATTATTTGCATAGCTATTACGTACGTCGTTCATTAGGTAATCTTGATACGCAGCGGGAAGTGTAATTGTACGTGTTTCTATCTCTGATCTGTGATCGTTCCCCTACAAGATCGGAAAGACAAATTCACCCCGAATCGAATCCTATTTGTCCAACGCGGCCAGAGGTGGCTGCATCCAGATGAAATTTCGCGTCCCAAAGGGGAACAAATATTGCAAATTACCGATAACAATCAGCCGACAAGGGGCGGTGATTTCGAGGTAATTCGAATCAAACCCTCCGCTCTAATTTCCATTGATTTATTTCCGTTGTCTAAATCGCGACAGATGCGATCAACCGTGCTACTCTCTTGGCGCAAGAAATTACTCGGTTAAAATTTATATAGCGCCCTCGTTAATCACACATACACGAACATACGCGTGCATATAATCGACGACACAGTTTCAGATTCGATAATTAACACCTCTGAAGCGAGACATCGAAGGAAACAGGGACGATTGTTATTCCAATTCGATCGAAGGAAGCTCGGTGTCGCGTTAAAAGTCGTCCCGCGAAGAGCCGCTAATCATCAAAATTATCACGAGCATCTTTGTTTTCGCAGCTCAAAGCCACTCGATTTATCCCGTCTTCATGCATTTATTCCGGCGTTTCCGCGATTCCGAGGTCCTTTTTCAGCGAGCAGCACGAAGAAGACGGCCAGCCGCTTTGCTGCCCCTTGAATTAATTCCCTGCATACGTTAATCTTAATGAATTCACAAACGCGCCCCATCGTGTCCGACTCTAGGGGCACATCGGCGAGGGTTCCGCTTACAGGTGCCAGCACGCAAACTCGAGGCCACGAGGCGAGCCATTAAAATACCAGCCTGTATACACGCCGACTCTCCTTCTTTCTGCACGTCGCATTTATGCGACGCCACGCGACGTCGCGTTGCCGAAAATTGCACGATCAACCCCCCTCCCCTCCCCTCCCCTCCTCCTTCCTTCCTTCTTTCTAACGTTTCGTCACCGGTCGATAGACTAAATATTTATTTATATACTCGTTATAACGAGATCCTTTCGGACGATATTCGAGAGAAAGATGATTTTAAACGAGATATCGCGATAGTTGTTGCGATTGAAAAGCACCGTGACTTGTTAAAATTTAGTTTTAACGAAATTACAAAGACGCGAGAATGTATAGGAAAAGAGAGATCGAGGAGAGACGATGGAGGAGAGATTCGGGGAATTCGTTAATTAAGCAATGCGAAAGGAATAGAAGGTCGGCGTGCTATTTGCGGATGTAAAAGGGCTGGCCGTGTACATAGGTGCGGCGCACCGCGTGTTTTTATTCTAGATCGACGAGAATTCAGCGTGGATGATTTTGCAGGACGCGAAATATTTAGGTATAGAAAGCAGTAGATGCGGGACCATAGAGTCGCAGGAATACCACAGGAAGATAAGTAGCGACGCGGTGAATAGACTAACGGGGCGCTGCAAAAGCCGAGAACGAAGAAAAGGGAGTGAAAGGGGATAGGCGGTGTCGAGGATTGGTGGTTTTATGCATCATGCATATTTACGCTCACATACTAGCTGTAGAAGATGACGAAGCGGGCCGGCGAGGGTTCGGCAAATTGCGAGCACCGTATTTATGCAAATGCCTGCGCATTCGCGTTGCACCTTGCGCCACCTTCTTTACCGATCTTTCACCCAGCAAATTGACTTCGTTAGAATCCGCTCCGAATCTTGCTCGAATTCTATACGTTATCGGGGAAAAAATGGAGCCGCAAAGGGAGAAGGAAGAGGGAAGGACAAAGCCAACGAAGAAGCAGAGAAACCACAAAACTTGAATGAAAAGTGAAAAATCGCGTTGCCAGATTTGTTTGGGATTTTCTTTTTTGCGGACGATGTTGAGACTCGCGGCGCGGAAAAGCCAACGCCGGAAAAGGGAAAAAGGAGCGCAGAGAGAAGGCGAGAAAACGCGACCGTTAAGCCGCCCCCGGGGAGAACAATCACGATATCGCGGCGAGCGACGCGTTCTCTATACCAGGAGAAACGTTTCACATCCAATTTGTTCCTCTCGTTTCGCGGTAATCGCTCGCCAATGACTTTCCGCCCCTCGTTCCCTCCTTTTCGGAGTTCGATGCTCGTCAGGCCGTACGCTTTTCACGAAGCGTGCACCGAGATCCTGCCACCCACGAAGCCCTACGGTTCTCCTCGTTGCACCTCGTCCGTGTGTTTCGTAAGGGTTGCCGCTGGAGCCAACCCCCTTTGCGCAAGCCGCTTTTCATCGACCAATCGACGTCGAGCCGTCGCGACTTCCACCCCTCGACGTCGAGTCAGCTCGACCAATCGGCTAGCCGCCGCGGACACGGTACGGGGGTGGCGTGGCGCTACCACCTCCAAAATGGCTGCGAAATCGCGCGAGCATTAGACAGCCCGTTCAAAATAAACGGGCGGATTAATTGGAGCGGGGTGGGCGCGGGGCTTGTTCGACGCAACCCCAGGCCTAACTCGCGTGGTAACTCTTCCTCCACCCCCACCTTGATATTCAGCAACGTGCGCCTGTCAAGGAGTATGACGACGATACCAGGCTCGGACAGGCACATCCGGTCATCCGCCGTGATCCTCGACGACGCAGAACGACGCCGAGCGTCCACGCGTTAGCATGAAACTCGACTCGTCCGTCGCTGTGGTGTTCTCGCGCCGAGAAACGATTCCGGCTCAGCTGGTTCGCGCGATCCTCCTCCTCCTCTAAGCGGAATCGTTGTTTTTCACGGTCGTTTCGTTCGGTTTTCTCGCCGAGGTGTAACGATGCAGGAGCACAAGTCGTTTCTTATAAGGGATCTTCTGGGGGATGTTCTGTCCGAGCGGGTGCACGGTGAGTTTAATCGTACAAATCGCCCCTTCTTCGATCTATAGCGTCGTTCTTTAAATATCATCTGTATACGCGGAATCTTTGCGACACGTATAAATAATCTTATCTAATCTTTCTCCTTGCGCGAATTTTTCTTCCATAAAATCGAGATTTCTCGAAGAAAGAAATAAAGCAAAGAAGTTGGCAGCGCGCTAACGAATCCCTGACTCGATTCGAGACTGAGTAATTAAAAAGTCAAGATTTTTATTGTACGCGATAGCGGTCGCGTGGCCTGTCGCCAGGATTCTCGTTACACGGTATCCCGCAGAGCGGACCTATTAATTTTAGCCAAGCGCCCCGACAGGGTAGCGCCCCATTATCGACGATCCTACAGATGGTCCGAGCTGCGGAAGGATTCGTTAGCTCTCGTTAGTGCGAATTTTCATCGTTCGTCGTGGACGATTATCGCGTCCTGCTGCGTCTCGACGCCTTTATTGGCCAATCACGATTGGACACCGACCGTTCTTGTAATTGAGATCGTTTACCGTTAACCAAAAGCAATCGCGATCGTCCGATCAGCCGAGGATTTGCTGGCATTGTTCGGGTAATAGGCTTTGAATCTATTTTTCGGCTAATGGGAACGCAGCACAACGCAGATCCGACGAGATCGGATTGGATTTCGTGGAATTTAGTTCGTGCGACAACTGGCGCGTGTAATTTGACTCGTGTACGAGCGTACAACTAAAGATACGTTATTTCAGAAGATTCGGAGGACGATTCTGCCGTACACTCCGATTCCGAGGACACGATCGACCCAGGAAGTAGCCCTTGCACACGACTGGAGAGTCCTCCGCCGGCTCTGTCGCCATCGCCGGCACCAGCGACTTCCGGCAAGTCTTGCGGCACGACGAGCGGTCCTCCAAGCGGCAGAAAACCCAGAAGAAGACGAACGGCATTCACCCACGCTCAACTCGCTTATCTGGAACGAAAGTTTCGCTGTCAAAAGTATCTGAGCGTGGCGGATCGCAGCGACGTCGCCGACGCGTTGTCGCTGTCCGAGACGCAAGTGAAGACCTGGTACCAGAACAGAAGGTCGTTTTACTTTTACTTTTACGGCTGTCTCGTTCGACGATTCATTAAAACGCAACTATTTGCCACAGAACGAAATGGAAGCGACAGAACCAGCTGCGACTGGAACAACTTCGACATCAAGCTACGGTGGAAAAGGAGTTGCTCGTGCGAGGAGTAGGACTCCATCATGGCAGCATAGACGCTTATTGTCCACCTTACAACGCTCAGACCCAAACGCAGAGTCATCCGCCTCCACCGCCACCGCCGCCGGCGCCGTCCACCGCTTCCACGGCCGCGTTTCTCTCCACGGCCGCAGCCCTCTTCCGAAACGTCACTTACGTTCACGGATGTCCCCTTTAACCCGGCCGAACGCCGCGGTTTCAGGATCGTTTCTGCCTTCCGGCCGCCGGCGTCGGCAGCCCTTCCCTCCTCGAAACGTCCGCTTCGGACGATTCCGAACCACCATCGCCGATGGATCCGATCGGACCTCGATGTGCCCGAACTCCCGATCGTGAATCGCGATGGTTCGCGGCAGTCGATGTTCTTTTCCGTCGAATTCTTCGGCCTGCGTTTCGCTACGTCGCACGTGCGCGCGAAAAGAATCTCGCGACCGCTAATTCGGTTACATCCTGGTACAAAACATCACGCGCTACTACCTCCGATACAGTGAAGTGCGCGTGAACCACGAAACGCGGATGTAAACGCGGATGTAAACGCGGATGTAAACGCGGACAAGGAAAGTCTCGTTCGCGGTAATCGCGCTTACCACGTTTCAGGAGTTCTTCGCGACTCCTGGGATGGAACTCTTCGAAGATTCCGTGCTCCGCTTTGGAGTTGTTTCTGAGAGCTAATTCCTGCATGCGAAACAGTGTACATATGTAATTACGAAGTTGATCGGTAGTCGTAGTCGCTTTGTTTTCGTTCGCGACGACGAAAGGGGAAGGGATGAACGAAACGATATCGGAAATCGAGGTGTTTCGAGGATCTGTTTCCATCGTTCCACGAACTTTCGCTTGTTCCAGTTTAAATAAGAACAAACCCGTAATATCCATGGTTCGGAAACATGTTCCTTTTACTCGGAACGAACGAAGAAGTCTAGTTGAGTCGATAGCGAGTCGAATTCCGTAGATGTGTCATAGGTTCTTAGGTAACTGTAACCGGGAAACGGGCGAAAACGACGTTTACTACAATTACAACCGTTTACAACCGTTTACAACCGTTTTCCCCCGTTTCCCGCAATCAATGGCCAATTTTCACTTAGAGATCTAGTTCGCTAACGTTCACCGCTGATAATCCATCACTTTCTCCAGTTAGTCGACGATTTTTCGTCAACCGATGAATTCTTGTAGATAAATAAATTATTATCGAACAGAAACACCGCCTTGTAATTGTTCCTTTCACGCGCCACGCAGTTGCTTTCGTTTTCAACGATATCGAACAAGGTTTTCTCTGTTCTCGTCCGTTTTATTTATCCTTTTCACGTGGTGTGGCACTCATCGAGTTTGCCATGTCGAATCGAGAGTAGATGAACGGAGAACGACAGTTGTTTTTCGTCCGTCACAGACGATATCGCGAAAGTACGTGCGCACACGCGGAGGCGAAAATCGGGCTTTTTTATTTGGACAAACGGCAACGGTAACGAGCCCCGTATCGGGAAGACCAATTCGCGCGTGACAATGGGCACGTGGCCAGAAACAGCGATTCGCAATCCCCGGCAGAAAGTAATTGGCTGAAACCGATACAAGTCGAGTGGTACTGGCACTCGTGGCTGGAATTGGCTGGCGGATTTAATTGAACGGAATCGACGAGAAAGAGCGAGAACGAGTATATATACCTGTGCGAGAACGCGTGCGAAAGAAGGAGAAGGACGAAGGAAAAGAGAAAGATCGCGGAGAGAACGGTCGCGATC
The DNA here is from genome assembly GCA_014737525.1 of Bombus difficillimus. Classification (NCBI taxonomy): domain Eukaryota; kingdom Metazoa; phylum Arthropoda; class Insecta; order Hymenoptera; family Apidae; genus Bombus; species Bombus difficillimus. The sequence goes on from JACXIT010000099.1 coordinate 6,124,277, forward strand.
GTCGGGATGATTTTTTTCGCCAGCCGATCGCGGACTCTATCGTTAATTGGAGAAAAAGTGAGAAGAACGAACGAGAGAGGGAGGAATGGAGAAGAGGAGAACGAAAAGTGCACGATCTCTTTACACGGATGATTAGACTGCATTAAGCGAATTTCGAACGATCTCGCGTAACGACGTCGTTAATCACTCTCCTTTGGTAGCGTTGGCGAACGTTATCGAAAGACTCTCCACGGGAGATCGAATTTCTCTGAAACGATTCTCTTTGATTTTCTTGGAAATCGAACGGCCATTCTAAGAAGCCGCGGTGTATCGCGACGAGATGAATGGAAGCATAATTGGGGGAAAAGGCGCGTGGAAAGTTCAAAGGACTCGCGAAGCGCGCAAGGACGTTTCGTTTGATAAGAAGAAATCGTTGCGCGACGACGACCAGTCGCGCAACCACGAATCGTCAACTTTCACTCGTCGAGTTACGCCGCGAAAACGACGAAGAAAGAGGGAAACCGGAATGGGAGACACGCTTCTTTCGGGTTCATTCAGAACGAAATAAACCAGCAGACTTTCCGCGTCTGGACGTCGAATAATAAAAAAGAAAAAACAGAGACACATCTAGCCGAGCGTGAAATCACGCGAGTGAAGGAAGAATTCTTACGACGCTCATCCCCCTTTTTACCTCTTTCTGCTTCTCTCGCGTTCGCCGCGAGCTTGCCGTGCCATGGACGAAGCCGGGAATCTCTCACGCGTAATTACTTCGCTATAATGAATCGGATATTATTCGTAATAATTTTCTGCCACGCGTATTGTCCCCGACGACGACCCACGAACGCTTCTAATTTCGTCTCTTAACGCGTTCTTAAGCGAACCCGCGTGTCGCCATCACCGCGATGCATCTCTTTCAAGAGAAATACCTACAGCTTCTTCGAAAGCTCTTTCGCGTACGAACAAATTTCTGAAACGAGTCTAATGACATTTCTCAGATAATTGGACGATCGGAAAAATTATAAAATAATTGGTTCGACAAACGAACATAGAATTATCGCGTTATATACATATAGACGAAGATTCGAGTACGTTCGAGCGCGTTTGAATCGTGTAAACGGCCGTAATTTACTCGTGGATCACTGACTCGATTCGAATCGTCTATTCTTTATTGAAACGGCCGCGATAAAGGATCCTCGGTGAATCCCGTGCAAAGGAGTCGCGTACGCAGGGACTCGAACGAGATATCCTGGGATAAGAGAGAAGTGGCGTCGCGTGCACTCGGCCACGTGCGTATTGTCGTTGAGCGAATCGTGGACGCGCGTGCATACGTGCGTAAGTCGTGTTGGCACTTGGACACGCGCTTCTTATCCCTCTTCGGTTTACGATGCGCGTCTCCCTCTCGCCCCTTTCGAGAACGGCGTCGTTAAATACTTCAACGGGGGGGGGGGGGGGGGGGCCTCCCTGCGTGTCTTCGAAATCGTTCCTGCTCTTACATACACCTTTGAAACCCGCACCCTCTCCACCGTATAACCACGTGCCTTTTAACGCGATTCTCCCGATCGGTGATTAACGGCATCCCCGATATCGTTCTACCGACGACGAGCAGAGAAGACGTTCCTTTCTTACAAGAAAAAGCCGAATCACTCCTAGGATACACTGTCGTTTCCAAGACTGTGAAAATCGGCGAGATAGGAAAGGACGTAGTCGAGAAAGCAGAACCTCGTTTAAAATGGAAGCAAAGGGTAGGCGCGGACGCCGATAATAAACAAGGACGAGTAAAGGGGCGAGGCGAACGCCGAAAGGAGGAGCGAAATTCTTTAGAGGGAAAAAAAAAAAAAAAAAAAAAAAACGGCGGAGTAATTGCTGGAGAAACCGAGGAAGAGAGGGAAATGGAGGAGAGTAGCGAAAAGGGATCGTGGCTCCGTTGGTGGAAAGCAAAAAGCAGAAGTAAAAGGAGTCGACTGTGACGAGGCTAGCGGAGGAGAAGTGGGGAGGGGGAGGGGGAGGGGGAAAGATGGAATCGCAAGAAGCAAGGATGAGCGGAAAAAGAGAGGAGGACAGAAAACGAGAAAGAGAAAGGCGAGAGCGATGGAGGGTGCAAGGTGCAGGGTGCAGAGTGTACGCGGGCAGGGCCGAGTGTAACGAAGCTCCGACTTTTTAATTGGAATATATTCAGAAAGCGGAACGCCTTTTCATCGCGGGACTCGATGCACTGAATACGGCCTGAATCAACGCGGAATCAACCGCGCTTGCAACGAGCCTGCTGTGCACCTGCAAATCGGGCCGCGTCTCTGCATTTATACGTAACGGATGCATAGCAGCCGCATAAAATAACCCGCGAAAATGCGGATCCGGCTCTCTTCTCCCGACCAACCTTCTCCACCTCTTCTCCTGTTTTTTTTTTTCTTTTTTTTTTTTTTACCACGGCTCGCCGATATCCGCCAACGTATAATCATCCTGAAAATACGATAAGCGCGACACGATCGCATCCTGGTCTACTCGTTCTATCCGAATTGCTTTTCATTCCCGAATGTCAAAAATTGCTTCTTTTATCCAATATCGTTCCTCGAGAAACTTCTAGGCTAGAAGATTTTGCAAACTGAGAGCTAGACGTTTCTCAAGGAGAGGCTATCGACGTAACTTTTTTTAGATTCGAGTAGATATTCAAAGCAACATGCTAATATCGTCATTTAATACGCCGATATTCGTTCGCGTTGCATGACAGGAGCGAACTAGTCGAACACGATTCAACCGTGCGTCGCTTTCGGTGGATTTATTCCAGCGGAGGGGTCGCAACACCTATTCACCGTGTAAAGGTACAGGCTATGGCAGCTTCAATTTAATGGGCTGTTTGCTTGCAAATTGTGGTATTGCTAAAGGGCAACAAACAATTCACAACTCGTTTTAACTACCGCATTTCAATTCCAAGAAGCCTCAAGTCCCTCTGGCAAGTGTTACATTTACATAATTGTCTCTTGCTCCGTTTCCCGTTCGTAAAACCGCGCGTCTTTACCCTCCACGACGCTTATTTCTCTCATCAACTCCTTACACATATTTACTATACACCTTTTTAACGATTTAGTTTACCTGTAAGAATGTCACTCTCTTGATATTTCTAGCAATTCTTTACGTCAATCTAACGGCAACGAAAATTCTAATCTTTATTATTTGAAAATAGTATATTTTTATTCGTTGTTAATTTCGATTATATCGATATATAAAATAACGTAGCATTTATTTTTCTTTCATATTTCAAAAAGATGAAAAAAAAATGCCCCGGGTGAGGATCGAACTCACGACCTTAAGATTATGAGACTTACGCGCTGCCTACTGCGCTACCGAGGCTTCGAAATGCTGGCCTTACCTAGTTTATTTTTCAGTCACCTTTTGAATCGCATTAAAATTATGTTAAATACACTAATATTATAAATTTATATTCTTAGCGTTGTGTACTCGTCGGTATTAGATATGTAAAAGGAATATAAAATTATACATGTAAATGTCCAATATATGTGACATGTACGTATTTCAAATATCAGAATACGGTTCATGGACAATTTGATCAAGATGTCGCCACATAATGGATATTAGGATTTAGGGTCTTTAAACTAGAGCTTTTTAATATTGGTAGTGATACAATCGTTAAATTCTAGAGTACGGAAGGACTCTGAATGTAAACTGTCAAAACAGTTTTTGTGAGATCTCTTTTTCAAGAGCTTCTAAATCAACGCAGGGGTAAGACAATATAGGGTAATATGACAGATACTGAAAGTTTACGAGAAGCGATTGCACAATACGAACAACAGGTATGAATTAACTATTTCATCGACGTTGTACAAGGAAACCGTATAACCTTTCGAATAACTCGTATACTTTTTAATTAATGGAGTACGCTTAATTTTTCTGTTCTAAATATCCTTTTGCCATACCAGCTAGCTCAAGTTCAAGCGACTTTGTCCGTGACTACGCAAGAAGCGGATAGGGAGAATTTATTAAGCTTACAATCGGACATACAAGAGCTTATTGCTTTAACGAAAAAAAGTCTACAAGGTGTTGAAACTTCTAGCGAAGATTTAGACGACGACGACGACGACGATGACGATATTGACGATATTGACGATATGGACGATCCGTTGGAAAAAGAATATGCCTTATTCAAGGTGATTTTTCTTTCAACAAGCAAATTATTAAAGAAAAGAAAAAGATGGAAGCATAAAAGATCCAGCAAAGTAATATTTCGTTTCATATAAATTCGTTAGGCAGAACTGGAGAAAACTTCCAATGAATCTCGGAGTAAAGAGCCGGATAAACAAGATGACGGAGCTTCAAATAACATAGAAGTCAGTACGCAAGTATTCTGTATGGCATAGAAATGACACAATTATACGGTGGAAGTTCATCTTGTAGGATGAGTTGAGGCAGCTTGAAGGCATGAAATGTCGAGCTCCCCATGGTAGCAGTTGGGGCGGCATTGGTTATCATAATGCTATGATATGTTCTGTTTATCAGAATGACAGCACAGAAATAAAAAATATGCAAGATATAAAGGTAAGAATAGAATTAGATCGAAAATTACAATTACGTCTAAGTTAATTGCTAATTTCAATGTATCTTTCTAACAAAGTCAGCAGGGAACAGATAACTTTCCTTTATCCACATCCATATTATGTAATTCTAAGGATTTATGTATATGCTATTATCTAGGTCAGGGTATTTTTTCTAAATCCAACGCATAAAGAAATGCTTCCGTGTCCTTATTATTTGGATGGGAAATGTAAATTTTCTGACGAAGATTGTAGATTTTCGCATGGAGAATTGGTGCCATTATCTAGTATACAAGAATATAGGTAAACGAATCTGTTGACATTCGATAGCAACGTACAAAAATCAAAAGCGTGATATCTATTTGCAGAGAACCAGATTTTCAAAGTATAAAGATGGGTAGTAGGGTATTGGCAAAGCAAAAGAATCAATTATGGCACAGGTGCATCGTATTAAAAATGCCAGAAAAAGAAGGAGATGTTTTCAGAATTAAATTTGAAGCGAACGGTAATATCGTAGAAGTTTTCTTACAAGATCTTTTACCGCTTGGTACGTATCTTGCAAAGTAATTGTACGTTTGGGTTTTATCCTTTCGCATTTATTTCACTTTATTGTTACAGACGATGCTGATTTGGAAATGTCAGATACGTCTGAAGACAGCGACGGTGAAAGTGACTCAACGGAGTATCCTAAAGAAGAAACAGTTCATAAATCTCTTCTCACGGTAGAAAGTAACACGCCGTTAGGAAATTGGGAGAAACATACGCGCGGGATAGGCAGCAAATTAATGGCTCAAATGGGATACGTAGTGGGCACTGGTCTTGGAAAGTATTCAGATGGCAGAATAGAACCAGTTGAAGCAACGGTACTGCCAGCTGGTAAATCTTTAGGTATGTATATTTTGTATCGTTGTTTCTATATATAAATGCTTTGTATATGAAAAAATGTGGTTTCAGATCATTGTATGGAATTGCGAGAAAATGCCGGAGGGGATGAAAATTTGTTTTCCGTAGAACGTAGAATGCGAAAGCAACAACAGAAGTTGGAACAGCAAAGACAAAAACAGTATCAGAGGGAAAAAGAACGAGAAGAAAACAATGTGTTTAATTTTATAAATGCAACCTTGGGTGATAAACGTACGTCTAAGAAAATTTGATTATCGCTAGATATTATCTCTACCATTTATTATTTATTACTTAGTATATGCTATCTCTAAATAATTTTTTGCAGCCAAATCGGACGCAAGAAATATTTCAAAAGGGAAAAGTAGCCTTAAAACAGAATCAAATAGACAACTAAACGTAGCAAGTTTCCAAATTGGAGAAAATATCTTAAGACTGGAAAGAGAATCGGCAAAATTGAAAGAATCATTGTCAAGGCATACAAAAGGAAGTGTTCATTATAATAATATTGTAATGAAGTATAATGAGAAACAAAAAGAACTTGTTAGTTTAAGAGCATCTGAAAAAAGTATTGCTGCTGAACAAGATCAACGAAAGAACAGAGCTAAATTATCAATATTTTGATGTACATACGTTTACAATTTTAAATTTCTACGAGAAATTAGCTTATGTATTGTATCTATTAATTATTATGTGTAAAAAAAAATATAAATAAATAAACCTTATAATATAACATTAATTAATGATTTTTGCGTATCGTATACGATTAATTTTATATCTCTGTAGTAATAGCTATATAATTCATTTAGTATACCATCTATATAAGTTTAATATACCAGTTTAATATACCTTACTTTGCTTGTCTGTCAGTAGACTGCCTTGTTATATCGACGCGGGTACTTCAACATGGCCGAATTCAGTGACAAGTACGACATTTTTTAGTTATTAAGATAGTTACCATGTTCTAATGATATTCGTGTTAATTAAAAATTTCCAGTTTTTATAAATATGGACTAAAATTGATATTATTCACAGGATCGAAAATTGTGAGGTATGTGGTGGAAATAAAGCAAAATACACGTGCCCAAAATGTGAGGTTAGAACCTGTTGTCTTCAATGTGTAAACATTCATAAAAAAGAATTGGAATGTGACGGTATTCGAGACAAAACAAAATTTATACCATTAAGATCATTCACAGATTTGGATGTTTTAAGTGGTAAGCTGTGTGAATCGCGTAGATATGTATCGTAGTTCTTTGAAAATAATTATTTTACAGATTACAGGCTTCTTGAAGAAGTTGGTAGAACAGTTGAACAACTGAAAAGAGATCCATTAAAAAAATGTACACGTCAACTTAATCTACCAATGGTTTGTTAAATTATTTATCTTATTTCTTCCACGACATGACATGCGATGCTTATATTATAACTATTATCTTTATAGCATCTGAATAAACTGAAAACAGCCACGTTTAAGAGGAATGTTAATTTGCAATTCATGCCACAACATTTTAGTAGACACAAAGATAATACGACATATTTAAATTGGAAAACTGGTGAATTATATTGGAGAATAGAATGGATTTTTCCTCAAGCAGACTGCACAAAATGGGTCACAGAAAGGTAGAATTCCTCTTTTTACATTGATACAATACGTATATTATAGTTAATTTCACTGATAATAATAGTATTTTAATAATTATAGGGCTCTAGAATCCACAAGATTATCACTGCTTATAGAAGAGATCTTAGATCCCGCTAAATCTGTAGAAAATAAAAATGATATAGAGGAATTAAATTTAAGAATACGTTTAAATGAGAGACTACAATTTTATCAGGCTGCAGGTTTATCTGGAATAAAAGTTCTTTTAAAAGCAGAGAAAGTTGTAAAATCAGACTTAAGGTAAGTACACTTAATTCTGTATTCTGAAATTCAAGTAAAATGTAACTAAATTTTATTTTATTACTACAAAATAACTAGGTTTTATGAATTGGATATTAGGCTTTCTTTAAAGGAAAATTTAGAAAATAAAACCATAATTGAATTTCCAACAATATATATAATTCTAAATGATCATTCATATATGTATGAAATTATAGATACTGGTATGTATTTTATGCATAATTCTTATTGTTTTTAAGCTTACAATCAATTTCAGGATATATCAAATAATATTTCAGATGACGAAGATGCAAATGCTTCGAAATATAAAGCTAATAATCACAATGCATCAAGGAGGAGGAAAAGAACGTACAATCAGACAAATATGAAGGGAAAAACAAATTCGACTGTAAATTATTTTTTTAATTCTGAATTCTCAGGATCCGATGAGGAAAAATCAAATGATGATAAAGAAAGCAAGTGTTTATCAAATTTCAATATAC
>JACXIT010000099.1:6132244-6217454 GCA_014737525.1 Bombus difficillimus
CACAAGAATAAATAAAACGAATTTGTTTTTACTGCAAATTATGTAAAATAATATGTCTAAATAATAAAATACAGCTTCAAATATGAATATAATAATATTAATAGTAATATTAATTTCCTTGCCTTATAAATAAAGTAAAAAGAATAAAATAACTTTTAATATAACAATAACCATGACTATACATATTGTCTTACTTGTTAAAGGATATCTTTTACTAAGCCGAAGTAAAGATGGTCATACATTGTCTTAATTATGTAGAAAATCATTATATTTACTGTATGACAATATATGGAACAACGTCTTGAATCGTATGGGTATCACTATATTCCGTGCGACTAGCTTTTGCCTGAATACAACATATGTACATTGTTTCCAATTTCAGGTGAACATGAATTTAGATACATTACGTGGAAAAGTAAATTCACAAGAAAAAAAATATTTGCTAATTTTGGAAAAACAATAATTGATGAAAAACATTAATTGTCTTTACATAATTGTAACAAACTTTTCAAATAGATTCAGAAACTAAAGAATAAAAAAGTATAGCAGGAAGACCAAAAACGCAACAAGTCCGGCCACAGCTTTTACATACATGGACTTGCTATTTAAATGAGTTGCATCCTTTTTATATTTTTGTGACAACATAGTCAAATTTTGCGTTTTAGTGTCTAACTCTGCAAGATAAACGATAATTGAGTAAAAGGTATTCAAAAAAGAAATTTTTGTTTAAATATATATTATTATACTATTACCTGAAAGAACTGTACCCCTTTGCAGGACATCATCTATATTTTGAACCATGATTCTTTGCACGTCCTGTAGTTGGCTATTGAGTGCATTCATATTTCTTCTTGATCTACCATCCAAAAAAACTTTCTTTGCTTTTTGGATGTATGTATCTAAGAAAATAAACATTGTATTGAAAACAAGCATTGTACGAAAGTACTACACAAATTAGATTGCGTAAAAGAAAAGGAAAAATACATACTGAATTCAATAAAACTGTAGGGCCTAGTAACTGTATTGACATGTTTACCATACGATGAATGAAATTCTTGCGCTATATCTTCAAGATAATTATATACGGCCCGTTTACTGTAGTTTTTTTCACACAATACCAAATAACATACTTCATTTTCAATTAAATAACTGCAAATGGAAATAACTGATAATTTATCATTACGTAATTTATCAATTACAACATGAAAAAACTTACTGGAATAAATATGGACCTGTTTCTATAGTACATCTAGCTGGAGACTGTGGTTCTAATCTTCTAAATAACATTTTTGCCTGATTCTGATATTCTAAAATTCTTCTCTCGCTCTACAAACAATTGATTAATTATTAATTATTTGTAACTAATCAATAAACAAAAATCTTACATTTTAATAAGTAAGATTAATATATTTTTACATATTATTGTAAATAATTATGTATGAATTAATTAAAAGTCATATAATTATATAGAAAAAGGTCATGTAAAAAGATAGAACTCATATAACAGTAATTTTCAAATTCAATCATAAATTGACGTTTCATCGTAACAGATTTCTAACCTGTTCATCTTCCTGCATCGTAGCTGCCAGTGGCAAACCATCTGCTATCCTCGCAATCATTGTTAATAACACCATTTTGATAAAAATCAATTACTCTTGTCACCGAAAATATAGAAAAAAATAATGAAATCTTTGCAAAATAATCGTCCCTTCACCACCTGCGATCCATTTACGTAAAACTGGCCACGGTGTGACCGATTCATCAAATGTCCGTCCACTCCTGGCATACCACGTCACGTCGGCAGTCACTGTAGAACGCTCCGAGCCTTCCATTGAACACATTGCAACTGTGGTTTCCCTCTTTATTAATCGCTTTCACATTCTACGACTAATACAATTACCAAACTTGAAATGCTAGAATATATCTAATTTTATATATTAAAAATAAAAAGTTATAATACAGTAAATAAAATAGACACAAATAGATGTATCTACTTGTGTAATATCTAGTTTAGATTTACATGAGAATATCTCATCGCGCACTCATATTTTGAAACTTTAAATCTTTATAAATCTATAGTAGTTATTGTTTTGAGGTTTTATTGTCAAATTATTATGTAAAAATCTGTTCAGTTTCTGTATTTTCCTGTTTTTGAAAAAATTTTAAATCACATTACAATGCCATCTAACGAGATTTCATTGGAGATCTTTTTGACGTTTGAGACCAACGCGTCCGCGCTGTGCGCGTCTATGGTTCTGCTCGCGTGGAAAGACAACGAGAAAGATTCGTGACGTGCTTAACCCACATCTTCCTCATAATATTCGTAAAATGTCCGCCTTTTTGTGACTTTTCCTTCTGATCTTGTAAAAATTTCATTTACCTCGATAAACGATCGAATTTGTTAAACGTAACGATTCGAATGTTTTGTGGGAGAAAATAATGCTTATACTCGCGTATGGACACCAGTGCCAGACACGATAGCTAGGTGAGTGAACGTACGAGAGGTCCCTGAACGCTAACGTTGGATATCACAGCTGGTATCTCAACTTTCGGCACGACGTTCTCAATTCCTCGCCTTTTAACTTTCTCCTATCTGCCAATCGTGTTATTTACGCACAAAAACTGCTCTCTCATGATTTTTGTTACATAATTATAGTAATTTTGAGTTTTGTGGTGGGAAAATTTCAAGAAATTGTCTAGCTGGGATAGGCTATCGTCAGAAAGAGCATTAACGGATTTTCTATCCCAGTGTAAATTTTGATCTCGATTTATTTTTATTTTACGAAATATTACTTTATAAGCAGAAAGAATCGTTAAAGATTTGAAAAATAGATTTCTAATGACCTATATATGGTTTTTATGGTATGTGAAAGTGTACTCTGTTGGTGTATTAATAATTTTTAAAGTTATATTTTGAATGTTTGTTAAAAAATATCAGGTATTCCTAAATGTTCATATAAGATACGTAATTTTGTGGGATAACAATAAAATTCTTATTCATAATGCAATATGTAAATTATTTTTTGTCTTGTAGGTTTTATATAAATAAGAAACAAGTGTTAGCGTCTTGGAGGCAGTATGAGTGTGAGTAGCATGTTTAAAAATATTGTACGAAATGTAAAAAAATTTCGCTTGTATATTAATATCTAAAACATATTTGTAGAATCCTTATAGAGCCAGACCAACTAGGTCTAGAATAGATCACAGCTTAGGCTATGGAACTCATAATCAAAATATATGGAATCCAATGTCTAGAGTACCGCCTGAAGTATCGTCAAATGATCCTGTTCAACATCAACCGCCAATTCTGAATCAGCCAAAACAGTCAAATGATCCTTGGAATAATTCATGGAATTGGGATTTTGACAAACAGGCAGATAATCAGCAACAGCAACCGCTACAGTCAGAACGACAGCAACAGCATTATGTACCTTCTTATGCCAATCAAGGACAGTTGATACCTAATTCCGTTCAAGATCATTATTATCAAAGTGTTAACGGTAATAAGAATGATCTGCTCAATCAGAATTTGACATCAAACAGAAATATACCGGGGACAGTTGCTAATAGGCCACCAATTCCTAATCATACAGACTCTTTTACATCTTATTCAAATTATAATCAATATCAGCAATATCCACCACCACCACCTCGAACAAATTCTATTAAATCTGGATCTACGAATTTCGATCAACCACAATGGGCAGGTGATCAACAATCTCAAAATGTTTCATATTTACAAAAGTCAGGTGTACAAAATCAAAAAGAGCAAGCGTCACGTCCTACCTTAGTTGGTAGCAATTATAATTGGATGAAGTCTAATCAAACAAATGTAATGACTCCACAAAATTGGCAAAAACCAGCTGCTGTATCAGGACATTGGCAGGATTCAAAAATGGACAAGGAGGCACAAAATTTTGACGATATAGGTAACCAGTATACACCACCAGTACAACAAACTAGATCAAGCCAGCACCTTCTACCTTCTACTGAAAATAAAGAATATTCTATAAATGATACGAATGATGCAAATAATTGGTCTAATCAAGTTAATATGCCTTCTCAATGGAATGCTCAGAACTGCGAATCTGCAATACCTAATCAAAGCCAGCAAGTAACACAAGCTTATAATGCTAATGATGAATTTAATTCTTGGCCTCAAACAAATACTGAAGTCTCACAATCTCGGAAAAAGGCCAATGACAATAATGCAACTCAGTGGTTACATGAACAGCAGGAAAATAATAATTTAATAGAAGAAAGTGTTAAACAAGAAGTCACTGGTGCAGTTGCTACAAATGACTGGCAACAAAATCGTACAATACCATCTCATCATATTCATTCTAATATTATTCCAGCAGCAGATCCAAATATAGAACATGAAGAAAGAAAACGGTCTGCTCCTTCATTAATTTCAAATTCTGTCAGCTCTAAAGATTCCAATACACAGATAAAAACAAATACTGCTAAATCATATCCATCTGACTCCCGGCTTAATATGTCCGCTACTCCTGAAACTATATCAACTGTTGCAAGTTCTGAAAATATTTCTGTGCAAGAGAACAATGATTTTAATTTGGCGAATGATGCAACAGAATGGGGTAAAAGTAATTCAACTGAGGAGTTGCCTATAAAATTAGAACAGTTAAATCTTGGTACTAAAGTAAATAAAAATGTTGAAAGTCAAAATGAGTTGAAAGAAGCACAATCTGTTAATCCTGAAGATGGATGGAATCAAAATGCGATTTCCAATAATAGTGTTACACCTGATAATATATCTGGATTGCCTTTAGAATGTGCTGTACTCGGCACAGAAAATGCTCATTCCAATGATAATCAAAATCTTATTAGTCAAGATCATACGGCGCTTAATCCATATCAAATGACAAACATTAAGTCTTCAGACAATATAGCACAAAGTGGATATGATCAATGGTACAGCCAGGATACATTGCCACTTTCCTCAGAAAATACGTTGTATTCGAAAGATAATGTTCGTCCACCAAAAGAATGGAGTATAGAACAAAACGTAGAGAACTATGAAAATATCCAACAGCCTTCAGAATTTATAAATTTAGAAGTAGTCACGCCATCATTACAAGAACGAGATATATATGGCTCAAGAGATTCTATAAATAAGGAAACTTTAGATAATGATCCTAAACCAGTTCCAAATTCTGCCAAGGAGGTAGCCAGTACACGTGATTTTAGACAGGAAATAAGTAATATTGAAGTACCCTCTGTGCAGCAGTCCGCACGATCGCATTCCCTTCTTCAGGCAGAACAGGTAAAAGAAACGAGTCAACATTTTTTGTGCAGTTAAAATAAGTAAAATTGTTTTACAGGTGCCAGATAATTACGAGTTCGCATCAAACGATAGAAATACTTTTCTGGAAACCGGAGAATTAACCGATTCTCATCAAGAGCATGAACCGAGTCCGCCAAGTCAAGATGATGAAAATGACGAAGTGCCTAATGACATTCCCTTTTTACGCGAAGTACCGGGACAATCAAGCTCCATAGATCCACGTAGGAATGATCCGACCGGGCAAGAACAATATGTTCAGGCTGGTCAAAGATTGTCTGATCCAAGAAGAAATGATCCGTCTGGTCAAGAGCAAGGTCTTCAGTTAAGAAATATGTCTGAAAGATCAGAACGGCGCGATGTTCCACCTGGACAAGAAAGAAATGTTCCTTTACTCTCACGATCAGATTCCGACACGATAGAACGCCGAAACGATCCATCTGGCAGAGAACGTTCTCTGCCTCCGCAACAATCACGAAATGATCCATCTGGAGAAGAAAGATATCAGTCACAACCTCAGATTATGTTAGAACCAAGCGAGACACGGGAAATACCTGGAAGAGGTAATGAATCTGAAGATCCTGTTCAGCAGACTGAAGAAAACCTTAGACAAATACCGGGCGGTGCATCTTCCAGTGAAGTTACTCAGTCACCAGATGACAGATCTAATGGAAGAGTAGTTACAGGCTCTCAAGAAGTTCCTTCTATAGGCTGTGAGAGAAAGCTTTATATCTATGTAAATTCAATATTATTGTACGTACTTATTATTAAATTTTTGTATCTCATTTCAGCTGCGATACAGGATCAGACCAGTGACTCAAGAAACAAACGCGAGGAAGCTGTTGGCGCATCAATACGCGAGAGTCAAGGAATTCCTAGTGCATCGAATCGTAGAGATTCGTATGAAGATGAGGATGATGAAGGAGGATCGGGAAATAGTAGAGATGATAGCAGAGAAAGACGACGTGACAGTAGCTCGGAACGCCGAAGATACGAATACGAACGAAAAAGCGCGTAGTTAGTAGATATATAATAACCAAACTTTGAAAAAATTCATAAGTTATTTAAAGCTTAAGATTTTACCTTAACTTGCAGTTACGATCGTGAACGGGAATATGATGATGATTATTATTACGATCGCCGTCGTGGAGGAGAAAACGATCGAACATATAATACTCGCGATGAATTCGATCGTCGAGAAATTCCTTATCGAGAAGATGATCGCAAGCACCATAGTCGAGACGATCTAGATAGGCATTCAAGAGAAGAGGTCGATAGAAGGGGCAGAGCTAAAGAAGATCTAGATGATAGAGACATTAGAAGAAGACCTGACGATCGCAGAAAAGATAGGGTTGATGATGGAATACGACGCAGGGAAAGAGATATTAGAGACTATGATTTACGATATTCTAGAGATCGTGATTATCTTGACCGTGACAGAAGAAGAGACGATAGACGACCAAGACGATACGATGATTACGATATAAGAGATCCATACAGGAGAGAATATTACGACGATCCTTATAGTAGAGGGTATATATCTTTTTAGCACGCAATCGATATTTTAACATGATATTTTGTACATATATAATATCATTTCTTTCGGATTTTAGATCTAGACCATCCAGTAGATCCTCCTATAATGACAGAGATCGAGAGTACTACATGCGATCGAGAGATCCGTATTATTCTTATAATGGTATGTATACACACACACATATATATATATATATATATATATATATATATCCTTGTGCAGTTAAATTCTTGTTTCAAAAAATAAAATAAATTATTTTGTGCTGAAGGATATCCTGGATACGATTACGGTGTTCATTATGCCAGTAACTATTATGCATACATTGAAAATTTGCGACGTACAAATCCTGCTGCTTATTCGGAATGGTATCATAAATATTATGCTAATCAACATCAACAACAACACATTTCTCGTGGTGTTGTTAATTATCCCGAAGACAGAGCAAGTGTCCATTCCGGGCGTAGTTCTTGCGACGAAAGGTAAGTGTTAGAGCAGTTAAAGCAAGTATTAAATGAATATTCTGGTTCTATTTTCCTATAGACTTTATAACATTCATTATGTGTTAGATTTTTTACAAATTCAAGTGCATGCTTCTACTCGCCAAACAAAGCATTATATGTTCCGTATTTCGGGTATCCCGGATGGACTAGGAGTCCACAACGAAGACAGAATTCAAGTTATCAAAATTTAAATAGGTGAGACCGGGAGAATTCTCTCGGTTCAAGATTTGCTCGAAATATTGAAAATATCAAATTTTCTGTCATTGAAAGTAATTTAGTTAAAATATTCTCCTGCCATTTAAAATATCTTTCTTTAAGTAGATAATTAGAATTCTTCGCTAGAGCTAGTATTTGTTAAAGGTTAAGATATATTAAAATATTTATATATACTTGTAGGTCTTATTAGAAACAATCTGTCTTCCTTTCTTGTAGTTGTCCTGCTCGACGATCCATCATATTATTGCTGGTTTCAATTCAGGTGCGACAATAAAAATTGTATTTTTCAGAACAACTGGTGATAAACGAACTTTAGCTGATATATCTATGCTTGAAGATTCAACGACTACCTCTGCACGTATGACACCAACTAAGTTCTCTATTTCACATGTGTATGGTATGATTTCAAGTGTTATCATTTATTTATCAAAATTCACTGTAAGAAGATTTATAAAAATATTTTATTTTCAGGATGTTTCTCTATTGGATCATTGATACACGTGCATCCAGCTTATCCATCTGATGGTGAAAGAGCCAAAGTAGACATTTTTAGATTGGACAATCTACTTTCACATGATCCAGTAGCACGCGATTTACGTGCCTATCCTGGTCCCCTAATTAAGCAAGTGTAATCAGTATATCTATAATCTAAGCATGCGTATTCTCATTTAAGTGTATGGAACATTTCAATTTATTTTTACAAAAAAACAAAATTTCATGCTGTATTTATTGTTTTCGGTAACGTATGTAGTACATATGCATGCTTGGACATTAATTATTATTTTATTTAATTTTACATTTGTAACATTTTGTAAATAATTCTTCGCCTGTTATTTATATTATTTGTAATACCATATCTCGCTTTTTTATATAGGGGTGTGACACATAAAAAGACCATTATCGAATATTGTGAGAATAAAATTAAAAGGGCGGCGTCAAACGAAGAGATGGTTGATCGTGCTTCATACATACTTTTATACGAACTAATGATTATGTTGATACAACAAAACGGAGTAAGATATATTTTTTGTACATACATACAATTTACTTGTTTTATCTGATCGTACGCGTGTTTTCCAGAATGTTGTCGGCGTTGATATAGCAGCATTGTTACTCAGAAATAAAGATGCATATCCTTACGATGTAAATAAGCAAAAGTCGCAGGATTCAGGAAGAAGGGAATCGATAATATCTCAAAGATCGGCAGCCTCGGTTGGAGATAGTGTTCAAGGCAGTCAAGATGGTGCAACGACATCCGAAAAAGTCGAAAGTAAGCCACGGAAAAGCACTGAACAAATAACAGACGAATTTAGAAATACGTTACTTTATGGATTAGTCCAAGAAGCATTAGGTAAATATATGTTTATATCCTTTATGAGATTAAACACGTACATGATGTTTATTTGTTTAAAATTTTATTATTTTTAATATACAGAATATGCAATGAATGAAGGTCTTTGGGGACATGCACTCTTCTTAGCTAGCAAATTGGATAAACGTACGCATGCATCTGTAATGACACGTTTTGCTAATAGTTTACCGTATCACGATCCATTGCAAACTTTATATCAACTTCATTCTGGCCGTGTGCCAGCTGTTGTTACTGGTATATCGGATCCTCGATGGGATGACTGGAGACCTCATTTAGCAATGATTATATCCAACACATCTGCTAATCCAGAAATTAATCGTCGCTCAATTACAACTCTCGGTGATACACTTTCTGCACGGGGAGATATTTATGCAGCGCATTTCTGCTACATACTTGCGCAAGTTGATTTTGGTACCTATGGAGCAAGTAATGTAAAACTTGTACTGATCGGTGCAAACCATCAGAAAGCATACAATGTATTTTTCTCAACGGAAGCCGTTATGCTCACGGAAATATACGAATATGCCAGAAATCTTAGTGAACCAGGTTTTACATTAATAGATCTACAAACCTTTAAGTTCGACTTGGCAATAAAAATGGTAGATCATGGATTAATAGAGAAAGCTTTACTATATATAGAACAAATTGCAGTAAACATTTTTAACGAACCATCGAAGTACAAAAAGTCGTTTATTAATGCAGTGTATAATTTAGGAGACAGGATTAGGTATCACGATCCTGTCTATAAAGATTCTATCGATGAAGCTACAACTTTAACTTGGTTCAATAATCTGGCTGAAATTGTTGGTAAATGCCATGTAAGTTTAAATAGTAGATTAACATTGAAAATATTATTTTATTTGAGCTGTATAAGAAACGAGGATGTTACTTTATTACAGGAGGGAGAAATTACCGAGAATGAAGTTTACGTTCCTCAAGCAAAACAAGAATCGTATAACAGTATACAAAATCAAGAGGTGCACGAGATGAAACAACAACAACAGCAGTGGAACACGGTTCAACCCGAATACAGAGAAGGTCCAACGTCGATGATGGAAGTAGCCACGACTGATACACAGTCAGAATGGCAGCCATTATCTCTACCACCGAATATACCAGATACATATGATCAAAGTATGCAGTATACGAGAAATAACGAAGAATCTTGTCAATATCAACAACCTCAACAGCAAGATTATTGGAATCAAGATTCTTATTATCAAAGCAATTATGGAAGAAATGACAGTACCATTACGAATTGGCAACAACAATCGACATACTCTCCAGAACAAAGTGATATTGACAACTCTCAACAGCAAGAAAAATGGAACTATAAGGTAAATTAATTGTTCCAATTTATGACACAATAGTATGTGGTTTTCAGTATTATATTCGCTTATCCTGTATCATTTCACGCATATTTCGTTACATATTCCGATAGTATAATTATCGTATGTTTATCATCCTTACTCGCGCATGCACATACTAATTAAATTTCTCGTGTTTGATTCTTTCATAGAATAATATGTTTAAATCTTGCGACATTGTACGTACATGTAGAAATAACATTCTTTTTTCGTCTCTTTCTTTTTTAATGCTTGCATATGGACAGACGGAAAGAGAAGAACAAACACCTACCCTTGAAGTAAGTAATTATATGGTTACTGCGGATAGTAATCTCGATCCTGAGTGGTCATTGGATGACGCCAATGTTAGCTCATTACGACGACGCAAAGTATTAACAGATTCGGATCGATGCGTTAGCCCCCATTCTTCCGATTTTAATATTAGTATTTATACGGGCATATCGTCAACTATTAAATCAGCTATTTTAAATGAAAAATCCATGAAATCGCGGAAAATGATAACATACCCAAAGATCACGGTAGCTTATCCGAGAATCTTACCAAATAATAATACAATTTACCCGAAAGACGTAAATAAAATAAAGAAATTAGATGGTAGGTACGTGAAGCCACCTTCTTCGCAGCCGCCCGTATTCCTAAAATGTAAAGTTAAAAAGAAAATGGAAAATAACGAAGACAAAAATTCTGGCGATGCAGATGAAAATAATTTGACTTTATCGGCCACTACCGATTTAGATATACAATTTAGTAAGGTCAATTTTGAGTTTCCTTCTATGTTTAACTCTGGTTCAAGAAACAAGGCAATTATAGTTTCCGAAAGTATGAATCAAACTTTAAAGCAATATTGTAATTTTGAGGACAAAAGAGTTATGAGAATAGCTCCGCATATTCGAAGGAAAGATGTTATTTGTGATACAGTAGATGCATGGTCTTATTCGAATTCTTCACAGAATTCCACCGAATTGTGTCGATATAAACCACTTATTTTTGGTGGTACGTACCCGATAGATTTACCGGTTAAACCAACAAGTGACCTTCGTTTAACAAAATTCAAAGATGTTCCTATGGAAAAGTCCATCCCTAAAACTTATGATATTGATGTTCCAACGGATTGTGAGTAGAAAATATATTAGGTTTCTCGATGTTAAAACCTCAATGTTATTGTACATTTGTAGTTATATCTGCAAGAAATATTAACTTACTTCCGTACGTCAGTTAGTTCTTCCGCTTATAAAATAACGTTTCCGATGAATAATGTTTTATGTTATTAGAAGGCATGAATAACACAAATATTTGATACAAAGTAATTTGTTCTCGTTTTAGATATCATTTATGTATATAAATCTGTTGATATTAAATATGTAATAAAGTTTCCCATGTTACTGATTTTCCTGAATTTTTAAAAAATATCTCACATCGATTATAAACATGTAAGCAAAGTTTTTCACTATTTACTGTTATAGTTAGATACTTCTGCGAACAGAAAAGAATGTATATGTATATAAAGTGTTAAATGCACAAGTAACGCGTACTTACGCTATCACAGTAAACAGTGATCGACTTTGCTGGGGCAACTTTGCGATGATGAATTGTATACTTTATTTCAGTCATCGCAACCGGCAATTTCGATGACACCGTCAATGAGAAAACAGTACGATCCATTGGAAGAATTGGATGCCCTCGAGACTCCGAAGCCAGCCTCGAAACCTGCAGCTTCGGCAAGAAAAGCATCAGAGAAACCAGTGGAAAAGAAACCCTCTAACAGCGGAGGTTCTTGGTTTGGCGGCCTCTTCAGCAAGCTTGCTCCAAAACCAAGGAACCAGATGATTCTTCCAGACGACAGTAACCCGACGGTAAGATCTTCGAAACATTAAAGTCTTAATAGATCATTCAAAGATTACGATAGCTGGTTTTATACTTTTCTGTCGCTTAAGGGCTCACGCGGGTACTTATGGTAATTATGACGTCTTTTATGCTGAAAGGGAGAAAGGCCAGTATAATTCAATGTTCGGTCACTTAATTAACAGCTAACGAATTATTGATATATTCTGGCTTAACATTCCAATTTTCGTGTCTAACAAAGAAATTATATAGTGAGATTATTCGAGCCCTGTAGTTTAGTTTCTCTTTCCCATATAAAAAAGATATTTGTGACCCCTTTGTGTAAATAAAGAGGCGCAATAATATTTATATTTCGCTTTATCTCTTAAATAGATCGTTTGGGATCCGGTTGCTAAAAAATGGATGAATAAAGACGAAGACGGAGATAGTAATTCGGCTACAATAGCTCCCCCTCCGAAAGCTTCTGACATGGGATTTAGATCGCCTGTGCCCGAACAAGCTTCTCAACCACCTCAATCATCTCAACCACCTTCGCAAGCGGATGACACCTCTGTGAACAAATTTAAATTACCCAGAGGTAGAAGTATGCGTGCTAATTATATAGATGTAATGAATCCAGGTGGTTCAAAAAATAACGCGGTACCTTCAAGTATACCAACCCCAGTAACATCTCCAATGGTACCTATGGCTACCTCATCGCCTCAGTTATTTATCCCTGCTCCAGGTAAATTTTCTATAGCTCGTGAAATCGCATAAAGTTTACTTTGATTAATCGCATCACTCTTTTTCCTTTTTTTTTTTTTTTTTTTTTTTTTTTTTTTTTTTTTTTTTTTTTTTTTTTTCGTTTCTATAGTTAACGATCCAAGCGCTCCTGTAGACTTCTTAACTTCAACGGAAGCAACAGCAGCCGTACCTACGAACGTTCCTGAGAATACATCTCAAGGGGTAAGTTCTTTTTATTGCGAACAATAATCTTGGCGAACTTTCATGCACATACAATGGTCTTTTGTCATCACAAACATATATTCGACATTAACAATACAGTTTCATGTGTATATCTACAATCTCAGATTCACTGTACACAACTCTTTTAGTATCTTTTTGTGATGGCTGCAGTATGTTGGTATGCAGCTTTGTTGTACTTTAAACCTGTATCTGGAACTGTAATGTTAAAATGTTATTTTCTCTCCTTTACAGTTATATTCGTAATAACAATTTGTATGTACTCTACAGTTCCCTTAGTTTTGTGCATTGTCTGTTTATCCAAAAATACCAGTTTTCTTGTCTTTTAAATTAATTCTTATTTTCGTATGTACAGTATACTTATTAAAAAATTATATATATTTTTTGTTATTTGAATTATTCAATGGGAGAAGGTATCAATTCCTAAATAGGTTTCTTTTTCCTACAAACGAGAAACA
This sequence comes from Bombus difficillimus, assembly GCA_014737525.1. NCBI lineage: Eukaryota > Metazoa > Arthropoda > Insecta > Hymenoptera > Apidae > Bombus > Bombus difficillimus. Next base: position 6,145,805 of record JACXIT010000099.1, read on the forward strand.
AACAAACTATTTCATCCCATTTTAATTGAAAATTATATGATTTTTGTATTATATTTTAACGTTCGTTATACTAGGTAGATTATCCAAGATCACAATAGATATCCTCTTTCTCGCAAACCTGTGTTTAATCCACCTTTCTTTTTTTTGTTTCCTTTGCAAGCAGTCGGGGAGGCAGAATGATGTAGCCAAATAATAATTGTTGCTGATAGTAAGAACTATTTTATTAATTTTATACGCTGTTCTTTAGTATTGTATACGCATGGTTTGTAATGTTTATCTAGTGGCATGGATGACAGTGTAAATATCGTATGTATGCTCGATGCAACGAGTTTCAATTGTTTGCAACATTATGGCATTTGAACAAATTGAGTTATAGAAAGGATGATTAAGAGGATAGAAAACAGAGCGTACTGTTTAAAAAGCTACTTTTTAATACTTGTTTGTCCATTATCCTTCTTTTCGATATTCGTGTCTTTTATAATGTTACGCAACACTCCTTTAGAGTTTCTTTCTTTTGCATGTACACAATTTCTTGGTAACAGGTGTACAAGGAAGGGTGATTTAAGTCACAAGCTAACATATGGTACAGGATACTAAAATAACGCAGTAGTATATTTATATTATAATTTTTAGCATGGTTTATTTTTGCAATTAAAAGTTATATTTATCATAGAGAACATCACAGTTTTATACATGACAATACTAGAGATTTGCAATACCGATTACATGCAATTCTGATATTTCATGGTCTCTTACGTCACGTAATTTTATTAAAAAGTAGTAATTTTTGTTTTATGATAGAAGGAAGTCGGTATTGCATCCTCGCAAACTTTGTTACCTAATCATAGCAATAGAATGAGTATTCGGTTAGTGAGACAAAATTGTTGTGTTGTATATGGCACACAGTTCTCTCGATGGAGCTCAACCAGCTCGTTATCGCGAGAGGTGCAGAGCTACACTATGAGGGATCCGCGTTTACTCCCACAGAACAAGGTAATCCAGTGGCATTAGATATTTCTCATTCCAAAGGTGATATCACTTACAAATACTACTCAACGATACACGGTAGAAACTCTTACTTATTTATTACAGTGTCGTATTTTTATTTTTTATTTAGAATTGCCCTTACAAGTGAAATGATCCCTGAGATTTTTTTTTTTTTTTTATGAATAAATTTAAAATAGTTGAATTTGTTTTAACTCAAAAATTATTTCACATGTACAGGTCTGTTTGAAATATATTTTATATTTGCAATAGATTTAAGATAAGATATCGTTTCGTACTTCACAGTCATATAGCTTTCGCCCTTAAATCAAGCTTAAATTCATTAAAATCGAGCAATTTATTTTCATAAGATTTTTATGGCAAAGCTATGGGAAAGCTTGGTGAAGGATGTATTTATGGTTTTGGTCTCGCAGTGTATATGCTATACGTTAATTGCGAAGCTTATATTTTATGCTTTGTATCACATCAAACTGTAAGCTCCAAATTACAAACGTAACAAGGAAATGTGATCATTTAATTACTATTTTTCAATCTTGATATTACATCGTTTTATGACAAAAGAATAATATAACAAATTTACAATGGCATAAGACGAGTACAAGAGATTCAATTAATATTATTAAAATTGTAAAATTTATGATATAGTTGTATATAATTTCAATCTGACGTTGTGATTTATTTTTCAAGAAAATGATGATCTTTAGGGACCAATGATGTACAACCCGAACGACATGAAGAATCGTTCAGCGAAGAACATACAGCAGAGCCGATATCCTCCACGATAAGATTCGCAAGATCTTCGACAGCACGCGTATTCGCTGATGAATAACCCCGAAAGATTTTTCCTTTTATCAAGATCACGTTGTTCGAACGAATCGAAATTTTCGCAGATTACACAGGCAAACATACCTCAAATTACGTAAGCAAATAATAATAGACGCGTCATAAGTTTTAGTCAAGTATATGTGAATTTCCAATTTCGATTTTACAAGGAACGATTTACTTTCTCTAGAAATGAGATTTCCGGAGAGTATTATCATACATAAATATGTATCCTAAGCATATAATTGCTTCTAAATAGTACCGTGAGCATCCGATGAATATCGCAATTTAATACAGAAAAACGTTTAAGAAGCCGTTAATGTTAAGAGGGTTCGCTTATTTCCGTTTATTAACTTGTATCTTGTAAAAGTTCTACGCATTGATCGTTCTTAGTTAGGTCTACACAGGGTACTTGTTTGTTGTAACGTTAGTTTTTCTCACGGAATGTTTTCTATCTATCTCGTTGATATATGGTCACGCAAATCGTAGATATTTTTATTTTGTCAAATAGTTCTTACGATTCGATTCATTTGCAAGTATCGCTTATTAACAGTGTAGATTTCAACACGAAAATAATATGCGTTGCTGTTGTTAAAGCGAGTGGATTGAACGTTTTTATCGCGGTGTTTTAATGAGTTATATCGAAAATTCCAATAATAAAGTAGCTGTTGAGAAATGTATGTTACGTTGAATGAGATCGCGAATGTTGAGGATAGTGTTAAGTTTGCGCTCGTAACTAAAATTCAGGTTTATGTTGCGCGTGGGTATACATAATCGTAGTGAGAATAATGTCGACCGTGTATCGTCGACATTCTGGAAATGAAATTTGTTACAGTCTAGGAGCATGGTGATATACCACCGAGTCTGATTTTATATGCTGGCAAAGGACAGTTATTACATAGAAAACGAAGCGGATATCAGTAATGTAAGAAATGTTAGAAATCTGCAAATTTTATGGACCTTTATTGTTGGGTGATTTGTCATGCAGGTACTGTTATTAGTAATCAGGCTAGTATATCATTATACCAACATTATATCAATAAGAAGAATCGTAACTGCCATCTATGTGTCTATTTGAATTCGGAATAATCGACGAAATGTTGTTTTCGAATTTTTGCCTTTCTTCGTAATCGTTCAATGCGTTTCTTTCAAACAAATTTTGTCTAAAAATCGTTTGATAGCTAGTTTACGAACACTAGATATAATTATTTTCTTTATAAGCAATCTTCTCCAATTTGGTACACGTTGTGCTTTGTTTTCGATATTATAAGCGATACGATACACACATTTAAAAATTCCGAATTTCGTCTTTCTTCATTGTACGATGTAACGAAACGATATTTATCACCTAACGGAATAACCACGAGTTATACTATAATTCTCTAACTTATTCATACTGATAGGTAAATGCTGACTTGTAGATTGCAGCGTTCGAACGAACTATGCATGTTTTCTGTCTAGGAGAAGCGCACAGTTCGTTTGTTCCTGGTATGTATATAAAGACATTGGTGCTGTCAGAGCGTTTCAGTTTGTAATTATCAGATCCGTATGCCATAAAGAGTTTAATCTGCTCAACTGGAAGAGAAAATATTTTATGGAACGAGCAAATACGCTTCTCTATACACAAGGATGTTATTTCGCGTTTTTCTTTTTACGAGCGTAATACGATTATTCCAAAAGTCTATGTTCCTCTCGGTGATCGCTTTCGACGATATATATATATATATTACATATTATATTTTTCGCGAACATTACCGAGGGAAGTTCGTTCTGTTACGTATGAGCCAAGCGATAGTGGCGAATTTGACAACCTGCCGAACGAAGGATAACATTCTCGCAATGTACAAACGTAGGATAAGTCTTATAGATCGGTTTCTCATTTAACGTCCAGCATTTTGTGATAGGAATACGATCGAAAGCAAAGGACACATCGCGAATATTATCGAACGAGCGTATTCAAAATATAGCGCGCATCAGTTGGTAGGGGAAAAGAGAAGATAAAGAAGAAAGACACGACATTTTATTCCGTTAATGTCCGTAATTTCCATAAATCGTCCAGTCTTGATCGGAGACTGTTCGAAGGAAGAAAGATTGAAAAATGCAAAGAGAATAGCTCCATTTCGTTTGTGTGAAATAATATTCTTTTTCCGCCATTAATCACAATTGGAGTGAAGCTGGTTTTGTCGAGATTTGTAAAATATATTAGATTATTCGGTTTTATATTCGTGACACGGTAATGTGCTTTCAAGACATATATATATATTACGCATAAATTGTAGCATATTATTATGTGAAACGCGTCTTCGTGTATGTTACATGTATATACGTATATATAGATATATAATGAAATTTACGATTTGTACATATAATAAACATAAGTCTCTCTCCTTCTCTCTCTCTCTCTCTCTCTCTCTCTCTCTCTCTCTCTCTTCGGGAAATATAAGAAATTCACGTAAATCCAAGACTTATTATTACATTTTAGCTTGAGAGGCAACATCAAAATCAGAATAATTCTTCTTGTGAAAAATGGCATTAAGATGCAAAATATGTGTCTCGATTATGAAAAAATGATTTTCTATTCGAAATTAATCTTAAATCGATTTCAACGAAATACCTCGGTTTTGTTGAGCACGTTTATATATCTTAATTTAGTAAAGTTATATGTCCTAATCAAGTAAAATTGAGATCTTGAATATGTAAATTCGATCGATTTGTATCCCTTTGTCGATATGCCCGAATGCAACCGAAGTGATATGTGTACTCGCAGTAAACTAATAAACGTCAAAAGAGGGTTTTAACATGAAACGTTAACGTTGAACAGAAGTATTAATTGAACTGTACGTAATATATATATATAGAATGGTTTATGAATGATGCGATTTCGGCTTAATGTAATATATTACGATATATCTTTAATGCGCTTTATAATTCAAATGTCGATGTATGTTTATGGGAAATACGGATAATGAGAAATGTATACTGTATATTAATTATTACTACTATCCCTATTATTATTACTGCTATTATAATAAAGAATGATATATGAAAGACAACATACGAGTCTCGATAGTTCGCAAATTTGTCTTTTTCGACTATACTTCCATCGAAACGAAATTCTTAAATTTGAAATACAGATTCGATCTTAAATCGATTCCGTTTCGATAATTGACACGTGTACGTGTGTACTCTATGAACCACTGTATACCACGTATCATTGTTTACCTACGATCGAATATGATTTAATTCTACACATATTAATTAAATAGGAGATTTTATTGAAAGGGATAATGTCAACGACACGTGGTGCCTTAATAGTATTAGAAGGATGCGACAGGGCGGGAAAATCGACCCAGGCGAAGTTGTTGGTTAATGCGTTGAAACAACGTAACATTCCGGTCGAACAACGAGCGTTTCCTGGTAATCAGATTTTTTAACAATTTCGTACAAGTTTGAGCACATACTTATATCAGAGTAATTACAGATAGATTGATTTTCTTCTTTCTCTATTTATTGTACATAACCTTGTCAAATGATAACTAAAATAATCAATATTTGATTATATGTTGCTTTCAGATAGAACAACTGTCATTGGAGAAATAATAAATAATTATTTGAACAAGAAACTAAATTTTTCACTGGAAACAGCACACATGTTGTTTTCTGCAAATCGATGGGAATGCAAAGATAAAATTTTGAAATCTTTATACAGCGGTACTACTGTTGTCATAGATAGGTGAGTATCAAACTTTGTATCGTTCTCGAAAGGACAATTTTTAAGCATAATTGTAAATTATAAATATCATTACAGATATGCTGGTTCAGGCGCTGCTTATACGGCAGCTGCAACCGGTAGATGTTTAAATTGGTGCAAAACACCTGACAGAGGACTACCTTCTCCAGACATAGTTATATTCCTCGATGTTTCCAATGAAACTCAATGTTCACGTAGCAATTGGGGAGATGAACGGTACGAAAATAATGCAATGCAATCGCATGTTGCTTCCAACTATAAGAAAATAATGGATCAAACATGGTGTATGATTAATGCGGATGACGATGAATCAAGGATACATTTTGAAATATTACAGAAAATATTAGGTATTATAGATCAAGTTAAAGATTTACCTGTTGGTAAATTATACAAATCTATAGAATCTGAGAATTGATATTAATAACTTAAATACAGTTGCGAATGTAACATAAGTTGTATCAAAAATACCTCTCATGCATAATAACTAGATGTAAAATATGCATGTTCTTGTATGTCAGTTTTTTCATTTGTCGTTCTAATTCTTTAATGATAAAAGCTAGTAGCGTTATAGCACAAACCTAGCTCTTCTAAGAAGACGACGAAGAAAATGCGAATGCGTTGTAAATGTTAATAATCGGAGGTGATATATGGCGTATCCATCGAATGAGAAAATGAACTTAGCACGATCGTGCTTTCGTGCTCGAAACTTTTTCTCCATCCATTATTTCTGTAGAGCAATCAAAGGTAGATAATCAAATTTATATATACAAATAAATTTATACAATGAAATTAATAGTAAATATACATTTACCGAAAGAAATAAAATAGGTTTATTTATTTTTGTTATGTAATATATAATAGTTATTTCACGAAAATTGACGATTCGCGGCCTTAGATATAGTATCTTTTTGGTGTCAAAACAGTTAAAGAGATCTATCGAGCGTTTAAATTATCATTTTGATATGGATAAGAAGCGCATGCCGTTTTTTCATACGCGTATTAATCGTTCTTATAAATAACAGTTTTTAATTATTAATAACAAATAACGCCAATGAATATGGTATAAACTTCCATTTTGTAGTATATGTTAATCAAAGCATACTGATTCGAATCGATCGAAGGTAGTACCTGAAATTATAATAGAAGCACATACGCGACAAGTATACATTATATTCTATCAGTAACAGACATGCGATTAGTACGAGTGATACGGCAATGTATCATAAATCTCTGAACATCATCTACATATGTCGAATACTTGTATCAACTTCGATATCTATCGCTAGACTGTGGATTTCTATGCAAATTCATATTCTTGAAGATATAGTTAAGAAAGTAGAATCTCGATAGAAAATTGTTTTCCTATGGAGTATTATAGAAAGCACTATACTCTGGATATTTGATGTATTTTTTCGTATTACGCGCATTTTATGCAGCTTTAACAGAGTATATCTTTGTTGCGACTTTATCGTTTCAGATATCAGAAGCAATAGCGGTATTCAGAATGATTCGATTATAAATATTTATATTTACCCGATTTAAACTAAAAAACAATATCTCGAAAGAATATTCTTAAAAAGCTTAAAAATATTCTTCGTTATGTATAATTGAATAAAATTCTTTAAAAAAAAATCGTCCTTCGTCTTGTTTCGATACGCGTAGAAAAATAATTTATAAAATCTCTCTGCTTTGAACATTTTTAGAGAAATTTTAATCCCTCGGAGAAACAAACGGACTTATGTTAAAAATACCTGATTTCGCGATATTTTTATTACGCTGAGCACCGAAGGAATAATCCGTATCCGGGGGACCAAAAACGAAAGAGGTTTCGAACTGTTTAGACCAGTTATGATTCGTTTTCAATTTCTTTTCCCTTGGTTCGTTCGTTTCAGAATCATCCTCGGAACTGTTGGAAACAGAGTTTTGTCGTTTCTGCTTCGTAAGATTCGAGATTTTGTTCGTGACTACGTTCGAACTTTGACCCGTGCTACGATTTTCCATGAGTAGTTGAGGCGTATCTTGGCCAATCATTTCAGATGTAACGTTGCAATCGTTCGTAGAGGTAGACGGTTGATTAAATTCGTCCAAAATGCAAGATCGTACTGTTCCTTGATTCGTGCACTTGGACTTTGCGTCACCTTGTTCGTCGTTTGAGCGTTTAAACCGCGTCAGACTGTTTCTCATCACGTTATGTTCAGAGTTCCGTATCGTTTCACGATCAGGCACATTGATATTATCGATTAGATCGTTGATAGAGTTAGATTCGGTGATTGAAATGGACGATAAAGTCAAATCTCTGTTTACGACCGGTTGGAGAGACTCTCGTATCTCGTTCGTTTCTGTTTGAAACGTTTCATCTCCGAACGAAGTCGAACGGATGACATTCGGGTATTTCGATACAAAGGTATTTTTAATATTCCTCTGCTCGGACGCACATCGATCGTCATTCCATTCCTTCGTAGAAAATTGTGTCTCGCTGTAAATTCTCTTTTCCGATTTTCTACGCCCGTTGCTCCCTTCCGCTAGATTTTCCTTCACCGTGTTATACGTTATCGTTGCTGTGCTTGCGTTACCGTTGACGCGACTCGTTACCATAGAACAATCGTATTTTCTACGTGTACGGTTCTTTACGTTCAGAGGCATCGCTCGAAGATTCCGATCGGATTCGTTCGGTAGCTTTGGAACAGTCGCTTCCGAGATAGCTGGCGGCATGTTTTTCAACGCAGAATCGACGGTATCGTTGTCGGTCTGTTTAACGTTTTTGCGGTTGGAAAGCTCGTAACAACGACATCGATGGTTCTTTTCGTACGTGGCCGGTTCGCTCGAGAGACCGTCGTCGAACGTCACGAACTTTTTGAACGAGATACCGACTTTCAAGCTGTTCCAGCAATCGCAATTGATCCGAAGAAAACAGTCGTCGGTCCTAAAGCGGGTCCTTTGAAAGCTGAATACTATCAGTTCCCGCGGTATCGACTCCCATGCTTCGATCAACGACGCCAGGATGTCGTCAAGATTCCATTTCATGGTATATCGCTTTAATCGCTCTGCGTACCTTTAACAACAAACGTTTCACCGTTGTCTGACAGGGAGGATACTTAAGTAACATTCCCATCAAATTTTAAGAAACTTTTGCCAGCAGTGTACATTCGGAGGACAGTGTCTGAAATTGTCTAAAAATCTACTGTCACGAGACTCACCTTCGTCTAAATATCATTTTAACGTAATGGAAAACGTCCCTTCGCAACGGTCGTAAAAATGCCGGGAAATCTTCGGGAAAGTAAACGAGCTGCACGTTGCTCGTTGCGAAATCCTTCAGCGCGCGAGCTCTGCCTCGTCGTAGAAACAGCAAGATCTTTCGATCAGACTCGATCATACGATCGTTCACGTTCGACAGCCAACTTTTGAAGAACTCGTCCCCGATGCAAGAATCCTCGCTGTGATTGTAAACGTGCTCTTTCGCCGTTATCTTGCACGCATACGGTCCGCAAACGAAGAGAGGCAGTTTCGTCGTTCCCGAAGAATTACAGCTCATTAAAACCGTCACTCGGTTCCTCGACGAATCGACCGCCCTTGGATCTTTGAGCCCGTTGCACGGGATTCTCGAAGGGAGCACGTCCGAGTACATGGTGAGCTCGTCCGCGTGAAACAAATCCTTGTGCCTGTACTTGACTATCGTCGATCTCATCAGGTCGATCCAGTCGCGGTAATCGGCGAACATCGGTCCCGGCTGACTTATCAAATCGGTGGAGAAGCCGTACTCCTTCAAAAATGTAGTCAACCATCTGTCCGAGCATTTGAATCCTAGACACGGTAACACCGAGAGAAGCAAAGTTTAATTGGCGGTCGACGCTAGCTGCATTTCCAACTGAAGCTACCCTATCGACTTTCTATGCGCTAAAATAAAAAAAAAAAAAAAAAAAGATAAAAAATATTATCAGCGGTATTAAGTACCGTTCGAGCCACTTATCCTCGCCAGTTCCAGAGCCTTGTCTCGCAGTAGACGTCTGTCCAACAGACTATTCATCGCGTACTTCTTACAAGCCCATTCGAACAGTTGCTCCTTTACCGCCTTCATAGCGGTCTTTTCGTTTATTTTGTATCGTGCTGTGCCGGAAAAGTACAAAGTATCGGTAAGAATCGGCGATTTAATACGCTCGAAGGGTAAAGTTATTTCTCGAAGAGCATAGCTGCAGGATTCACTGATGATTTTCGATCGCCGATCGAACGTTGTTTCTCGTTCCTCGATTAGACGGCTACTCGGCATCAATTTCAGAGGGATGCGTCGATTGGAATTTCAAAGCGCCCGAGCATGCTTCTTAATTGCCATCCTTCGCGTCTCGATCGCAATTTTTCGAAGGGAACTTTGTCACGTTGCAAAAACCGATAGGTTCGGCGAGGGAATTCGATACTCGGTAACGAATACCGAAGCGCGGCAACAAGTTGCTGACGGGGTTGATGAAAAAGAAACCAGCCCACTCTCGAAAGCAATTTTCCGGAGAAGCAGGGGTAAAAACAGCTTTTATCTCCATGGATATGCGCGGTGAGAACCGTGCGTCGACCGTTCCACGAATATCGCTCATCTTGCACGCCGAGTTGGATTGCATTCCTCTGGGGCGTCGTCCTGACGGGACACTTTCCATCGTAAATTTTCATCTAATACGCTGCCTTATATTACCCTCTCTCCCTCTCTCTCTTTCTCTCTTCCTTCCTATTCCGCTTTCCACCCCTGTAAAAAGCCAAACGCGGCTCTCGTTATTTCGACGTGGAAGCGACGCGATCTGTCCTACGATCGATTAAAACAAATCAGTTACGTTTAATTGGTTGGTCTTGTCGTTTATTTTAACGACTCGATCGCACGCTCGGAACGAATTTTAAAAGGAATAATTTATCTCACGAACGATCTCAATTCGTCCGTAAGAGGAAAGAGGATCGCGGAAATAAACAGCAAGATACGATCCATACGGAGCTGGAGCATCGGTCGCGAGCAAATCTGATTAATGGACGCCCGCAATCCCACGACCGTTAGCAGCGTTTCGATGGGACAGGCTCGCGTACCAACGTTATTCGAATCGGTGGATCTCGACGGGTCGAAAGTCGATGATGGATTTGTCGAAGAGCGTGATAAATTCTATCGGCTGTTGCATCTTTAATGGTCGACGACAAAGGACGACGAAAAGGTAAATAGAGTCGTCAACGTTCTTGTATCGAACGATTATTTCTAACCAGATCCACGGATAACGAATGACACGGAATGGCTGTTAAATGAACAGCTAGTTGTTTGCGATGCGTTTGTACATCAGAGATATTGACACGACGATTGTCGTTTAGTCCGCAGCTTGGATTCGATGCGATTAGGTTGACGGTAGAGTGGCATTATCGTCATCCTCGCAGTTTCTAACACTCGTTATTTCACCGACGAAGAATCGATAAAACGCTCGTGATTTGTAGCACTTTGTCGAAAAAAAAAAGGATAACAAACGCGACAGGATTGCTCGATAGAAAGCTAAATCCGCTGCAGCGGTTTGTTATTCCGCTTCAGCCGTTCAATGATTCATAATTCAACGACGACTGGAGGAACGACGGACGTTCTAATGGCCGTAAGTGTACGTCCACTGGCGTTTGTTCGAATTAACGACTTTAATTCCGTTTTATCACGGCCGATTGAAGACCCTGGTTTCGTTGTTATTTACGCGGTTGCTGGGAAACGTTCGACCGCTTGCCGCGTCACCAGGGATCATGGTGCCGCGCGATTTCTTTTTAAGTTTGGCCGCATCCTCCTCGAGGAACAGTCAGTTTGTCGGTCATCGTGGCGACGCGACAGGTAACCTCCGTTTTTCCACCGTGCGACCGATCTTTTTACTCGTCCACGGCGGACATTATATCGCAAATTTCGCGATTCGCTCTCGCATTCGTTCTTCGCGCAACCGTTGTCTATGCGAACGGAGAACGAGAGAGTCCGATTCGAATTTCCATCGCTAATGTTTATTCTCGCGGTTAGATCGAACCACGCGTTCGAAAATATTCTTCGATGTATTGATCGAAGAAAGAGGTGTTTTCATAGTTAGTTTATTCGTTCTTTCGTTCGTTGATTTAACGATCGACGCAGTTTCGTTCCGTTTCTCGTAATTGGTCCTTTTCGATATTAAATCTCTTTTGCGAACGATCGCCGATACGCAGCGCGACGAATAAACTGGAAAAGCATCCCGCGTATCGAACGCGGCTAACAAACAAATTATCGGCGACCGAACGATAAATCAGAGGGAAAAACGTTTTTGTATACGCGATACGAGTTCACTGGATTGTTCGTACTCGCGCGTATCGAAATAACGCGCCTCCTCTTTTTTCCATTTTTGCTATTTCTCGCTTTTGCTAATATTTTCGCATTCGTTTCGAAATCGTAATCGACGACCCCTTCCCGTATCTCTCGCGATATTTCCTTCGTCGTTCTCGCATCGTAAAATTGCGCGCTGCGATAAAGTCTGTAAAATATACGGCTAGGCTTCGACGCGCGTATTTTTTCACAGAATTTCCTTTGACGAAACTCGCGTGGAGATACCCCGCAGCTGGAAATTTCCGCGAGTAACAGCGACCACTCGATAACGAGGAAAATGAATTTTTCAAAGTTGGTGGAAAAAGAATTGACGCGTTACCCGAGGAAAGAGGTTCTTCCATTGTCGAAAACTCGAGTAAAGCCGTTCGACGTAGAAAGTACGCTGGCGGAAGTGACCGAAGCGAGAAAATGTCACGCGAGAAAGTATCACGGTCCGGACTCGCTATTGTACTCGGCGATTTATCCCATGGTTTTCATAATGAAACTGTTGGGTTTGGCGCCGTACGATTTCACGGGCGACCAGCTAGTCCCGTCCAACTGCTATCTCCTGTTTTCCTTCGTCTACATGGGTATTTATTCTTACACTATACACAACGTGTGCGTGATATTCCTTGCCGTGCAGAGAGAGAAAGTGATCCTTAACGTGGTCGAAACTGCCAAGGTAATTGCAACGTTTTTTTTTTTTCCAATCGCGCGGTCGATTTCGTTCGTTAGACGATTAACGATGCACTGTGATGGCAGGTAATGATCAACTACCTGATCGCTATGTACGATCTCGTATCGGTGATATTCACGAGGAAAGCGTTTTGCCGTATTTGGAACGCGCAGCAGGATTTCGACGAGAGGCTCAGCCAATTGGGTTACCCGCGCAAAGAGGTAAAAACTCGGATAGCGGCGTGGGCTCTTTTGATCAGTCAGTTCGTTGTTTGGACGGTGGTTAATCAGAGTGGAATGTTCGCCTTCAACGAGACTTGGCTGTTTAATATGAGTTACATGTGTCTGTACGTCACCAACGCGACATCCGTCTACAAGTTCTTCGGAATGGCCAGCTTTCTCGGTCAACGCTTTCATCAGCTGAACCAGATCGCGAGGGAGAATCTACCCTCGAGAGTCGGATACAAAAGCACCAGCGTCAGCAAAAAGGTGCGACGTACATATCATAGCTAATTAAAATCGAGCTGCGTTTGTTCGTACGATAGCGCGCAATAGCGAAGCGTAACACCGCGTTAACGTTTACTCGAAAAAGACCATCCAGGAATTGCACAACGAGTTGATGCTATCCGGCGAATCCCTGGGCTCCCTTTACTCGTGGTCGCTGTTCTTCTGGCTAGGAAATTTGAGCGTACACGTCATCAGCAATCTCTACTTTATCATCGATTGGGTCATCGTGACGAACGGCTACAACTTATCTTGGCTTCTGATATTCAACATGAGCTCCTGGCTTGTCGGATATATGGGACAGCTTTTGGCCCTGCACATCGTCTGCGATTACACGATAACCGAGGTAACGTCGATCGCTCTCCGTTCCATTTTTATTCGTTTCGTAAATTAATCGTAACGTTCGAGCGGAGATTTTAACGAAAGGACGGTCAATTTCAGGCTAATTTCATGGCTGTGACCCTGGTCGAATGGGACGCGAGAATAGTCGAGAGATATCCATACAATGCGAGTATTTTAATATAAATGCGTACCTTTACCGAAGCCACCGTACAGGATCGTTCGATCGTTCGTATCTCTTTTACAGGATACCGTTCGTACCACGCTGCACTTTCTCAATAGACGGCTTCATTTCTCCGCCGGCGGTCTCTTCGACGTCAAGTTGTCGTTGCTTTGCTCGGTAAATATATTCTCTATCTTTTCCGCGGAAAAGTAGACTTTAATTACGAACGTACTTCCCCTCTTCTTCCTTACGCATCGACCGATCCAAAGAAAAACCCGTCTTTATCTCGTCGGTCGTCCCAATCTCGTTACGTTACTTTCTATCCCACCAAAGCGAGAGATTAATTGGATTTCGCTTAATAACCACGATCTCCAAATGTTACCTAGATCGTACCGTCGTAAATTGCATCGCGAAAAAGCATCCGAGAGGTTAGCGTAACTCGCTTCTCGATATCCCGTTCGGTTCCGTGGCAAAGCTGAAACGAGTTCGTAATAACAGTTGCGCGCCAAGTTTGTTCAATTTCCAGCAGACGCTTCGAGCAAAATCGTTCATCGCGATACCTCGTTTCGGTACGTTCGCACACGGTTCGGCTCTCGATTGCCATTTTAATATAAACCAGACACTCGACGAACGATCAACGACCCGTTTAAAGCTGCCGTTCGAAAAAGTGTCGCTATTGTTTGCAGATCGTCGGAGTGATGTCGACGTATCTGATAATCCTTCTGGAGTTTCCTTCGACTTCGTCTTGAGCAACGACACGGAAGAGAGAAGCGAGCAACGTTCCAAAATATTCGATAAGATCGTTCGTCTTTCCATCACGGATCAACCACCACCATTTTTCATCAGTTTTCTGGCGCATTCGCGTCCGCTCGGTCGTATATTCGTGAAAACTATATTTTAGCCGGTAAGTAGTACGTCCAGGCTTTTCGCGTACCGCCAGATCTATAAGTATAACCGTGCATTTGCATCGGAATTGTATCCGGATTTGCGGAAAGGGAATCGAATTTCATATTTTTCCGGAATTTACGTTCTCGTTCGATAGAAATTCTCCGATTGTAGCGACCAGGTGCAACGTTTCCCTCTCTGTTCCGCTTTTGCGGATAAATAAAGGTTCCTCGGCGTTATACGTTAGAACGATCGTACGATGGTCCGATGCGGATAGCAGTTTAAAGGGGAGCGGCTGACTCGTAACGAATTTAGGAGCAAATTTTACGATCTTGTTCGAAGAAGATGCGTCGCGACGAGATATAAGACACACAGAGGCCGATATTTTCGATGAAGCGAGATCTGTCTCCGAGTGTCTGGCTACGCCCATTGCTCGCGTTAATCCTGCTGCGATCCACGAACCTTTACTGTTTCGATCAAGAGACGGATCTTTGATATTTTCGAGACGAAAGCTGCAGCTCGCGTGCAACGGGCTTAAGAGATTATGAAGGAGTTGCAATCAGATATTGAATTTCTCTCGACAGAAAAGTGTGACAAAAAGATAAATAGAATTTTTCTGACGACAGACTCGGATGAAAAAGGATCGACCTTTTTTCCACAACTAACGGCAAAGGAAAAATAAAACGATCATTGACATCGGACATCGGTGAGCGCAGGCACGTTGCGACAATTTTCCAGGCCATCACCCTGGAAAATTGCTTCTTCCCTCGTTCTGTAGTCTTCCTTTTTTCTTTCCCTGGTGTACGCACCGACGCTGCGTGCCAATTTCACCTTGTACCGGTGTAACTTTATCAGCCGATTAGATTATTAAGATCTCAACGCACACCCTTTCGCACCTTTCCGCTACTCTCTCGGATCTCGCGATCGGCGACGCTCCTTTCGTTCCGTGCTCGGCGAAATCGCTACCGATTCCTTTTCGTAGTTCGATCGACCGGTTAAAGGAAATTCAAAAAGACACGACCTCCGATCTTTTCTTCTTCGTCCGCTTCGCGATGAATTGCTTTCTATTCGTTACGTTCGCTTCTCGATGCATTTGTCTCGGGAATGTACGAGCCACGACAAGAAACGTACAATCGTAGTAGAACGACGACGATTAGGAGAAACCATCGACAAAGCGAATAGCAAAGGAGATAGCGATATAACGTCAAGGGAGTTTAACAGTTCTCTATAGACCGAAACGCGGTTGTAGCGAGTCTGTCTTTGCATCGGCCAAGACAAAGGATAAGCTTTCGAAGGAGCGAGACAATTTCGTAGGTGTGTATTTGCTAGCCGGATAGCGTTTCATAAATCTTAATCTTTCGAGGATTTGGAACCGGAGCTGTTTCCTCGGTCGGCTATTTTCCTGCCTGGCGACCAGACAAACGAAACGTTATCCGAAAAGTCGAGCTAACTAACTCGTTACGTTCGATTAACGTTTCATACCGACTGTAAATTGATAGGAATTAATACGATCAGCCCGAGAAGCGGTGGCAAACGGTTCGATAAATTACAAAGTGATACAGCGATGGCGGACGGGCTGCTTTAATCAACTGCCGTGAATCGATACGGCCGAACGCTCGTCAAATTATGCAAGCTTTTCGCTGTTACAAACAAGAGATTCGATAAGAGTAAATCGTCGATCAGTATCTGCTCGTGTATCTTCGTTTGCCTCGAAATCGTTCGCGTAAACGCCCTCTGAAACGTCGTTGCCTAATTAATTGGTATCAATTTGTGGTGATCCGGTGCAACGTAAACAGGTCCGATTCGTCTAATTTTATTGGCTACCGAAAGCGGATGCAATTTATACCAATATCTACATCCTGCTGAAACAGCCACAGACGCTAATTACAATCCGCTGATTAATAGCTTTGTTCAAATACAGTTTTTAATTCGTTCAACCATTTTATTTTTCCCCTCCTTTCTCCGTTTTTGAAGAACCAAAGAATAAACGAATCGAATAAAATCCCAATAACGCGAATGTTTCGCGCGAGCTAGTTGGAAATTTTGTCGGGAAGAACCGCGAACAAGAGGGACGTTTTCAAGCGTTCTTTCGCGAATGTTTTTCATTCGAGGTAATTAATTACCAGCGCGACCGTTTTCGTGGGAATTTCGTTTCGAAATCGAAGAATGCTTGGCCGCACGATACAAGCGATTTACGACTGTACTACGTACACCGTGTGTGTTATTTTAGTATCAAGATGTACATGCTTGCGACGCAAACTCGTATTGTAAATTTATGTCCATACGTGTACGCGTGCCTATCGTTATCGGAGAACTTGTTCTAACTTGCGCACTAATCGTGACAGTAAGTTATAACATTATCGCTGATCCACGTCGATCAAATTCTTCGTGCCCTTGACAAAATTTACTCTCGTTTATTCTTTCGCTTCGATCGAAATTCGAAAAATGACGCACGTCGTGTACGTACCATACTCGTTGAAACATTTCGAAATTTCACGATGTTCGGCGATGCTGTTGATAAAAATTTCCCGGCCTTGACACGTATACCGATCGCCAACAATTTCCAGATACGTTGGCCAACGTAGTTTGAGCGGTGGCGGTGATGGTTGACCGTCACGACCCGAGCTTAGCGTCGTTCGGTATCTGCGTGGCAACTGTGTCCGGCGCATACGAGCATTCTACGTCACTGTATCATTTTATCTATCGCGAACAAGATTTTACCGTTACGACCCCACGAGATCCGAGACGCTTTCATAACGTCATCGCGATCTTTCTTGATAGCCGTTTCGCCGTTGTGAAACGACAAGCACAAGGACGAACATTGATCGCACTACGTAACCGGGCTTATCGACGATGCTGCTACTTGATCGTTCTCCGCCTCGTTGAACTGGTGACGTGAACGAGAATCTCGCGAACGACGCCGATACCACTGACAAGACGATGATGCGACGGAAAAGGTTGCCGATTTAAAACTTACTTCTATCGTTATCCTATCGACGTACGTGCGCTTGCATACAAAAAATGTATATCCTTTGAATCAACTCGATCACAGTACAGCATTTTTTGGCACACATCGAATTTTGAACAAATTTTATGTTTATAAACGACAACGATTCGATCCGGAAAGATTCGCGTGAACACCGGCCAAATCGGTTTCATCGCTATCCTTCGCTTTGATTACGATAGACTTAAGCGACTTGATCGGAACAAGCGGAGGAATTACGCGAGTGAAATCACGGTCCTCCTTTCTTTTTTTTCACGGAGATCCGATTAGTCCGTGACCAGATTATTGGAGGAGCTGCGCATCTTCAGATCCTAACGCGTTAGGTGGAAATCTTGCTTTCCATTAGGGTAAACTCCCTTATACAAGTGGATATGTAAGGACGACTGGAGATTTGCATGGAGAATTTTTATTGCAAAGACAAGATATTAAAAGGCATAAAAGACGTAAAAAAAAAACCTAACGGTCTAACTACGTATAAACGTAAATCGTACGATAAATAAAAGTGTACAATTCTTCGTAGAAGTAGTTGCATCTACGTAAGCTTAACTATCTCTCACTTATAATACTATTCGACGCGTGCCATAATTACGCGATATTGGTAAACCTCCAGATCGTAAAGTACATGTAGCGTCAAGTTCTAGTACACTGTAAGATATTTCTTTACAGAAATACCAATTCTTTTTTGCTCTTCGTGCATTTCTTTTGCATCCTCGTTTCGCGTTTCCAGGTGGCAGCGAAAGGAAACGAAAGAGAACGAATTTTAAGAAATAGCTTTAAAATCGAAAGTCTATTCTATCGCACGCACGTCTAAAAGTCTTTGCAAGAAAGTTTCCGCTAGTGAGACTTAACGTTTTGTATAATTTTCGTCAGTTAGTTTCTGTTTCTTTTACCACGTTCCAGAGCTTTGAACTAAAAACTGTGATCGAACGTTTCGCTTTTCGTACCTTACGAAAAGAACAAGTTTTCAAACCGTTAAAATACGTGCAAATATAAAAATAGATGCTTCTCGCGATTTAATTAAAATACAAAGTTGGCTCGTTTAAAGGAAACAGTCGCAGTCGGTGTGTTCGAAAGATCTCGTAAAATATTTGTTTCCAAATATACGGGTCTATCACACGACAGAATTACATATATACATGGTTTATAACGTACGATCGTTAAAAAGAACTTGCGTACAATACTAAAACGACGTTTACGTAAATCTACAAGTGTTTAAAAAGCGCTCGTCCGATCCGAGCTTCTAAAAAGATTAGCTGCAGCATACTTATAACATCGAAAAATGCTAAAACGATCATGAAACACGTAATAATCACAATTATTTGTACTACAAATTCGTAAAAAAAAATTTGTACCGTCGATTTCGTTACATGTCGTTCCCGATCATACATCGAGCGACAATCAGATCTGGAAATAAGTCGTGTTAAAGCTGCCTGACTAATAAACTAATTTTACGATATCTATACCAATTATATAATAATATAATATACCAATTTCATCTTAAAATAAACGAATCTGAACCGAGGGACCGCTTGCGTACAATTATCGTCGAATTAAATTAAACGTCGGAAGCCAGATCGTTGAACGATGTCGATTGTACCTGGGTGTTCGAGTAGATTCTAGTATCGATGGGTTTCGTGATGACATGGTGAGATTCCAAGTCCCGTTGAGTCAGAGAGCCGGTGTTGAGATTGGTTTTAGCTCCTTCGTAAATGCCGTTTTTCTTCAACGACAGAGCGTCATCGTAAATGCTGGACCTAGGTCTCTCGATACTTTGTGACTTGGGAATGTCGTAAATTGGCTCTTCTTTCCTGTTTAGTTTCAACTTCGATTTCCACATCCATAGTATTTCGTTCTCGGACTTGGATAAGAATCTTCTGGGGACGTCGTAGTGGCTGGTCACGGACGAAGAGCTGCTATAGACATTCGACGAGGGAAGGTCGCTGCAGCTTCTTCGAAACTCCACCTCGTACAGGTCGTTCTTAATCATGATCGTCGACGACAAGACATTGGTGTTGTAATACACGGGAGAGTTGTTAAATTCCGCCAAGTTGTCTATCTTAGTCCAGGTAACGAACGGATTTTTCGGGATCTTCGATACGCATAGACGTTCCGCTGGTCTGGGTGCAAGTTTGTCAACTAAAGGCGAAAAGAGTCGAATCGTCTGGGAAAGAGAAGGATAGGATGGGCCAAGATCCAGCTTCACTTCCTCGCGTGGCACTTCCGTTAAAATTAGCTTTGTTTTCCCCTTCTGGTTCCTGTGATATCGAACGATCGTGTTACTTTGTTACTTAACGAGCAGTAATGCTTATTTATAAAATTATAAGAATATCAAGTACCTACTCCGCAGAATGATACGTATCGCAAAGAGCTTCGCCGTTTTCTTCGTTCGATTTGTTCTTCGATTTGAAAGTTTTCAGTTCGCTTCTTCTGTCAAATTCGAAACAGTTGTTTTCTTGGTGACGTAGCACGTCCGCGATGGGAATCAGAGAAGTTATAGACATAGAGGAAGAAGATCTCTCGTCGTATTCAGAATCTTGGATTTCTCGCGGTTCCTCGTTCAGGTTGTTTTCCGACGAGGACCTTTTGGCGAGCCTTCTGCTGGTGAACGAACAAAGCAGCTTCTTGAGCGATTTCTTCCGCGGCAGCCTCTTTCCGGTGATAGGTATCCAATCGACGAAAGTGTTCTCGACGTCGATCGGTTTCTTCAGAAATGCACCGATCACCTTTGGAGATCTATCGACACGCGAAATTTCCGATAACATCGAATTATCGCTCTTCGGGGACTCAATCAGGGTACTCGTTGTCGGAAGAGAGTCGTTGGGTGTAAAAATATTTTCGTCCGATGAAGTCATGTAGGGTTCGATGCTACCCATCGTCTTCGTCTTATCGCGAGAGAACCTCTTCACCAAGTTGGAAAACTCAACCTTTCGCATCATCTCTGCTCTTGTGAAACAATTAGAGGAACTCGAGGAATCGGAATTGGAACGCAAGAAAGTCGAGCAGAGCTCCAGACCAGATGCTTTGCGACCGAAAGCAGACAAGATCAACTTCGATTTGATCGAGCACCTCGAATTTTCTAACTCTCTTAGTCTTCTCCGAGTAATTTTGTTATTTTCCCACGACGCATGAAGAACTCTCTCCTCGGGTGAAAAGGCACTTCCGTCACATTCGTCGGCGTTCCTACTATTTCGCTTCGAATGAGAGGAATCGTTTTTGAAAGGATTGCATAACTTTTTTTTCCACGATTCCAGCATAGGAGCGTTCGACTTCTTTTCTTCCGGACTTTCTGGAATCTCCTGCGCGGGCTTCGAATCGTTATAAATCTTGTATTTCACTTCGAAAGTTTCGACGATCTTCTTGACAAAGTTCTTCTGCTTGTATTCGTTGGTTGCTCTGTCCTTTTTCGAAGGCGGGAGATAACCTATCTCGAAATTGCGAATAATGTTCTCCAAATTCGACATTTTTCGAGGTTCCTGCGTCGATTGAAAACTTGTCCGTGAACTACCAGCCTCGAGGCTGGTGTCGCACGGTTCGCTTTCGTATTCAGCTCTCATCATATCTCTAGCGCTCGCAGTACCGACTGGAACTTTGTGCTTCTTCGCTGAACAATCCTCAAGCCAGTCAACCCAATCTCCCGTGACAAGCTCTAACCCGTCTATCTTGTCCTGTCGTCCTCTCTCGTCCTCTTGCCCCGCCTCAAACTATAACAGAAGTAAATTTGCAAATGCGTTAATACAATTTCTTGCTCGTTATTAAGTATTCCGTTATTGGCAAAGTTTTCACAGATAATAAATAGAAAGGATGCGTCGAACAACCAACCTTCCCCTTGTTTTTCTTCACCGTTTTCGTGAAGAAATTCATCCTCGTCGTACTTGTTTCAGCAATCCTGCGTACCTAAAGTTTCACCGAGTCTAAGCTTTACACTGTTGCGCGGAATTACCACGATTAAACCGAATTAAATTCGCGTTAAGAATTTTGGTTAAGCGTCCAGATCGGTGACGCGATTCACGCAATTGCACATTAACTCACACGTTCGGCGTAAGCTCGATGTCGAGGACCTGAAATTTAACTATCAAGTGAAGATCCAGCGAATAACGCAGTATATTTATACCTTCGCGAACATCGGGGGTAGGTAAAAATCGGTTTACCCGTTTACCTGACGACTTATCCTGGTAGAGGGCAGGGGTTAAGTTGGATTTACAATTAAGGTCAAATCGAGGCTTGATATATTTCGAAACTTTCTACCAACGTTCCATCGAGTAATTTCTATATAATTCATAATATTTATATTTGCTTTTAATTTAATTAGCTTTCGCCGCTTAATTCTTTTATCCTAAAACGATTCAAAATATACCCCTAAGCGTTATAACGTCGATACTCGGTAGCAATGCTATTTTGCAAAAAAATATTCCGACCTCACTTTTTCGTTTTTCCACTTTTTCAACCTCATTTTTACACTGCGCCATAGAGCTCGCATGGTAATTGAATTGAGACACGCGGCGAAAGTCACAGAGAAAAAGCGTGTGGGAACGTGCAACCAGCATCGATGATTAATTGCTCGTCGTTCTTGAAAATTTCTACCTACGCGGATTCAAAAAATAAAGGAACGCGAGAATAAGTGGAAACAGAGAATAGACGCGAACTAGATGTTCCTCGTCGTACGAATCGCGATATATTCGATGTATAAAGAAAAGATAATCGGATATAATGAAGATTACACCGATTAAGAAAATCAACACGAACATCCGTGTACTTTTGTTAAATTAATTAAATTGTTGTTTGTACGCCCAAGGATCGGGCGTATTGCTCGCCGTACCGTTTCTCCTCTGTGTATACAATTCCCATCGTTCTCGCGATATAGATTTTCCGTTTATTAAAACAGGATCATGCAAATTTATCGGGCGATCGGCGAACGCAAATTTCGGTATCGGCAGGACGTAACTCGACCGTCCCCACTCCTGAGGTCCAGTTTGCTTATTCGACCCCTTTAACGACCATACCTGCCAGGAATAAGCTTCTTTGCAGAAACGACGAGAAACAAAACAATAATCTGGGATCTTCCAACGGGACAATATATCGTCCTTGCTAGAAAATATCGGTACAACTACCTGCCACCGTAATCGATTGGCATTCGATAGAACGGTTTTACCGATCCCCCGTGCGCGTATCGATACCGAATACCCGTCGGGGATTAAAATGAATCGAGGAGAATTTCAAACGAGGGAATTCCGTAGAAAAAGTTGACTCGTTTGTTCGTTCGGTATTAAATATTACGTTCGGCAGAGACACCGTTTGATACGAGGAAATCCGGGAAATTGTACGGAGGAAGGTGAAACAATCGCAATTTCTCTCGTCGTCTTTCGAATACTTGAAAACCACCGACACGTCGCATCCTCGTAGACGGACGATTACCATTCTGCAGACTAATCGAATTCTGGGATATTAATCGCGTTGCAGAAAACGACGCCCGGTTGGCGGCGCGAGTAAACGTAAAACACGCCGTAGCCGTAAATAAGCAGAGCGTTTCAGAAATTTCACGAACTCGTATTAAATCGAATAACGCGAATAATACGTTGACCATTATTATTTAGTTAGTCGCGTACAGTAAAATTTATAATCATCTAATTCGATTAGATCAGATACGATAAAATAATATTTGAAATTTTCCAAATATCCACCCTATTGTTGCCACGATACATCGAGTTTTGCGCAAATACCTATCAGAGAAAAACCCGATAATTCGACGAATAAGGTTTTCTCCGTTTTTTTTTCCCCTTTTGTACAAAAGAGATTAAAATATCGATGGTTGTATCGCTTAATAGGTATTGCGTTGCGATATAAAAATCTGTCCTATCGCTGCAGAGAGAAATTGTTACGTATTGGCGAGTCTGAACGAAGAAATGGAATTTAGCAGTGGACTAAATATCAATGCAGGAGAAAAGGATGACCGATAGGATCGTGGGCCATGTCGAAGATTACGATATTTCTATATTCTGCTGGCTCGCGGCAAATCAGGATATCGATACAATTTGCTTGTATCTACCGGTCTCATACAATTCGTATTTAATATCACGTTGCGCTAATTGCCCATGGAAATTAAATACGCGAGACAAACGAATACGCGGCTAGGAAAAGAGGGAAATTGGATTTCTCGTAAACTCGTGCAACGATTAGCGCAAGCTCTTCCGATTTTCTCTTTTCTTTGTACGATCGACAATTAGAGAAAGTTACTGTAGCTGCGACGTTACAATTTTCCCGTAATCGGTGTAATTTTGAACGAGAAGCCTTCGATCGAATCCAATATTCTCGACGAAACGTGAATTAACGCGATACGATTCTTTCTGTATTAACGAAACGGCTACAAGAAATTTACAAGGCGAACCAAAAAGTCAAGTTGATAGAGCGTTTAAAATATAATATTTGCGAAGCGTACACGGTGGACGAGATAAAGCGCTGCAAGTTCTTAGGAACTACCGTAGATATGCGTTTCTTATGAATGTTCGAGGTAGGTCTTCCACTTGTTTTTAAATTTGTTTTTAAATTTAACGAACAACGAATTTTTATTTCTTACGCCTTATATACACAACACGAAGGTAGTAATTTCCATGGGGAAACACCCTTCGTACCGTTTACTTGCATTAATCAGGTAAAACAGAAGGTAGGATGCGCATCATTAATTTATATTTATCGCCGAGTATGCTGTTTGGATTTATGGTATTCGTTATTTCTATTGTCACATCACCGGCGTCTCTGTATTAGAATCAGTCAGAAAGGCACGTATACCTTACACAGCTTATAGAAAGTACCCGATTCTTTTTTGTTTTAACCCAACATCTATACAATTCCAGTAAATGCGATAGTAAATTTTTAGTCTGAACGTATATTCGTTTTTACGAATAGAATTGATCAATAATAATAAATTCAACAATGACGGGAAATTCAAGAATCAAAGAAAGAACGTTGGACACGGTATCGTTAAAAGGCAACTCGATACTAAGAAGTACCTTTGTGAAATTATTACTTCCATCTTGCAACGAAAAAATAAATGCTGATCGCGTAATCCTTAGCCGACTCGATAGCCGCTTATTTCCTCTTTTCTCTCTAATTTCGCTTCGGCTCGTCCCATCTGTTTATGTCAGAAATTCAGCTGTAAAGAAATCCGATTGAAACGACGTAATTAGAATACGACAGGTTCAGCTCGCGATTATTCGTACCGATCAAAGCCAGTTGCACGACGATCAGTATCAGAAACTGTGTTACGGACTGCCCACCGCTTAACTCCTTATCCTTTCTCGAATTTGTCGAATCTGCTTCGAGCCATGTTACGTACAACGTTCTTCGATTTTACGGAGAACTTAACTTATCGATGATTTCATTCACTCAGGATCGAATCACGCCATCGGCTACAGTTTTCCCAGATCGCTCGGAGAACGACGAGAAACGCAACGAGTCTTGACAAGGATAAAGCTTACGTCGAGGAAAGTTAACGAGACAATGTACGATTCTGATCCTGCTAAACCATCTCCTGTAAAATTAACGCGGTTGATAACGAAGCCTACGAATATACACTTGTTTCTAAATAATTTGAAACGTTTTATTGCATTTTTCATTGCCAATTCGATTGTACTAACCTTTCGAACGGATAAATAAATCAGTAAATAAATATTCTGCTTATGTTTCAGGATTTCTCTTTTGAATTTAGATTTTCCTCTAGAAATATTCTTTCCTATTTTACGTACGTTGTAAAATATTTGCAATAATGAGTTGGAATTAGACACTCTCTGCGCGTTTTGCGCTATAATCCGGATTTATACGACAAATATATTAACAGCGACAGATACCGTTTGATCCACGTATACGCACAGTACACGATCAAATCTTTTTATTAAGCTGTTTGCACGGATGCTCGGTCGCTTAAAGTTTCAGAAATACCAAGAAGAACCGTACGTAGTAAGTAGCATCGCTGCAAACAGCTATCAACGACCCTCGTTTCTAATTCTAGTTTCAAAAAGCACAATGAAACAATAAAGATATACGATGCCGTTGACCTGCAAATCGGCTGAACACGACAATCTACGTTTTTTACTATAATACCTACCTAGTCGAGGTTCCATTGTTGAAAAATGGCTAGCTCGTTTGCACCTTTTGCCTGCTCATCCTAATCACACCAGGCTTTTGTATCACGTTTTCTGTTTCGCATCTCCGACAAAAGAATCCAACCAACTAACGAACGCTTGTCGGTGCTTAACACGTTCGTCGCCACGTCGCACATACCTATGCGACGAGTATCCTTCCGTGGGGGCCCCGTCACCAAAGTATGGTGACGCTCTGCTTGTTCGAGTTAATTAAATATACGATATTATATATAGGATATACAACATAACAATATTAAAAACACATTATACCATACTTTTTATTAATTTATAGTCTGGATAATATATTATATTATTCTATATCGCATGGTATTCGTTAAAATATTCCAAACACATTCAGGCTGATTTTGAACACATCGAACAATAGTTATAGACTCCGTCATCGCTACTCTCCTCACTTTCAAATATATTTTCACGCTGTTTACTGAATACTTTGAGGATGGAAAAATCACTGATGTACGTCCCGCAAGTATGCTTCTCGATAAAATGAAAGATCTGAGATATCTGCCATGAGATCCCTCGGAATACTCTAGTTGGAAAGCTTATCGCTTTCTCCATTTCAGAAATAAATAATCTTTTCTTTACAATGACTCGAAGGCGATAAACGATAAATCGAAGGCGATAAACGATGAATTCCTGCTTGTCGCTCTATTTATGTTCTGCGTACCGGCGGTCGGATTTGGGCCCCGCAGGAAACAGCCGAATCACGCTGGGCGACGAACGTGTTAAAAGAAAATTCGCGATCAATTCGAGCAAAAATCATCGTCTAAATACGTGATTGACGCGAATGCGTTTCATAAAAGAAAAATGGAATTTCAGAGGTGACTCGTTGACAAAGTGGCGAATTCACCATCGTGCTGACCTTTGACCCAGTTCTTTGCCCGAGGAAACGTTTGCGTGGGTGGAATACAATGGAGATAAAGCAGTCTGGGGTAGAGAAAATCAGTCGTTTTGGCGCCAAACGCATCGATTTTCGAGAAATCCCAGGAACTTTTCATGCATCAACCATGAAACCATATCGGACCTTTCGTCCTGACGATCTTCTCGCTTGATCGAAAGCTGATCAAAACGTTCCCCGAATACGCGACGCTTCCGATTTCCCAACAGTTCGTTTTTCCCTCCACGAGACACTTTATTTTATTTCTATTATTTATTTGTTTAATTTATTCGCGATACGTTAACCACGATCGGTCTTTTCCGATTTATCCGCGAATCTCTTTGTCGCATACCGTAGCTATCAGGAATTTCAATAATTCAAAGATAGTTAGTACCGTTGTAAATTATTTATCGCTTATCAAGCAAATGATGCAAATTTCACCGCACACACCTCTAAACTCTGACGTACTATTTCACGATGCAGCAATATTACGGAATAATTGTCTGTACGTGCATGCGACTAAAGTATTTGTAATTCTACCGACGAATCTATCAGCAAGCGTAAATCCACAAAATCGATTGCAATAATTTTCTTCTTAAAATACGGAACGAGCGATATTAAATATCATACGTTATTTGTTACTTTAAACATTAATATTTAATGATATTTAAATATCGCGAATAAATACGTGACCAGAGCGAAAATATTAAAAAACTGTCATTGTGCGAAGCATTTTAAACCGTGTTTGGCAAATTGACCTTGGCTACCCCTTCGTCCGTTACCTGCCCTTTAAGCGAACCGTTCGCTCTAAAGATTCAATAAAAATTTATTACACTCGCATTCGTGCATCGCTGATCCATGGTCAGTTCTGCGAACATTTTATTTCCGAGTACAATCGTCGTCTACGGTTGTCGCGTGTGTTCATCGTGTTCCGTTGGATAAGATGGACAACATCGCCGAGGAAGAATCATTCGAGAGGGATTTACTTTTCAAACAAACGAGAAGAAAAGTCGTACTCTTGTTCGTCGCTATCCGATTTTCAGAAGTCGATAGATCTCGAGTTTGAAGATTCTCTCTTCGATGTGAGAAAATCCACGGTTTTTTATCCACGAAGATTATGGATAAAAGGCTGGGCGCGAGCTCGGAGATTGGCTTTTTGGACGAGAAAGAAACGAAGAAGACAAAGCGTCGTCGTCGAGAAACGATGGAGGATACGTTCCTGTTGGAACGTAAGAAAAGAAGCCGCTGAATGATCATGCGAAGAGGAGCCTGCAACTTTTCTTACTGATATTCGGGGTTATCCTTCCTTCTCCAACTCGTTTCCATCTCTGGTCGAAGACCAAATTGCGAAGACCGATTTATAGGAGAGATCGCCGCTTTCGCTAAACGCGAAAAACGGTAGGATCGTTGTTCGCGGGAAAGCGGTTTCGGTCGGCGGCGCGACTTGCGAGGAATTCTCCAGGGAAATTTCAAAGACCTAGGGAGTCTCGAGGCAACTGACCGACGATAAATTATCTTTGTTCATTCGACTGCTCTATCTTGCAGATCCAACTCGAACGACCGAGTGACCTAGAGTTTGTTCGTTCTTTCGACCGTCTCACGGCACCTCTCGGAGAACGTGAAACACAGCAGGGAGGATGGTGGCATGTTACGACGCGACAAAGTTTTCTCGAGAAGCATCTATTACGTGGAGGAATTAAAATTCACGAAGCACCAACTGCATTCTCAGTTACATAACACCATCAGCCGATCGTGGAATAATCTAGCAGAGAAACCAGATTACGAATTTCGAAGTCGACCCACGAATCGATCCACGATGATTCTTTCTTCCAGTAGTTTCAACGATTCCGACTACCACAGCTCGCGATACTCCAGTGTCTCGTGGAACGAGAGGAAAGAAGCAACGCTGAAAACACGAAAGTACAACAGCTTCCTTTTGCGTAATTCCGTTACGAACAGCAGAGCAACGAGAGTAAATTTTTCGATAGATTTAATACTTCTTACGTTATCACGACGTATGTTTAATCAGGATATACTTGAGAGATTAGGTTGGTTAAAAAGCTTATCGACAAGTTGCGCGTTAGACTTGGTGCACGCTGTCTAGATTAAGAAACGTTCGAATAATTTGACGAAACCAAATCTGTTCGACGATCTCTGGCGAATGTAATGCAGGTATTTGAAAAGAAAGAGTGGAGTATTTATGGACTTTACCTCGATACTCGTCCCGCCGTTCGAAAAGTGTAAATTAACCCACCGAATCGATATTTAACGTCTTCCGCAGGATCTTAACGCGTAATCGATGACGAATCAATTTTTCGAAATTTTATATTTAGGAGACGAGAGAAATTGTTATTTCATGGTTGCGGAGCGTTGCTGCTAGTAAAAAAAGGTTTAATCGATAGAAGAGGGGTCATCGAGCGGTTGAAAAATATCTCTTTGATTAAAATCTAATTGATCTTTTACTCGATAGCCACACGCTTCGATGATATTCGTATAATTTCGTTCGTATGCATTGATTCATATTTTGCGCGATTAAACAGACATTAAACTGCGGATGTTTATGGATTAACGAAAAATAAAAAAAAAAATTCGAGATTCTACGAAATATTTCGAACAAAGTGCTCGCTCTAATGTCCAACGAGTGAAATAAATCTCCATTTAGATTCCATTAATTTCTTTAATTGCAAAAATATGAATTTACGTAAAGACCCGCAGCCTAGTAATAACGAAAATAGCTACAAATATGTTTTATCTCTAAAGTGCAATGCGTTTCAGCGGAACAAATTGGATCGTGGCAATTAATCAATCGCAACGTGCGCCCTTTGTAATGTAATCGTATAATTATATCCAGAATGAAGAGCGCGAGTGTTTCAGGCATACCAGGCAGGTTACCTCCAGGCAAAATCATTCTACCGGCGATTTAACGAAAGGAGGTTAATTGCAAAATTATGTGAGAGTACCGAATCCCAGGTAGCGTCTTCGCAAGAATATCGAAGACGTTTCTATGGAACGACGTGGTCTGACGTTGAAGTATACAATATATAAAACGAAAAGCACGCGCTATATTCCGCATGCGCTCTCAATATATATTTATATAGATATAAAAAAAATATTTATCTCATAACTCGATCATTTCCGATTCGTTTTCATGCTAATTTCCGATATAATTCGATAACGAGCCTCGCAACTTCCATTCCGACGTAACTTCATTTTCGTACCAACGTTTAAAATGGAAATAAAGATGTAAAACTCTGAAATGTTACTGGAATTTGACCTTTTTCTCTATCTTCGCCCCCTTTTTCGTAATTGCAACGCTAATACGACTGTCGCGAAAGTTAAATTAGCAAACTTAGCTCCAAACATTCAATCAACTCCGGCGATTCTCAATTAATTTCGACTTGTACAGAACCGCAAAGTTATTTCTACGTGGAAGCAATTATGGGACGAAAATACTTTGAATCTACTACTCGTATCGGTGGAAAAAGATCGAACACTTCGCGACACACGTCCAGCCAAAGAATCGCTTTCTATTCATTGTATGTACCGACGCGCAGAGTGAGACATCGAGAAAGATAAGGAACGTCTGCTCGAAAGCGCACGTAATCGTAGCGTAAGTTCCAACCATCGAATTCGAGTACCGCGAATGACGCCTTTTTCAGATCTCACTCTCCCTTCCAAGGGAACATGTAGCCGCGCGTACAATTTGCATGATCACGTCCTCGGATCATCGGTTCCCCCGATAAGTGGACAAGCATCCATTCGATCGAACAGTTTCTCGCGCATCGCGAAAATAACGTTTCTCGATCGTGCTATTTCTATAGCGGCACGGTCGGTTGCACATCCGCATAGTAGTTAGTCGACCTAGAAACGAATTTCGCTCTGTTCCTTTGTATATATTGTATTTAGTTCGCGATTAATTCTAGAATCGTAGAATATCGAACTGTTCAACAACGTTGGACGGATTAAAATAGAAACTTTTTCTCGTTGAGATAACGCTTATTTTCGTATAGTACGATAGAATTGTCCGAGTCGCCTATAAGCTTCGACAGCTTAAAACTCTTCAAATTTTATACTTTGCACAGGATAGTGAAGCTTGTTGCATTCATCGTGCTGGTCACATCGCGACTCGTCGTTAATTTATAATAACGTAACAAAGAAACAATGAGAAAATATCGTCTATTTCCGATTGTTACTATACGTTTATTTATTATTATTATTATTATTATTATTAAATATACAGAATTTAGCGAATTACGAGGTAAATTATTTGGCTTCGATTAAATATGCTTCTGGCTCGAGTAACCGTACGTGTATGTACGTACGTAGGATAGACACGGAAGTAGCCAAGGCAAAGAGACGAGCAGCAACGAAAATAGTACGGAGAGAGTATTTTTCTCGTGTAAACCGCATTTCTGATATACAGTCATTTAATTTTGCTGTTGGTACCGTTGCTGCGAGCCATTCTTTCCGCTCAACAAGGGTCAGACAGCGTACCAAACATCTTTGTTCTTCCTTGTTGCGCACGAAGCGGTTCCGTTCCTTCGGGGATTCGTTGAAACGAGCTGGTTCCCGAGACGAAATAAATTCTTTCTCGTCGCTGGCTAAAGGTGGCGCATACAGACGAGAAATTTTCGAGACCGTCTCGAGACTAACGTCCTTTATATACGAGCTTACCCGCGATGAGAACAACGCCCCGATAAGCGAAGCTCTCTTTACGAGAATAGCTCTAATGCCAGATTAGAATACCACGAACCCACGAATTCCTTCGTGGTTTCGCCAATTCCAATGTAATTTTTATCAAGGCAAAGTCCGGTAAGTCTGGAAATAAAAATCTTCGCTTCTTTTAGCTTTCTGCGTGTCCTCTTCGTGATTCTTAAGAAAATCTAGAAATTCGAGCAACTATCGCGAAACGAATTGCGAGATACCGGCAACAAAATCCAGCCAAAGAAAAAAGGGAAGAAAGCGCTGGTAGATACGTAAAGTTAGATTAGCTTTAAAGATCGACGAAAAGACGAAACACGATTCAATTTTGTCGAATTCGACTCTCGGTACATCGTATCTTAGACATATATATCTCGCTCTTAACCTTCCCTTTTTACGAAAGCTACTTTACCCTCCAGTATACCCTGAATCGAAACTTCCCTAATTTTCGTTCTCGAGGGTCGATGGCTAAGGATCGTTGCGACAGACTAAAGAGTCATTAAATCAAGGGTGGATGTGTGCGATGCAAATTAAATACATTATTACACTCGATCAATCGCGAATCGTTGCAAGATATTTTTAAAACTTGAATCACACTCGGATACTTAATCTCTCAGGTACGACGCGCCGCTATAGCGGCTCGCTCTACTGACTCATTCGCTCACCGCTTGAACTAAATGATCTATTTCATTTGTGTTTGTCGTACTTTCTTTGTCCTCGCAATGTTTTATAACAGTGTTAACAATATACAGGCAGAATATATAGTCTTTGTTTTTCATACACCAGTGTCAAATGTCAATTGTTGCTTTCCGTTAAAATATTTAAATATACTTATCATTTTTTAGAATCTTCGACCTGAAAATGTCGCTAGAAAATAGAAGACGAAGAGCAATTTGAAAAACACTATTAAAATATATCATACTCAATTGTATTATTAATTATTAAAATAAATTATCAAAGTTCAATCATATGCGTCGTACTTTGAAGAAAAATTACAATTTAATTATCGAAAACTTCATTCCAATGTGCTTGCGTAGAGAACGGCATTATCCGTCACATATTGCGATGCTGTATCGCTTACGCGTAATTCGCGTCAAACTCTGCCGTACGGAGAAACAGCCCCGCACAAAATTCGATCTAAGACGTTAAGAAGCTTCAGCCGTTACCCGCAGATCAGTTTTCATCGTATTTGAAATCACACTTACACTTGGTACGAGTTCAAGCTTTGGTTAAGTCAGTTTCGAGAAAACAACGCCACGATAATTGTGCCGTTCCGTAACTGTAATTATACCGTTAATATAGGTGTTGCAATGGTTTCGTCGACGTACGAGACGAAGCAACGATAAACTTTCAAGGGAGCGAAACACGTAACAGGGTATTAAGTAGCAGGATAGTAGCGGATCCGCCTACGCGTCTTACCATGCCAACGATCTCCAAAATTGTTGCGGCGTACAAACGAGATATTACGTGATTGCTACCGTACTCTGTACACGACTTCCGCCAAAGTAACGACATAGTTGAAACTTTGCATTTACGATCCGTGAAATTTCCTTTCGATAAATAGACACGGATGCACTCAAGATAAAATATACGCAAAGATATCCGACGTACGAACTTTCTCGTTATTCTGAAAGTATTTAGACGTACGCGTATTTGTTCGTTACTTTACCAATGAATTTAAACACCCTCGAACCTGCTTTATTCCGAAAAAGAATTCTTTTTCCAAAATCAGTATCAAGCGAATTAAGTTATCTTCACATCGTTCAAACTAGATCGTATAGTATCGATATTTCTTTTTTTTTTATGCTGTAAGTGTGTAGAGATCTATCTATTATTTGTCGGATAAGAGGCGATAAATGTTCCATTTTACAAATGTAAAAAACGCGCAGAAAGAAGGGAATGTTTAATTTTGCAATTTTTAAGCGTCGAATTAATTTTCGTGTCGTCGATGAGATTACGTTGATAAGACTTTTGATAGCGGGTGCACTTAATCGAAAAAGTTGTTCCGTTACACCAGTTTGTCCGCGACAGTCGCACGACGCGCAACGCATTGTCAAAGCGTTACCGAACATGCTTTGACCGGTGAAGCGTGTAGCGCGAGTTCAACCAGGTTGTACTCGGGTGCTTAGCCACGTGTTGACACGCGTGTTTCCATATCTGCTTGCGGATGACGTTGAGGGATGGTCGTTAATGTACGACGACGTATATTCCTAAATGTTTGATCATGGATTACCGCATGCGTTCGCGTGTATGTAGCGCGTGATAACTCGCTTGCGTACGCTTCTGCCACCGATAGCCATCTACACGTTTGCACAGGAATTCTTACGCGATATTCTTTATGCATTTACCGCGTGTTATTATTTTATCGTGTTACACACACGCATACATGTATTTCTTAATAATTCAATTATCTCAAAATTTGTCCACCAGGCTTCGCGTGTATTTGCTTCTACGTATGTACGTTGCGTGTTCACTTACGTAATATCGCGTGAATTTTCTCTCGCGCGATTTCGATGAAATTTTTCGACTATGCACGATCGAATTTTCGTGTTATTGCTCGCGCAGCGATACACGTACGACAGCGTTCGCGTCGACAGGCCAAGTTTTAACATGGATTTAATCGTTTGCAATAATCGTTGTGAAATATCTGGTACCATTGTGAGATGTATATCCAGGATGTATTTTGTATCCGTTAGTAACAACTTGAATAAGTAGATTACCAACATAATGGAAGATTTTGCGCAGCCATCCCGCCTCGGGGAGAGGCTTGGTGATCGTTATCGTGCTCCGGAGGATATTCTTCCGAATGTGATTCCGGGTTAAGTACGCCATCAATTTTTCGGTACAGAATCCGTGACTGATATTAACTGCCACCAAGTATTTAGATTTATCGATGCCTTCTATTCGTAACGTAAAAAGTTATTTTCCGATATTTTGTGACAAGAAATATCAGCTATCAAACACGTCCCATCTTCTTCCGATATCTTGTACCATGAAAACCCGAATATGCCGATGAATTTTTCAACTGGATAAATCATGGAGCTCGCGTTGCTGTATCTTTAAGATTCATCCCGCAAAACGTTTTATCTTCGATTCGTTTCCAACGATGAAATATACCTGCTTCCTCTAGATCAATTTCTTTCTCTAGTTTTAGCCGCCTTCAACGTTTTATAGACAGAATGGCGCGTCATTCGTCTTTGCTAACGTTTACGGTTGAACTAAGAGATAGCGGATCACGTTTCCTATTGTTAAATATCGTCGTGTTCCCCTTCGTTCACCGCTCAAAATATACGCTCGATAATTAAGATTTATAGCCCTTGTTATCGAGTTCGATTCAAGCTTCCCTCGTCTCTTTCATTAGATGGCATTAATAATCGCAATTATACAAACGTTGGCTCTGTAATTAATTTGTCGGCTAATTAAGCTTCCGACTTGGGAAAAATCTAATTCCATTCATTTACGCCTCGATCTCTTTTTCTTCTCTTCTTGCCGTTTAGTTAAAATATTTCTTCCATTTCAGAGTATGCGTACACCTCGCCGATAACAACGCGAACGTTGAGAAATTACAAATTCACTCTTGTCCTTTTCTTATTAAACGTTTAATAGGCCCAACAAAAATTGAATCGCTCGATCGATTAAACGGTTACCGTACAATTTCCTATTTTTAGGAACTAATATCGTTCGAATAGAATTAGGACGAGCACGGTAATTAACCTTTCTAAAACTGTCGACAAGTCAAAAATAGTTCCTTCAACCCGTTGTTTCGATTACGAACGAACACAATCAGCGGCACATAGGGGTGAGCTAACGTGGGTGTAGCGATGCTGACGTCACTGCTGCTACTGTAAATCGTTTACCCCTAATGCAATATGCATGAACCCTTGTTTAAATCCACATGGCGTGTGAGAAAGTTTGGAAAATTTCACGAGCACAGGGATCGGCTATCTGCGAAATACATACGATTCGTTAAACATTCGATTATCGTTATTGCGAATCATAAAGCGATTTTCGACGTTCCAAAGTCGTTTAATCGCAATTTGCCGATTAATCTTTTCGCAATTTTTGAAAACGATTGAAATTCGATTCTCTTTCGAACTCGAATTACGAGAAAGTAAAATATTCGTAGAAAACAAGTTTTATAGATATGCTGATTCTAATGTAAATCAACGAACGCGATATCGATCCGCGACTAACGACAGTGGAAATTTTCCCATGGTTCCATGGTTTCCAGGTTTTCTCAACCTGTTTCGCGAGACGCGCCGCGACGATCTACGTTTAAGTAGACTCCTTTGCGAAGTTTGTGGTCGCACGTGGCCGAGGAAGACAACTTTCCAGGGTATTCGTTTCGGTTCACGTTTGTCATCTGTTCCACCCTTCCAGTATCCCATCACCCGGTTCATCTGTTTGATATTCTAAACGCATCGTCACAGGAAACACGATATTTAACTTCTTGCTCTCATTTTTTCCCGTCCGAAGCAACCAACAATTTTCGGCAAACTCGACGAAATTTGAATATCTCGGGGAGAAAGGACGAAGAGAGAATCGAAGAATTCATTAGAACGATCTAATAGGAGAAGAAAGAGGAAAAGAAAGATCTGCCGCGATAAATTATCGCGGAACTTGTTATTAGATCGATTTGACAGGGGAAAGAGAGGGAAAGGGAAAAAGATCGAACAAATAGAAAAATCTAATTTCTCTACGTAATCCTCGATTGAAAACGTAAAGTCGTTGTAAATCACTCTTTGCGTGCCATCTGCGAGCGGTCGTTGTTGTCGATAGATCGCGCTCTTTATTAAAAATTCGCCCGAACGTTAATTACATTCGTTTAATTTTTCGCCTACGCCAACGTACTTGATCAAGAAATCGCGATCGTGATAAAATACAGGACGAATCGCGCTTTAGCGTACAATACGCGCAACTTATCTTTCAATTACTCGATGATAAGAACGTCGTATCTTTTTTTTATTCTCGCGCTATCTTCCGTAAAAGAGATATATTTGTAGGAATTTTTGTGAATTATGACAACGATTAATCATCCCCTATCGTGACATATACGACGTACCGTTTTCCAAGAGGCGAAAGTAAATCTGTCTCCATTCTATTTGTTCACGGAATCGTATAAAGCTGACTTATCCGTGGGTTCGTCGATCGTATTAAAATCGTGACTTTAATTTCCGAATGAATTGTAACTTTTATCTACGAACTTTCCTTCTACCGCTTCTTCTCCTAAATTGAAAATAAAAAACGATCTCGTTGTATGCGAATCGAAAGTCTAATCTTTCCTTCTATTCGATAATGTTTCGCCGTTTCAAAGTGCTTGTTCGAGTATATAATAATAGCCTTCGTAAAATTTGTCTAGACAATTTTCTAGCAAATTAGCTGAACGTCGCGAGGACTCGATGGTATAAATAGTTAAAGAGGGAGGAAGACACGAGGTTAGAGGTTACCTTTAAGAGAGAAATTTCCTTAGGTGACGGAGGAACTTTGGAGAAGATGAAACCGCGATGAAACCGAGAAAAGAAGAGAAAAATACGCTTACGCCGACGAGTTTGCGTCCTTTTTCCATAGCGCGGGCTATGTTCTCGAGGGAACAAAGTACTCTGGTTAAGAGCAATTGCCCGCTTGAAAATCTTTTGTCATCATAAATAAAATATGACTCGAGATATCTCCGTGCGATCCACTGATTTTCGCACAAAGATGTCTACGATGTGTGTAATTTTGTCAGTGGACCAACTGGAACAACGTCCAAGTGCTTCAACCGTGCGCCCTTTTTCTCTGCTCGAGAGACGGAGTCGAGAATGCACGCCTCTATCTTTTGATCTAATCGCGTCAAAGCGATGGTTGTTCGCAATTTTCGATGTAGCTTAAACTTCGTTTCGTACGAGCGACCTCGACGAGTTAATAGGTTTTACCGGTAATTCCGGATGATTAAAACTTCTGTATCTCGATATACGTATTCGGCTAATTCTTCTAATACCACTCGCGTAACACGCAAACGAAGATCGATATTTTCGCTACGACCGCCTCCCTCCAATCACGTTGAGTCGACTCTTATTTAAATTAAGACGCAACATCGTTCGAGGAAAAAATATCAATATCGTAATGGATTTGCTTATTGGCATTCGTCCCGTTCGTTTTTATGTACCGCGAAATTTCCATTTACCGTACTCTTGATCAAGATATCGCGTGAATCTTTTACCTTTCCCTCGATACGATCCCTTCTTTATAAAAGTATCCCTTGGCAGATTCGTGAGAAAATCGAAGATCGTAAAAGGAAGAGGAGTCTAGATGGAAAATAATAAATTCATGTGGTACTATGAACAAACCTCAATAGCAACCATCGTAGAAATTCCATTACGTTATAAATATAATCGTAGCAAAGTACGTTTATTCCTGAGAGTACTTTCGTGTCATGAAATAACAATTTCCAAGCATGCTCCGTACCGAAAAGCTCGCAGAAATTACGATAGTCAACTCTGGATCAGCAAATTAATTGCGTCTAATGAAAAACTGAAAGTCGAAGCTTGCGCGTAAGAATACGTAATAAAAATTGAGTTACAATCCGAACTAGTTTAACATTTACTCCGATCTGAGTGTCGCGAACCGACGCAAATCTGACGACACGCCAATTTTCTTCGACGATACAAGAATTCTCAAGCATCGGTCGAACGAAAGCTAAATTTTAATTAATCGAAATACCATTGACTGGGGTACGTCGAATCTTGTGTTTTACACGAGTTCGCTTCTTCTGTATAGCAGCAAACTTTCTCCGGTTAGTCTACATTCTTCCAATAACTGGCCAACTTTTGCAATAAGCATAGAATCGCGTTGTTCCAAATTGCTCGAAAGATCACGATCGCCCAAACTTTCGACATCGTTAATAACCTTCGTGTCTGCTTGCAGCGTCTATCATCGACTAATCATAGTCCCTAACATACTAACGCGTCGTACGAAACACAGGTCGAATAATGGAATCACTCGATCGCCTTTACAAATGGATCGATCCGTTATTTCAATTATATACCACTGATAGTTCATTTCATGGCCAATAAAAGTAGGTCCTTCCGCAAATAGTAATAAATAACTGAAAGAATATTCGACGATCCCGTATCGCTACGATATAAAATCGACCAATTGTCCGACGACTAAGAAACGTAGAGAGGATGTTAAACGGAAGTTTCGTCGATCAAATTTGAAGATATACCCGAGTAATCTGTAGCAATTTGCTCCACTCGTTCCACTTTTCGTTGGATATGTTTCCTTTCAACGATTGATCGCGAATCGTCTGAAACAACTGTAGTTTTCGTTCAATTTCACGGACATTCGTGGAAAACTTGGAAATTAAAGAAATATTCTAGTTTAATTCGTGGGAGTGAAAGTTCGTGAGCGCGTAGCGTCGACATCGTTTCAACGACTTATACGAAATATCGCCAAGATCTATAGATTAGTCCGGTATTCTCAATGAGTTCGATGATCCACGAAATATCTGGCGTCGATAGACGAAACTCGCTATCACCGTTTTGTTTCCGATCAAGGAGGAAAATTGGTCTAGACGAGGAAAAATAAACATCCATGCATGTTTCATGAGGGATAGAACGTTTGAAACTCATGGAGTATTAAGCTTCTGGGTCGACGTGTACATTACCCTTGTTCTCTTCGAAATTCTTCGTTCAACGGTCTGATCGCAAAAATATGCGAAGCTTGGAATAACAAATTCTTTTACTCATACATTGATATTACGATGAATTTCTTTCGATATAGAAAGTTCTCCAGGGCGATAATCGTGGCAGGCAAACGATTTATATCGTCGAAAAAGTTCTCCATCTTTTAGAATATTCACCGATGCGCTATCCATTAATTTTAAGCAGATCTTCCAAAGTAGGTCTCAGAGAGATTTTAAAGCGGTCCATCCTCGTCTCCCGAAACAAATTCGTTGGCGAATCAATTGCGAAATATAACTCGTAGTTGAAGATCGATCACAAATTCAGCGAAGGTTAAAGCGTTTTCGTCTCGTTTCTATTTTCGCTAAAGAGATAATGTTACTTTGTCGATTATTTCTAAATTACCAGAGAAAACAATCTTAGAAGTTTATCGTAAGATAAAATACGATAGTTGGGAAAATGTTTTCGAAGAACTATTTAATCGAACGAAAAGGCATTCATCGATGCGAAGAAATCTCGGTCCCTGAGATAATAAATAAATAAATGTAGTTTTTAGAAGCGTCGCAGAAAGAATGGACGAGCGATGAGAAAACGATCGAAGAGACTTTCTTCCTCCATCGTTCGAGACATATTGTTAGTAACAAAAAAAAAAAAAAAAAAAGTCGCGTAACAATACTCACGCACAAGAAGAACGTAAAAAGCAGTCGTGAAAAATCTCTGCAACAATCGCGATGATGGCGGAAATCTGAAACTGCTGTTAAGTCCCACGAGTTCTTTCCATAACAAAGGATAAAGGTTCCCTGAAACGCGAGTAAATCGGATTTCCACTTTTTGGAGAAAAAAATACTCGCGCTGCTAGTATAGTATTTAGAGAAATTCGGTAGACGGTGGAATAACGTTTGTGTTTTTCGAAAGAGCAATGTACGAATACGTAAACAGCCGAAATCTGGCACGAAGCAATTTACAACGTTAGGATAGCACCGGCGCGCAATAAGAGAAATATCGGTGTTTATTTAAATTACATCGCACGCTCGCCAGACAACTTCTTTTCTTAATTCCTCTTCTCAATTTGCACGCTAAAAAGGTCAGCGAATTTAGCGAAGTAAGAAACGAGAATTTAAGATTCTGCGATGATAAAAGCTGCGATGTAAAATTTTCCAGAGAAAAAAATTTAATTTTCCGTGAAATTAAATCGAATCTCCTCGGTTAAAAAGAATCTTCCGTGTCTATAAAATCTGCAATTTTTAACTTCTGTTTTAGATGGTAAATTTTCAATAAACTGATACGGTGATAACGTTTGTATCGAAAGCGTCTTTGCGTCTATTCGTACCAGCGAATTCATTAAATTTCCGCAGTGTAAGCTTCAAATAATCCGATAATAGAATATCGATATAAATGCGCTTCATTGTACATTTCTCAGTGTTTATTGCCTATCGTATTCGTGAAACAATTGTATATTCAAACGTAGAAAATTGTTTAACAGCGGTAAATCGTTTAGCGCAATATTCGCCTAACGTAAAAGTGCGAATGCTTCTGTGCGGCCCATGGCCGTAAAGGGTTTAAGCGCGTATGTTGCCCACGTGGTCCGCAAAACGACGTCCGAGGCCTGGGACTTACAAAAATGCGCAAGGGCCTTCGACAAGGAAAAATCTGTTTCTCTACCCCGGAAAAAATCTTTCTCTCTCGGGGATCCTGACAACCTATACAAAGGGAAACGAGGAAAACCCCGAGAGACACAGTTAGAGACAGTCACACCCAGAGTAGCATGTCGCGAGCGATCAGTGAAGTCGAGTCGACGCGGAACACGCGAAGAACGGTACAAGTACGGCCCAGGTAGAACGTGCTAACAAAACTGTCAGGTCGTCATCGTACTCGCTCCTGTTGGCGCATAGGTCGGCGGCAGTGTCCGCGAGGAAGAAAATCCTTGAACTCGCACGCCGCGTTCACGGACGGCTGCTCGCGTTTCCCTGGTTCCAACGACAAGGGGAAAGGAATTTCGTAGAATGCAGTTTACTGATGTTTAGCTCTGATATCGAGACTCGACGATTGTTGGTACTTCGAAAGGAATTTTTTTCGTGAAATCACGTAAAAGGATGCGATTAAAGAAAACGTCAGCAAATATCAAACGTTATTTATCGATTCTTATAACTTTAACGTCCTTTATTCCTTTTTTATTTCTTTCTCGAGGAGGGGAAAATGCTATTACGCATACCCAGTAACTGAGTATGTGGGACTCGGCGGATGGAGCCGCCATACCCACTAAAAACCCGTCCTTTATCCGTTCTTATGGTACAGGAACCAACCCCGGAACCGCAAAACGTCCTTTATTCCTATCTACCAGTTAACCAAAAAGGAGTCGATATAATAAATTTAAATAAAATCGATAAATTGATTTCTTCTTGTCCCTTATCTTATCGAATATTCTTATCTTATCGAATCAGCAAAAGACAGAGATCGTAATAAGTTTAGCGTTCTATACAAACGCAATAGAAAGCCGAATGCAATGGAACGAGTGGACGAGATTTCATCAGATTGTAGAATTGATCTGCGCGATTTCGTGATAAGACTCAAAGAGAAACTGACGAATAACAAACAGTATCCCTGTCTACGATAATTTTCCGCCAACTTTCGTTCAAGTGCATTGTGTCCTCGTAAAGGCGTAGTTATCGTAGTCGTTTCGTAGCATTCTCCGATGTCTGCAACGTATATCGCTTCTTCTTTCTTACGATAAGCACGAATAACGTTATATAGCGAGCAATGGTAACGTAAACATACAACGATTTTCATGAAAGGAAAACGCATTTTGCGCAAAGAGCTTGCCCATTATCGAATGTTGCGAAGGCGGCTTAAAGATGAGTCAAGTCCCTTTCGCGAATCTAAAGCGTATTCTCGAGATAGTTCGACAACGTTCGTTAAATCCTGGAGATACGTACGTTGAAAACGATATAGTCTCACCAATGCGACGCATTAGTTGAAAAATGAACTACCAAGTTACGTGCGACGTTTTAAATAAAAGAAAACATGCGCGACAATGGACACGAAATAGTTACGAAACAGGCCAACGACGGGAAATATTGTCTCATTTCATCCCCCTGCGTGTCCCAGAATCCCCGTGTCCCGGTAACCTGAAATTCCCGCGTCTTCCTTCTTCTTTTACAAGGACTGTCTTTTCCTTATTTACAGGCATTCGATAGAATTTCATGTTCGCGATTCAATTCGTACATTCGCTAAAATTTGCAAATTTACGTCGTATCGAAAAATCATGCGAGCTTATTATTCGCATTGTTTCTTGAAAATACCATTTGCTTTCGTTAAATATTCCTGGTGCTCGATACACGGTGGCTTCGTGAAATTTAAAATGTAATCGTAATAAACATCGTTTTTGTACCGTGCGGACCAGCTTAATTACGCGTGCCGATTATCAAACAAGCACAGTGTTGGATATATATATATATATATAATAAATTATTGTATTCCCGTAGTTGAAAGCGTAACGACGAATCGCCAGGAGCGCGTTTCCGTTTTATCAGTTTCTTCTCTTTACATTCGCGAACAATAACTTGCAATTAACAATTTATATTTAATA
Source organism: Bombus difficillimus (assembly GCA_014737525.1). NCBI lineage: Eukaryota > Metazoa > Arthropoda > Insecta > Hymenoptera > Apidae > Bombus > Bombus difficillimus. The sequence goes on from JACXIT010000099.1 coordinate 6,188,241, forward strand.
AAATGCTTTTATTCACGAGACGCGTAATTCAGCGCGCGAAGAGAATTTTAAAATTGGCACGGTCTAATTTTATTGCTACGTACACGATAGTCGACAAATTACGAGTCATTATGCTTTCAAACGGCAATTGAAAAAACGCTTTCGCTAAATATAAATGACGTATAACGAAACGAAGATATGACTTTTAAATATTATATTTGAAAAACTTTGGAAAAGTGATACGACAACCGAGTGCGCGTAATAAATATCAAGTATGTATGTATGCACTCCCTTTGAAGCCGCACTAAGGCAGATGTCACGTACAATAGAGTATTTTAATTTCCACAAACCTAGAGTTATAGCGATTGTTTCGCGCAGTGAAACGTATAAAGAAACGAAACTATGTAACGTAATGATTAAAATTACATTGAAACTGACGTTGAAATTTATTTAGAAAGAATGAAACGGAGAAGCGTAAAGGTGCAAAAGATATATGAACGTTATTTTTAAAGCTGGAAATACGAGGATTCGAGTAATTTCTAGGAATTTTTATCATGATAAATTTCATTATTAAAATTCCATTATTTACCAGACAAATATCATAACTGAAACGAAACAAGAAAATAATTTGAATTTACGAAGATGAAGTTGTTGTACGCGAAAAACAGACGTTTGTAATACTATTAGGGATATAAAGCTGCCACAGTTTCCTTTCAGGAACGGTTCCGTAAGAAATGAAAATAGTCAGAAACTTTTCCTTCGCTCCTCCCGAGATTCTTATGCTCCCTGTTTTGACCTAGCTTTTAAGAAAGCCGGAACAAACGTTCCACTATACACAGAATCCTAATTACGCAACAAGAAATGAAATTTTGTTAAACTGAACAGAGTTGTTGTATGTAAAATATTATAATTCAAAACGCACGAGCCGTCAACTTTTCTACTATAATTGAAAATAATTGCAACGAGAAACAAGATACGGCGGAACAATCGGGCGAAATAAAAGATTCGAGAACGAATTATGATCGAAGAGAAGGTGAGAGAATCGATGGAAGAATTTACCGCAACGAGAAACGTGGGACGATAGACAGACCGGAGCCGCAAGTACCGCAGAATTTCTATTTTTTGTCGTTTCGCGTTGAAAACAATCGGTCGATCTATCTCGCTGATTCAGCGATGCACGCGATGTAATCGTCGCAGATTTTCCCACGCGAAGCGCAACGGCTGAAAAATATCCCGTGCAATTTTCGAATTTTTAAAGAACGTTAAGGCCAATTTATAAAGTTGAGATTCTCTGGAAACTCTGCTATCTCTCGCTGTTAATCGCGTTTACATAGGCACTTAGGCAACCGATTGCACGTAGTATCTAGCATTTTAAACTTCCATGTCGCGCCAACTCGTAACCAAGCTCGTCTCTTTATTTAATTTATCATAGCGAACCGGTGACTTGTTTTCGAGTGAAAGAAAACCCCGTTTAATTCAACGCCGACCCTATTGCGCAAACGTCTCTCGCCTCGGCTTAATTGAATCGTGCTCATCGTAAAGGGTTGCATTCGTGCGATGCATCCAGACGAGTAATTTAAAACCGAGCTATTTCATCGAGCTACGATTCTCGTGAAACATTCCGTACAAGTGTCTCGCGAATAATAAAGTATTCGCGGCGCCTTCGGCGGTTAGTGGCACAACCGCTTCATTGTATCTGTACACAATAATTCCCCGCGCTATTCAACCAAGATGAGCTTCCCTCGAGAAGATTTCACGATTTCCACCGTCGCGTGTTCGAGATGCCTTTACAGAGATATGAAACCACCGAAACTTTATCCTTTCGTAGCAAACTGGGTATTACGCTTTATCGCAAACAACGAAACAATTATATTGTTGAGGATTGATTTATCGTTAGTAGAACGATGTACAAATTTATTTGCATAATATCAACAAAAGGTAGGCGAAATAAACGAACGTTAATCTACATTTACCTTTGTATAAACTGCAATGCAATTTAATTAACCGCTCGCATAATCTAAGTAAGTAATCTGAATATCTGAATACCTTGAAACGCGTATTTCGTATGATGCAAACTAACATACTACAAGACTCTAGGAAGAGCTTTTGTTGGCCGTGTAATAACCACAATTTCGCCTGGGCCAAATTACTTTTCACGTCCTTCCCATGAGTGTTTAAACCAAGCAAACCAAGGAACAAAGAGGGGAGTGAATAGTACGGAGAAGATGAGAAGCATCGGAGATTTATGCGCGCCGAAGAAATTAATTATCGAGTTCCATCGAAACGAGATTAAAAAATACTACGAGATCGTATCATCGATATCGTCGTCGCTGCGAATCAAAGAGCAGAACCATCGTCGAATCCTTGTTTCGTTATGATTTTTCGTCGTCGATCGACCCTAATCGATTCTACGATATCAGGAGTTTTTTTTTATCGCTCGAATGACAGTGAACGAGAGTTCAGAGTCGATGTCGTTCCTGGTTGGCGGAAGAATTCTCGATCCTCGGGAAAACCGTAGCAAATGAATGGCGACGAAGGAGAAACTCTTGGCGAGCTAACTCCGCTTACAGGTATTTTCGTTCGTTACGTAGCTTTCAACAATCGTAAGATTCGCTATTCATGAACGAGACAATGGAATTTATCCCGACGACTGCCGCGTTGTCTCCTTAGAAATTCTACGGAGATGATTAAATATTGGGAATAAAATTACACCGTAGTGATGGCAATTTTGTACTTTCCTTTACGAAAGCCACGTAATAATCGACGACACGATGACGAAAATGCGATTCTTCCGAGTTTCTCGAATCGCGCGGGCAGCATGCCAATGGAGTTAAAAGCTGTAAAGGGAATAACGCGCCTGTGAATGACGTAATATCACTGTAACGTCGACTTTACTCTTTCACCGGAGGTATCCCCCAATGCAGTATTCCCAAATGTACTTTTACCTCTATATAGTTGCTTTGAATACGAAACGAAGATTTATCTAACTTGTTCCCCTTGCTGTTATATTAATTATAATAAAATAAAATCTTTTCAATCTCTGTCTGCAACATCTTCGTTCCTCAGGCAGACTACAAACGCGTATAAATGCGCGAAAATCCAATCGAAGCAAAGTACGAGCGATCGAACTGGTAGCGTTCGAATAACTTCAACGAATAAACGAGCCTGGGGTGATCGACGAAAGAGATTGGTCTGCGAGTTTTGCGAGCTCTCACGACCACTTAATGGACCTTGAAAATTCTCAAGAGGTCGCGTCGGCATCGCGCCGCAAGAAGGACACCCGCCCGACCATCTCTCACGTGCACGTACCAACTTTAACGTATTAGCTAACGATAAACTTTCACAGATCGATCGTAATATCGCTTTATTATGTCTCTAGAATCTCGATTCGAACGTTCGTTTCCAATCGAATAAGATTTACGGATGGATCTCGTTCTACAAGATGATACAGCGAAAACCTCTTTTCACGAGCTGCGCTATTATTAATTGATCGTCGTTCCAACCGGATTTATTAACGGATCGACGGGCCACTTGGAATTTCTTGAGGGCCGCATATCACGAACCTTTCGATGATCAATGATCGTGCGGGGTTATTTCCTTCTATCGCGAAAGATACATTTAATACGATAAAAATCTAAGGAAACTCGTTTGAACGAATCGTCGATTCAATCACCGAATACAAACTGGAACGGACAACCTAGATCAAATACAAACTAGATGCGACAATGGTGACAACCGATTTACTTTTCTAAATGCAGCTTCGCCTAATTCCAGTGTACCTGCCAGCAAGTCGGACTCGTCCTTGATCTATTTCACTGCATTTCAGCACGGATCCAGAAAGCTATTCGATTACCAACGTTCGATACACGTGCACGTTCGAAAGACCGTTTAAAATGTTTTCGAACGTGTATGAAACAACGGAAACAACGGAACTCGATTGACAATTTGGAAACTTCGTTACGATACTATTTGTAAATTCGCGTTGTCGTCCTGTGAATCACTGGCAAAGCCAATATCGATAGAAGAGTTAAAGCAAATATACGTGCTGAGGCGCTCGTAATCTTTCAAGACTGCGGAGTTTATACAGATTTTGAGATCCGGATGTGTTGTTACGATTCTCGTCACGTATCGAAACACATCTTCCATATGGGGGGGTTGCATTTTGCATTCGGAAGCGGTAAGCGTTCCTTTAAATACCGTAACAACTGTGTATGCATATCGGCAAATCGATTTCTAATACAAAAATATTTGCACACGTTCCGCTCATATTACGCGTACTTCGTTATCGATAACCGATATTTGCATGAACAAAAACCTATGCGAAACTCGTTGCAAGAGGTATAAAGTAAAAAGCTATTGTAACAAGCATCGAATATCGCGTAAATGCACAAAAATTTTCGTAACAGTTGTCAATGGAGAAATTAGAATAAAACACGGTTGCTGATTTTTTTTTTCAATCTCGCAACGCGATTTATTCAGAAAAATGACAAGGATGATATCTCGCGATAGAATTACCAACGAAGCGAACTATGATTTAACCAGCGTTCATTGAACACCAACCGCAGTTAACTAAACCAATCGGAGAATTCAATCACGAATCAATCACGAATTTCTTTCGTTTATGCAAAAATAATAGAATCGAACAGAAACGTGTAAAAAAAATTCTCGTACCGTACGAATGTTATTCGACGACTGTATATAACACAAGTTAATTAAATAGGATTCCTTGGGCTTTACCGTGTTACGGTTTAATTAAATCCTAATACAACTTCGTTAATTATTATCGAACCGGCACAACATACTGCTGTCGTAGTAAGAAATTGCTTATTCCGTTTCCTCATTGGATTCCATTTCAGTAAAATCCTTTTCGCGAACTGTCAGTGGCAAGTGTTGACATAGTTTGTCCTCGAATCTCACGTTACACGCAAACTATGGCGTTGATGTATCTCTCGCGTATAACTTTCTCTATAGTCTCGATTGTTTCTGCTTTGTTAGATTGTTTCTGCAATTGTTTACTTGCTTTGCTACCATGATATAGGAAATATTTCATGACGCGACTCGTATTTGCAAGAATTTACGAACAAACAGTTTCCCATTAGCCGCATACGTTCTAATAAAATAATTTTAATAGCTGTCGTTTTATTGCAACTTATTGGTGCTCCGCTGAAATATTTCTTCAAATCGTGCGTAAATAGGACTTATCCTGATATAAATTACACGTAAAATGACATATTTTTTAATTGAATAAAATTTAAGACGAAAGGAACGTATTAAAAAAACGCATAAGATCCTGATATTTATATAAGTATCGTTCCCAGTCTATTGCACTCAAACTTTCCCTTTTTGCAGAGATTGCAAATATCGGACGATTCAAACGCGTGTTCGCGACGCGCGTCTTTACGGGCGTATAAATTTGAAACGCAAAGATCGTAGCTAGCGACGTAGCGGTAATTCTCCGCAATTACGCGTTTGCCTAGAAACGGACGTTTCGCGATAATGCTATCGTCTAACACCGAATTACAGGTACATAAGTTCTAATTTAAACAAAGTAGACGACATTAATGGAGACCGCTGTTTGAACGCAGTCGCGAACAAAGGTTGAATTGGAAACCAAATCGGAAACAAAAGCCAATAAAGTTAGTCAGAGAATAAAAGGAGCTGCGATTACTTATCCAGACTTAACGTCTTCCATAGCCATCACGATAGTTAATTCCATCTTGGTTTCTAGGTTGAGGACTAATGCAAACTTAAGCCAACGATCGATGGCTGCTCTCAGGCAGATCAATGTTGCAAAGATCCATTTGCGAGACTATCGGACGTTGTCGAGATCGTGCTATCGGGACTTAAGGTTGCTCGAAGATCGTGAAAAGTGTAGAAATCGCGCGGTTGGCATCCGATGTTGCTCTAATTTTAAGGACAATTACACGATTCCATGTATCACGTTCAAAATATTGTTTATGTCGATAAATGTTCAAAATATATCGTGTAGAGAATCAGAAAGCGCACAGGACAAGCGTATGTTGAACAAATTTCGACGCAACGTCGTATAGCGTATTGAATATCGCGAGTAGATCGGCTTCCCATTCCAAGCTCGTCATATTTTTTGCTGGCAATTTCAATATCCCGAGCCACGTAGTTCGCCACACTCGGTCGGATCGACTCGTCTTTTTACCGTGACAGCGTAATATCGGGATATACTACTGTCACGACTCCTGCCTTATTCTACTTTCACGGAACGAAAGAACCGCCATTCCTACGGAATCTACATCGATCTGAAAGTGAAATCAGTTTTATTCGCGCTGTCAGCTAGGAAACGATATAGATTCGATAGCCGGAAGGAGGTTCGTGACCCGAGATCCATTACGATATCAAATCGTAGTAATTGATACCACTTCGCAGCGAACGTAACACGGCTGTTAAACTATCTTTTACTTGCTGCCGTCCGATTCGCTAATAGTAACAACTTCGATTTCATGTCTATGCGTCGCGTTTCCCTCCAACGTGCTATTACGTTCTATCCGCGTGATAATCATCCGACAGGTGTAACATTCGAAGCACTTCCATTCTTTTATACCGGTACTTTTCTCTCATTCCATGATAATTAATCGTTACACGAAAGACGAGTAGATGCTTTTGTATTTATTATCGTTAGTGGAACATAAAGAGATAGGACGGTAATAAAGAGATAGGAATCTACAAAAAGTTGCGTGGGTGAACACCGAGAAACTTCGTGGAAGACATAAAAGGAAAAGGCCACTCCTTTCTTTCGAGGTTAGCGACAGCATACGATAACCCGTAGTATTTCGAAAGGGCGAAGAGGACAAGGAGGAAATTTCACGAGCTCGATTTTCTGCATAGTACCGATCCACGTCGCTTCGACGACAGCGACGATGCGACCGAAGACGTACTCTGTCGTTTAACGAGACCGAAGGAAAACTATTAATAAACTTAGTACTTAACGCAAGTCGTAATGCAAGCACGTACACAGAAACAGAATTCACCACTTTTCAAGTAAAAGCTGCAACTTCCATCAGGCTCGAGCGAAGATCGATATTTATCCTTGGATAGGAAATTGAAACGCGACAAAATTATTTAGAATTATTTCAAAGATAAAACGTCGCAAAGCGTTATTCGAATCTTTTATCAATTTTGCTCTGCCTTACAGTCGCGGAAACCGTAAAACCGTGAGACTGTGTACGGAAAGCGTAAAAAAGAAAGAAATCTGAAAGATCATCTAAACTTTAAACTTCCGAGAGACATAAAATACGATGGTTACAAGATGTTGGCAAACATTTTACGACCACGCAACAATTTTCTCGCTGCTCGCAACAGAGTCGCGAATAGTTCTGGAAATTTACAATAGTATTTTATATACCTACTTCCTTTATCCGGAAGGGTCTTGACGTACACACTAGCGAGAATTATCTACACGTACGATAAAGAACGGTAGAAGGGTTGTGTCCGTAGATTGAAAAAAAAAAAAAAAGAAAATGGAAAAGATAAAGCAGAAACACCTCGTAAGCTTTACATAAAGTTGAAGTCGTAAATATTAGTTTCCAGTGGTTTTGTCTGTCTGTTTACATCCACATCGATATTAACTATTATTATATATATATATGTATATATAACTAATAAACGAATTTTGATGAAGTTTTCTCCGTTGTATAGCTCAGTGCCCAAGATAGAAGATAGGATATATGTAGAAGCTGAGAAACAACCTGGCATCTAGCAAGTTGTATATACTTGATCGTTCCCACGTTTGATAGACAAAACAAGCAACGATGGTTATTGTTTACGTAGTGTTCTGAAATCGAACCCTCTTATAATTTCATATATTTTACATTTTATTACGGAGAACAACTCGATTGTTAGTATAAAAACATATGTAGTAATTCCAGCCGTGAAGAATCATCTGCTTAAAAATTGTTTCGTATATCGGTAGTAGTCGAGGCGAATCAAGTCTACGACCGAACCGCAACGACTTGCGAACAAGAAACTAGCGTTTCGTAAATAGCGAACAGCAACATACAAATAGATAACAAACAGACAACAACAAACTACACGCCATCTATTTGCAAACACCAACGAGGAAGCATCTTAATGGTTGCGGGCTGTTTGATTTGCATTCGAACTTTATTCGTGCGAACGTGAGTCATATACGAATGCCACGAAGAAACGCGAAAGCCACAGGTGATTTACACGGTACGACAAGCTCTTCTATACTGGGTACACTCCAGCGAAACTCCATTTTGTTGTTCAGTCGTATATCTATTTAAGTCACCGCGATATCGTAGTAATCCTCAAATTTAATACCTTTGGAGTTTATCCTATCGATCTCTTTGTCAGCTGGGTGAACACGTTGGCGAAATTACGGAACACGGGAACAGCAGCAAGTTCAGTGTCATGCGAGGAACATAAATCGGAAAAGCACGATCTTGAAGCGATTGGTGTGCTTTGATGGTTGTGCGGGACAGCGGGAGCGATCGACTCCTTTGTAGCTATGTATGTCGCACGCCGATGCATACAGAGTTAATGACGATACATCGCGGTGAACGGTTATGCTCAAACGCTAACGATATTACGATCGATGCAATTAGAATGGTCTGACCGTGGAAAAGCTACGAGCGTCGATGGACTTCGAAAACCAGAGCACAGGGAAAAACGCGACGAAAATGACGCGCCAACGAAATTAACTTTTGCTGTTCCGATCTCGTTCCAATTCGTCGCACTATCCGCCGTTGATCGATTGTCCATCGAACAAAAAGCAAGCACGGAGCGGAGGTTGATAGTCTGCACACCCGATAATCACGGAATTATTTTCGCCGCAAAATTACCTACGCGTCGCCCGGATTTTTATGTAAAGGAGTTCCGCGTGATATAGAATATCTTCGAACGAATACAGATTAAAACGAGAAAACCTCGGAAAATGTAAAAAAGCTGTGACGTCGAGAGTATTGCGCGTAAAGCGTAACGCGCGTCGTTCGTTTTCTGCTTCTCCGTTACTTCTTATTACTCCCGTTGGAATACGTAAATGTTATTTATCTATGCGCCAATTAACACGGACGATGAATCGTTCGTCGACATAGGCATTGCAGTGTCACGGCACAATTACCTCCAATTTTCTGTTTTTATCGAACAAGTTGGATAACGCAAGTCATCGCACGGATATAGAATACATTTACGAATGGGAAACGAACGACACAGAGAAGCCGATGGCTTCGTTAGACTCAAAGAACGGTAACAGAGATTCTCTTAAAATGAAACTACTTAACGAAGAACGACGAAACGTTAGTTGGCTCTTGGGCTTTACGATAAAGCGAAAGACAAATATCAAGTTCTTAATACGTATATTAAATTCGTAAGAAGTTTCGCGAATGGAAACGCTTATTTACTGAAAAGTTAATACTAATAATACGAAACGTTAATACTAATAATAATTAACGTACATGTAAAACTGTTAATGTACGTCTCTCTTTTTCTCTGTAAGATTCGCAATCACGATAATCGCAATATTTCATCGAACAAATAATCTTTGCCCGAAATAGATTCGAAATTGATACGAACACGCGACTTCTTCGTAATAGTTGAATCGTCGAATGCGAGCAACGAGCCTTTGTCGTTAGCGCGATTCTTAAAATCGTTACCTTTCGGAAGAATGTGCGTCATGACTCGCGAGTTCCGAGAAGAAGTTCCACATTGTCGTTCACGAAACGAGTATTAGACGTCTCGAGTTCGCCTAACGCCATCCAATCCCCAGTTTGTATCGTCTAGAGTCTAGAGAGCGGTCTAAAAATACGTGTCACGTTTAATTCCGGTAATTGGGTCGTACGATCTTCGGTTGGCGGTTCGAAACGGTTTTTACGTGCAACCGAAAGATGGTCGAGCGGCGAGGACGGATGCGAAACATTATTTTAACGACGCTCGACGATATGAACGCTGTCCTTTAAACGGTTCGGACGAAGATGTAAATACATCGGGTGTCGGTGTTACGCGGTTGATCACCGGCTCAGAGATCGTAAATCACGCGTTGCCCGTGACAGATATCCCTGTGATGTACGGCAAGACCTGCTCGCTCCGCGTCTCCAATGACGATTATAAAATACTACAAATTGTTCCTAGGTCGTCGTAACCCTTTGTCGTCGATAGAAACCAACGAAACCGACATGTTCGACGAGCCGCTGCTTGTTCGAGCGTTTTCTTTCTTTTTTGTTGAAATGAAATTCCTTCCTCGAGCGGAAACTCGATCCGGATTGCACGAATACACGAGGAAACGCGATAAGCGTTACAACGTAAGAGTGCAAGGCAAATATCAAAGATAACACAGGTGGAATCGATGAACGATATTGTCCTTGTTCCTGTCGCTTACGTCGCTAGATAAGACGAAATTCAGTTACCTGTTCATTCTCGTCGGTGCCACCTTCGAATCCATCCAAACGTAAGTCATCCGTTTTATCCGGAAAAATCGTTTTATAAGACCTTTCGTTTTCGGGTATCTACCGCTCGGAGAGGATCTCTCGAGACTTTTTCTTCGGACGATTCTCCCATGGATTCCAGGGGATACGATTCGCCGTTCGAAATCCCGCGGGGAAGACAACTTTCAACGAGCAATTTCTCGCGATAAACGGTTATCTTCCAAGCGAAATTTTGCAACATTGGCAACTTTCGAACTCGGCCACCAACTCTTCTCTATCCGTCATCGACAACGCAACAACCGTCATAGATCGAACGAGTTACTCGGAATCTCGCTGAAACCGAGGTCGCGTTTTCTTTATATATTTGAAACGTTCGACAGGATCGAGTGTATCTCTTCGAAACGAAATTCCTGACTTTCGTTGATTCCAGATGAACGTTCGCGGTAGAGAAATTGCTCCCGTCGTCGATACCGATAGCCAAATTCCAAACGTGAAACGAGTTGAACTCTAGGCGTCGACCCAGCGATCGTGATTGCCCGTGATACTGTAATTAATCGAGTCGGTTACGCGGTAAAATGCTGGTCGCTCGAGGAATCTCCGGCTGTTCATCTTTGCTCGTATATTATGCAGATTGTGCGGTCGAAGGACGAAAATTGTTGCGGTCGAGGAAACGCTCACGCTACTCGAGGAACGGGATATTAACGAAAAGAGAAGATTAAGGCGACAGGGAGGAAAGATCGCGCTTATCGTACGTACCGAGTACTAACTGGATTTCGAGAGACAAAAATAAAAGAGTAGTCTCGAGATTCAAGCAGTCTCGTAAGAAGCTTTGCATACTAATCGCTGTATCTTAGCCGCGCGAGCACGTTTTCCATGATGGAATCGGAGGGATCGAGAGGCGGAACGTACAAGATCGGATGAGAGGTACGATTAAAGATCGAAGAACCAATGCCGGTAGGTCAAGCACCGCGTAGATCGATCTTTTGAGCCGGCTCTGACGTCGCGCCGCGATATGAATGAAAGTAAAGATAGAGAAGGACGAACGTCGAACGAGAACGAGACGAATCGAAGTAAAGGGGAGAGAGAGAGGAAAGGTGGAGAAATGCGCGGCCGAGAGAGTGGGTGGTGAGAAAACGGAGCCAAGAACTAGAAACGAAATCGGGGAGCGGAAGAAGTGGGAGACTGGCAGATCGAACGAGATTAAAGGAGGAAAGAACAGCGAGACAGAGGGTTGATCCTCGTGGGGGAACGACGTCGTAAAAAGAGACGACAGAAGGGAAAGGGGGAAAATAAAAAAAACAGAGGACAATAGGAAAGAATGGAAACGACGCGTAAAAATGAAGCGACGAAAGAAACAAAGGGTAAAAACAAGGGACGAGGAAGAAGCCGAGGAAAGATGGAAATGAAAAACTATGATGATAGCGAGAAGAACAAAGACGGAGTGACGTAATGTTGGTAGGGGAAAGAGAGAGAGGGAGGAGAAACCGCGCAGGCGGCGTCCACTGCCAGGGTCACTCGTCGTGCGTTCGCGAATGCTCTTGTGCTCGGATCATTCTCTTAGTGGAGCACTCAGTGCGCTGCAAGCGCTCCGAGACTGCGTGTCGACTTTACGACCTCGAATGAAGAAACGAGGGGTTCGCGAAAATTCATCTTTTCAATTACAAGCTACGAATGTGAAAATGAATTTTTCAACGCGGGACCGCCGTACAAAGACTCGAAACGGATCGTAAGAAATTTTCCAGCGAATCGGAAGTCCGCTTCGGGCTGGCGGGATCGAATTTGCGCGATTCGCCCGGCTAAAAAAAGAAAACAAACGAGATAGCGGCACTCGAGTAAAATTCTGAACGAAGATTCGGGGCAAAGTGATATATCGACGGGCGTGCGACGATAATTTTAGAACGAAACCTTTCGTCCGGTTCCAGGTGCCAACAAAACGACAGAGAGACGTATGAACGAACGAGTAAGGTGTAAGCGTGATTAAAAATTGCATCGCGTCAAGGAAGCGAGGGACACGAAGCATCTCTCGAATCACCGGTGAAAAACAACGCTTGAAGAATCTTGCAAAGTTCGAAAGTGTAGTCTGTGTTTGAAGATATCGCTGCTGGTGGAACGACGAAGCGATATACACGGGATATCAGGAAGAAACTTTTCCGAAGGTGCGATGACAATTTTTACGCAAATAAAATGACACACAGATACGCGGCTGTTTTAAAATATCAGATCGTCGCGATATCACCGCCGCTTTTCCAATCAAAATTTTCTCGCGATTAACATTACGCCTAACTATTCCCACGTTCCTACGCCCACAGTCATTTCTATTAATCTTCGCTCCCTCCGACCATACGATTCACGATGTGTTTAAGTAGGTATAAGCAGACCCAGTGTCGTCGTTCAAGTATCGAGTATCCAAGTATTAAAGCTCGAGCCCCTTAGCAAACCGTTCGTCCGAAAAGGCGTTTTCCCTCGTTGCGGATAGCCGATCCTTTTGGTTCTCCGAACGCTAGCTCGATTACCGAGCTTGCTCGCTATCCAAATCGAAATCGCAGTAGAAATTAATTACTAGCGTCGACGTTTCTCGATATCGTTCCACTTGACCATCTTTTTCTACCAGTATTCATTCCGTTAGAATTCGTTAGAATTCGTTCGATTCCTTCGCTTGTTCGTTCGGACTTTGTTTCGCGATTATGGCGAGTGTAACTTCGGTCAATCGCGTAAAAATCGCCCGGTCCCGTAAAAAAAAGTCAATGTCTCTCTCACGGAGACGTTTTAATTGTGGCGAGGGATAACTTATCGGGCCGAATGACAAACTAGCGAGATACTAAGTGTCACGTTTCGAAGAGCTTTTCCATGGAGAAAGAATTGCTTGCAACCACCGGAAGAAAGAAACCGTATGTTTCCATACGGTATAGCACCGACAAGTTAATTACAGTTTTGTGAATTTTGTTGGCGACTCAAACACGGAAACAGGACGGATCCGGATCGGTGATTAATAGAATAATCGATTTCCGTTCAGGCAAAACAATGGCCGAGCAAAGTTTGTTTCAACGAAGGAGCGAAACAAATGTAAATTGCACGGCATTGCGCGACGCGGAACTATTTCACCAACGAACACGAAATTACATTTTAGCGGGAATCATCGTCACCGAAGCCGTACTTTCTCGTTCGTCTCGCCTTTTGGAATGACCGATAAACCGCGAGACAGATACTTTTGACCGATTTTTTCGAGTTCTCGAAGAAATTGACGCGTGTCGCGTCGAATTTCAATGAACCCGGGATTGCCATATAGCAGAACGGTCCGATGAACGAAGAACGAATTCGTCTGAAATCTGGTGAAATCACGGAAGAAAGAGGCAAAGTCGAGGCGTCGGAATGCAAAGAAGAACGGTAAAAGGAATTCGGTTAAAGCGCGATCCCTATGGCGAGTAGTAATCGCAGAGGGATAAACTCTATTATCTCGGCTTCCCTAACAGCGATCAATCTCACGATCTCACACGGAAGAGACACAAAAAGAGATCGTAGCCTCGAGGACGAATCGATCGCGTTAACGAAACGACCGTCGAAAGAAAACCGCTTCGATACCACGATATTGCGATAAGGGTCGAATGGACGGCGACCATCTACCCCTTTGGGCTTCCCATTTTTTCTCGAGAGGCAAACGAAAGAACCCGAGAAAGTCCGGGTCCAACGGGAAGAATCGTAATCGACTTTCGGAGCAAGCGATTTCGGATCCCTTAAACGTCGTCGACCGCCAAGGGAATCGCGTTACGCCTATCGAAAGGAATTAAACTTACGATTATCTACGTGGACGAAGAGCGATCCAACGAAGAATTATCCTTTTGCAAAGGGTCGGCGATGATAATTCGTCTCGTGAACAGACATGCAACGTGAACGAAGAGCAAGAGTGAAACGTCCGAGATAGCGGTGATTTTAATTAACGAAGCTGACAAAGTGGAACGATACAGTTATGAAATACTCGATAGAAACATTGTTTCGACGATTTCAACGTAAACCGGTAAATCTCCTTTAAGTACAAGATATAGAGAAGCAAAGTTTGCAAGAACTTTTGTACAGAACGGTGTGCAAGTTTTCGTTCGAGCGAACGATTTAACGTACCGTCTTGTTTGTTCCATTGTGATCGAAAGAACTCGACTTGTCCCGTATTGGTTAAGCTTAACAGCAACACTCTCCCACTAACAAATTTTAATCGGTCTCGTACAGCGAATAGAATTTCGCGAATCTTGGCACGTCGGAAGCCAGAATGAAACGCGATGTATGTATCTGTACACCCCAAAAATCGATGAAAGGAAGGACACGCTGCAGCATCTGACGATAATCTCCGGGACGCGCGTGATCGCGGACACGCATCGACTCGCGACTCTCATTCCTTTTACGTACATTCCCGCGATTCATACTATGATTCGCTCTCACGCGCGATAGCGACGATTGTTAGTCACCGCGAGAGTCGATTAATTATGTCACGGTTTCACGATATGCAAATACGCGCATCTGGAAGCGCGGGCTGATACGTCGCCATTCACCCAGGTGAGCACGTCGAATTACCATTAACGATACTGTGCCTATCTTTAAACGTAATCGAGAAATTGCACGATAGATTTAAACGTTAACGAAACGTTCGATGTAATTGAAAGGACGAACGTACTAATTTGGTCGTGGCAAACCTAACTGTCGAAACATGCGACAGGCAATCAATATTAATACGTATATTTATCGAGCGCAGCAGATAATTAACCCCGCAGATTAATTCAGCGAAAATAGACAAGTATTTCGGAAATTTCGTGACATTCGCAATTGATTTTGATAAATCGGAATGCGGGTTTTTAAACATCTACAGGAAATTTGAAAGCGTAAAATTGCACAGAATACTCGCAGTGTGAAAAAATATACAAAGTATTCAAAGTATAGCGTTTTCTACGATACTCTATACTTGATAGATAACACAATTTTCTACCGAGGTTCTACTTTCTTCGTTATATTTCGAAACGTATGAATTTGCGAAAAGATCCGCAGTCTACTGATAACATATTCGATGAACTGTATCGTGACAGCGCAATAATTAACGGGAATTCGGTGATCGAAACAACGAGTGCGTTCCGTCGCCCGAATCTATTCGACGGCTGTATCGTCAAACAGCGAGAAATACGTTACACCAATATGCATATCGATGCGTACCAACGGTTATTAAATATTTTCCGTGATTTCGAATTTCAGCGTGTCCAGCGTATCTATCGTAGAAAATTAATCGATCTTTGATCCTTCGATATTTCGCCTTCTACCATTTCGATAAATATCCGCAAATACGGTCGAAAAGCTTTTTCTTGCCTTTTCCAAGTGTTTCGGCAACGCTAAAGCGAAGAACACGACAGTTTGATTTGTGGAAACAGTGACGCGTGAGAACACGACGGTCGTCTACGTAATACAAACGAAACACGTAAGGCAGGAGCAACGGCAATCGAAGAATATTTTTTTCGCGGTTTCAAACACATTTCGGTAGTCGTAACGGCAGCTAGACCGAGAGACCATTTCGATAATGCGGCGGCAAATAAAACGCGATGTAGGTGGTCCCACGTCGAGGCGAACATGACCGTAACGCTCCTAAATTTGCGATTTACGACTGAGATTTCGGTGTCGATCGGTTTTACTTGGCAAAGTCGGCTGGCCCATTGGGGAAAGATTAAACGTTGATACAGCCAGAGGGTACGCGAAGCTGACGTTTTCTTCTAACAGAATTTCCTTTTCCAACGACGATCTATTTGTGTAAAAAAAAAGTCTAATTTTTTACATAGCCTTGATACACGTAACTTTGGTCGAAAACAATTTTCGCATCTAGATACGAAAAACGAGCCAAGTATTTCGGTCGGACAAATGCGAATAATTTCTTCGCGTCACAGAGTTTCGGAAAGACTGATAAATCTCGTCAGCAGCGAAAGCTTCGACGAAAGAATAAATCGCATCGGTCTGCGATTAATCATCTTTAGCTCGACGTACTTCGATATTGTTCGTATTGATCGAATTAATTTATCATTTATCACGAAGCATGTAAACGGCAAACGCAAAAGTATGCTACCGATTCATTGTGATTTCGGCGTTCAACGGAGCGTAAAATCGGTCTGATTCAAGTAGCGCTTATTTATATCGAAAGATTAGGAATTAAGGCAATCCGTTGGAACGATCAAAATCTAGCTGTGTTTTGTCAGAAAATTCGTTAATGCTTATACGCCCGTAATCGACTTGCTTCTCCAAACGAGTATCTTCCACGAAGGGTTAGAATAACCTCTTTGATTAAAGTCCTCGGATACCGTGCAGGTTCCATCGATGATTATCCAGAGAGTACATCGAAGAAACGATGAAAGAAGAATCGATATGATAAAATTCACCTAAAAGGAGAACTACTTTGTTAAAAGTTTTAGCAGCTTAACGATCCTCGTAAAGGGACAATAGGAAGAAAAAATCGTTATCAGACGCAATTTACGTCGGTATGGATATTACGCTTGCATTCTAAAATTTTATTCGCATCGTTCGCATCGTTTCATTAAACGACATTGCACGTTTATGGAAAATTTCAGTTAAATTCTTGCCATGTAGGATGTTAACCATACCTCTCTCGTATTAATAGAAATTTTGCGATCGTCGCTTTTATCTCGTATGCGAAACGTTTCCCTATCTCGTGCGCATGATGCGCAAAATCTCGTCAAACTTTAGCTCGCGTTGATCGCTTGCTTCTATGATTTTTTAATTATCGCTCAGCAGGGATTAGCGGAGTTTCCCTTCGATAGAAGACTTTTCCAATTACATTAATACCCGATGATACCGTCGAACAAAATAATTCTCAAGCGGAAACGATCGACGTTGCTCAATTTAATTCGTAGCCGTAATTATTTACAACTATCGGGTAAGTTCGGCTATTTATCCGACTATCGCGAGTAATTTATCCATCGATCGATAATCAATTAAGAATTTGTTAAACGTTTATCGCGTATTCAATCGATAAAATTTTTTTTACTAGCCACCGTTGCAACTGACGTCGGAAAATTACCTTCGTATAATATAACAATAAACTTGCGACTGGAAAGATCATTTTCATCGAGTTTTCTCGTGGAAGGTAACGTATACGCATTAAAGGTATTTACGTGACGCTACACACCAGGCAATTTTCTTTATCTCGTTTATCGTACCATCACCCGAGGCCAGGATCAAACACGGAATGGAAGGGAACCGATTGCCTCCTCGTCGAATTTCGAGAGAAATTCTAAGTGGACGGAATTTTATCTTGTGCGATCACAGAAAGACGCTTTATTAATTTCCGTTTTATGATAAATAAGCTGTTACAACGAGAAGAATGCATAAAGGATAAAAGAATTTAAATTATCTCTCTAATATCTACGAGCGCGAAGAGAAAATTATCAAGCGAACGAACAGTCGATTACGCTCTTTGGTTAATAAAACACCATAAACACAGAAAGAAAACAGAAAGAAAACAGAAAGAAAACAGAAAGATTCGCGGAAATTTCAACAAACCTAAACCTAAACTTATACCTAAATCTTAAGGGATATCGATTTTCAATGTTGCTGTTGTCCTTTAATAATCCCTTTACCGTGGCGAAACGTACGATAAAAGGTAATTTATCGCGTTCCATCGATTTTATCGTGTTCGAGGCGTAAAGTGAGAAGCGAGTAGTAACCGTGGAAAAGTAAAGCGAGCAGAGGTACGAGTCTCCCTAGACGTCCTGTCTGCCTTTCAAACTTCTCTCGCGTTTCTCCTGTAATAAAAAAAGGAAACACGAGAAGAGGGAAGACAAGCAGAGGTAAGGTCTATGTTCGAATGACAAAGGTGAAGATTAGCCAGGTAAATAATCATGTTCGATCTCCCCCGAGAGTCTGACAGTACGCGTCGTGTCTCGAAAGAACAATCAAGATAACAGAGACTCTCTTAAGCGCTGCCAAATCCACGTCTTTATAGTCGACAACTTAAACCGTTCCCTTGTAATCGATGTCCCGGCTCGGCTAGAAACAGACGGACGAGAAAAAAGAGCCATTCAATCTGACGAAGAAGATGCGTCATAGGTCGCCGTAAGTGGAGCTTTCAAAGAAGGAACGTTAAGGAATTTTATGATAAATTCTTTCCAGCTATCAGAGATATAAAAAAAAAAACCAACGAGTATTTGGGGCAAAATTGCCTACTATCTCCACTCGCTTACCCAGAAATATTCTTGGAAAATTTGAAATTTATCCGAGACGTATTTAGAAACAAGAAACGCAAAAAGTAGGCTAAACAATGGTAAAAAAAGATAAAAGATCGCTACTTCTCGATTCTGAGATCTCGGTTTTAACGCCGAGCAACGTGTAACACGCTCGTGATGCGGGAATTTGTTTTGAATGTAAATAACGCGATGGTTCTGAAAAAAAAAAAAATCGTACGCGCGCGATAAATGTACGGGAAAAGCGGAACGGAAAAAAGAAACGAGACGACGCGATTAATATTGAAAAAGCCTATCGTCGGCTCGATAAAATGGTCAGCTGTCGCTTTCGTTATTGCCAACCCTCTAAAAATACGTGTAGCTTCAGTCTTCGACTCTTCCCGCTTCAACTCTGAGTCAACTATAGGAACTTCTTATCTAATTTTAACGCGAAACACTGTGCACGCGGATAGAATATCGCGAAGTACGAGGAGATTGCACGGCCTTGGCGATTGTGAAATTTGGATCGGGCCTCGTAAACTCGATCCCAGCATGTTTACGAGAAAATTTGCCGATTAACCGATACGTACGCCGCCTGTAAACGATTGTATAACTCTGCTATGACATCGCTGCAACACTATCCTTCGCTTTCAATTAATCGCCAGATGTTCGCAGCTTTCTATTTCACTTTTAAACACCGACACGACGTTTACGATCAACTAATCATTCGCGCTCGTAGCTCCTCCGTTACTCGTTCCTTCGTACGAATAAACATCGACGAAGCTTTTACAAAAATTCCAACCTGATACTTTTCCACGCTTTCGATAAGCAATTTCCGTCTCGTAGACGAAGCAAGTATCTCGTAAACGTTCGCGATCGTGGAGCCCAATACTCGTCGAGGAAATATACTCGAAGACAGAAGGAGATACAAAAGCATAAAGGCGAAAAATTTCCCAAAAGCCGTGACATTTACGAAATGGGACGTGCGTAAGAATGACGAGGTTTTCGTAGAACACAGTGACTATAGCGTACCGAAAATAATCCGCATGCCATCGTGCCACTTTTGTACGTACGATCGTGTCTGGATCTTTTGAAAAATAAAATTCTGAGTGACGAGAAACGGTACGCGTCTAAAAATGATACCAGCCATATTTTCTTTCCGTTAATCCATCCCAGCCTAGCGCCAATTACCTCGTGTTTATTACGAATGTTACCAAGAGACAGAGAAAGAAAGTAACGAGCAGATCCAGTGAATTTAGTCTCTGTCGATGTGCGTAAAAGAAGGACGTAACGGAGACCGGAGACACGCCGTCTGATCTTAAACGGCCGTTACCACTTATCGCATTCGCATCTCGTGCCGCGGTTACTCCACTTTCCGTGGCCAATGAAACCGAACGACGATCCAGCAGCAGCTGAACTCTTTCGTATTTCTCGTTACACGAACGTGTACCGTTATATTCTTGACAATGACGCGACCGCGAAGGCTCGATTCGAGCCATCTGCTTCTAGTTGAACGACAGCAGTCGTAAAAGAAAAAAAAAAAAAAAAAAAATGAAAACAAGCACACGTATCGAAAAGAACATTACGCGAGAAATAGAAAAAGAGTACGAACGATGAATGAACGTGATATCTTCCAAGTCGAAACTTTCTTTCCTACGGTTACCGAGTTTCCTTTTCGAAGGAAAAACCGTGCTAAAACTCGTGACACGATTTCTAGCTTCCTAATAGCCGTGTATAAGCGAGAAGACACGTTAGATGTTGTTCACACTTGGAGGTTATTACTTATAAGTGACGGTAATACCGTCTCATTTCCTGGCTGCTCCACTTTGCAAGAGCAACGAGATCAGTAGCCTCGACGCAATGCGACCGATTTACCAAAGTCGATTTAATGAAACACCACTTTTGTCTCGTTGACTTTACGGTCAGCAACGTACGAAAACGTAAATTCGAAGAATCGTGTTCGCTGCTGATACGAAACGGTAGAGATGCTCGAAACGCTTATAAAAGGCCAACGCGTGGCGATACGGAGCAAGAGAAACACCGCTGTTCTACCGTTTGTAAACATATAGTGATTATTTGTCAGCCATTCCACTCTGCTCTATCAATATCCTAGTTGTGCATTTGTACGCGTAGCTGATACGACGATATAAATATCGTCTTTAACCGTGAATTATTCTCTCGACAACTACCATTACGCAAAAGTGGAAACGAAAAGGAGTTAGCAGCTCGAAATACCTCGACCAATAGTATCTAACATTTTGTAAATGTAACACCGACGACAAACTTTCCTTTCGTATAATAGCAATTTATAGAGTTAATTATAACGATTCGAAGAATATTCGGAATCGAGAAAGAAATATTCATCGAGTTCTTCGATACTGTCAGTGAATTGCGCGGTCGTTTGACGAACCGTAACAAGTACAAGCTCGTAAATAATAATTTAAGGTCGAAGATGTCTTAACGACTTTATTAGTCTTCTTGCCGTAATTACGCCTCGGTCATTAATTATGATAACGTAATTTGGTTCGCCGTCCCGGTTGAAAACCAATATCGATAATTGATCTTATCGTTACACCGTGGTTACCGCATCCATACTTCCAAACGTTTCATGCGAGAATTACGTACTTTCCTCTATATCTATTTCCCGAACGATATTACGAAAACTATTCGTACAAGTTCGACCAACGTAATTCGCGTTCCCATAAAAGAGAGAGCTCCGTTTCCGCTATTGTCGATAAAATAGCATAATTCGGTCGAAGGTTGAACGAAACATTCGTAGACCGCTTTATGAAACTTGTATCACAAAACGAAACGAGAAAGCATCTGGATACCATAATACGGATAAAAGAATCAACATCGGCAGATTCATTTTTATGCAACGAGAGACCAACCCGTTTCAGACGTTTTCATTAAACTGTTAATTCGAGCAACGATGTACGCAGTCGTTAGCCTTAATGGTGATTAAAACGACGTGGCTAACGCACCGTGTACTCGGTCACCGAGTATCTCTCCATGTCATTTGCACGCAATCAAAATTAATCAGAGATATATCCGTAAGAATTGGTTTAAACTTGCAGCCCTTCTAAAACGTGCGTAGCTCGTACGCGTAGCTATTATTTGGCTGCCTCGAAGGTGAAACTCTATGTCTAACGAATATTTATAGAAGATGATGATAATTTCTGCGTAATGTTCTCGCGAGAAACTCGCTATGCGTCACGATAAAACGACGATAGTTGCTTAACTTCCTCAAAATCCAATATACCGCGAAAGCTAATTGACGAGTGAATTTCAAGCAATTCCATTACGGACCACCGGCGTCGTGAAAAATTTTCAAGATAATTCAGGTTAAACGAGGCAGCGACTATTTCGCACGAATGAACACGATTTTCCATAAAATAGATAAAACGTGACGACTACGGTCCGAATATATTCTCGCGCTTGGTCACGGTGAGTCGATGTATTTACTTACCGACTTCGAAAAACAATTCGAGAATGTTTCTAATTGTTCCAATTCGGTCGCGTCTCTATCATCGTCGCGTAATGCCGATTATTACGTTCAACTAAGATACCACGATATAAACGTAATTTTTATTGCTTAACGAATTCTAAACACTTTCGCTGAATAAAATTATTCGAGCCACCAGAAACGTTCAACTATTTAAGAAATCTATTTAAAATGTTACGACTACGTAATAAACGATTCGAACTTGTAGAATAAATTATGCGAAAGCGATTCTCCAATTAGAGCGAAGAACATGGACGTATCGCGACAAATTCGTAGCACGAGAGACAATACGATTTACTAAACGCGTTCGAATCCTAATTTTTTGAAAATGAAGCTTTAAACGGAAAAACGTTATTCTCCATTTTCGACTTATTTTCACAATGTGAAACGAAACTACCTGTCGATTAGTTCCATGTTCAAGCATACTCGACAAATTTTCAAACACCATTTTCTCGAAAACTAAGCCGAGCGTGTAAACATGCTATTCTATACTTTTCTTCTTACTTTTCCGCAAGGAAACGCGCGGTGTTCGTGCTTTCGCGTGTTATTCGGCCGAATCCCGTAACTACACGCAAGCGGGATCGCTCGATCTTTGATATTTTCAAGAGTATAGCTAGAGTTTTCGAAACTACGCGTGTTGATATATTGGCTGCCCGTAACAGAGGGTGATATAGCCCCCGGGGAGCATATTGTTCTCCATTAACGTATTAACGTTATTTCATTTTCTATTTATATTATAATCACACAGACGTGCCTCGGACAAACATTTATCGGAGATCGAGAAGGTTCTACAGCCTGAAGGAAGGAAATCGAAGAGATATTTTAAAGCGTCGTTAGCATTTCTCGTAACGGGCACAAAAAAGAGAGCATATGCGTGTATATAAGCAGAAGAATTCGCTTTATTTATTTTTGATCTTAAAATGATAGCAAAAAATAATTTGTTATGATTTTCGTTAGGGAGCCATATTACCCTCGCTTTTGTACAAGCCCCAAAAACGACTTCTTTTCATAGAGCATGCGACGTTCGATTAAATTGTTTTTCTCCTACCTTGAATTATTTTTCTCTTTTGCCACTCGTCAAACATAACCTTGTTAGTTTACGAACATTTTACGCAACGGTTTAAAGCAGTTTAAGTTATCAATCAGATTTTAGGAAGAAATATAAAGCTGGGCGCCATATTACCATCCTTTACCGCTCTACTCGTGACAATTTATCCAGAACAAGAAACTAAAATTTCGCGAGAACAAAAATGAACGACGGCACTTGGCTCCTCAAAAGTTTGATTAAAAACGTAAGCGTTGCCAATGAGACTCTCGCTCGTGCAGCACATTCGTGAGAGATACGCGATAAAGTTAAATTTCTTAAATGGTCTCGACTCTTGCTTCGAAAACTTTTCTTTCCCGTTCTTTCTTACACTTCTCTTTTCTTTTCCTCTTCTTTCTGGCGACCCAAGATATCGAGTTTAATCGCTTGTCGATGATAAACGCTCGATCGATTCTACTTTATTTCGTCCGCCGAGCTGTCTACCGCTGCGAATTTGCGTGCAAACTGTCTAAAACGGATCTGAATCGACGCTTTCAAGTTTAAACGGCATTCGATAGCTTCTATCGAAAACAACGGTACATCGATTCGTTGAATCAGTGTTGTATCAAAAAGGGAAACTCTCGTTCGTTTGCAAAATCGACGACACGGACATTAGGAAAGGACGAATCAACGATTGGTTGAAACGTACCAATCGATACTCGAAATGGCGGAAATTGTATCGAATCGATCGTTCGATCGATTTAACAGCGATGCCTTGCCCTCTATGTCGCACCAACTTGCTTTACCAATCAATATCATCGACGATTAGTCCTTTTATTAAATTTATTAAACCTTTCCGTATAGAATGTTCTCGCTATTTTCACAGGTTGATACTTCGCCTCGACGAATGCAGTGACTCACGAAAATATTCGAACACTTATGTTAGTATAGAAAATTGTTCACTGTACATACTGTACGAGCTATACGAAACTTGTTGAAGATGATTTCCAAGAATGTTATAATTAATTGATCGAAAAATCATAAAGTCGATCGAAAAACGTAGAAACGTAGAAGAGACATTTATCGCAAATATAAATAAATATGATAAAACGAGAACGGCGGTCTTAAATGCATGTATGATTGCAACAGATGTCTTTTAATTTCTATATACATTTCCGGATTCGTTAAAAATTTTACCGATATACCGTGATGGCCCTGTGTCGTTTTAACGCTAATAGACTTTTAAAAACTATTCGTACAAAGTTTCTATCAGTGTTCAAACGCATTATTTATAAAAACTTCTAAGATTTCTGACTTACAGACACTCTAGTAGCGTCGCAGCTTCTTAATCCGACCGGCCTTTCCGGTATACAATGGCAGGCGTGCGTTCAAACGCTCTCGTTTCGTTGTAAAACACGGCTTCGTTTTTCCCTCTCATTGTACCTTCATAATTCGTTCGTTTCTCTCGTTCGTTTCGCTTCACCGTTGATATCTAAAGCTTTGTTATCGGTTGAACCATTGAAGCTCGAAACTCACGAAATCACTGGATCACAGATAGTGGATGTGGTTCGCCAGTTACGTTTACTCCCTTCTCTCTGTGCTACTGTTTACCGAATAAGGTCGATGTCAATGCCTACAAATACACTTCCGCGATATAGAAACATACGTATTGTTTTTGCGTCGGGGAACCGACAAACTTTCGGTCAATTCGATCAACACTCGACGCACCGTTTTTGAATGTTACGCGATTAGGGACACCGAACATAAGTTACATAAGTTCCAATACGCGTTGTATTGTCTTTTAAAAAGAAACAGGGCGCGACAATCCCGATCTCTGGCGGTGCATATTAGAATTTTATTCCCATTCCACAGGATACATATGTACATTTATATATTATATAGTTTTACATTTATTTATTGTTATATCAGTACAAGTTATAAGAATTAAATTAAAATGTTTATATTTATATTACAATATTTATGTATATGTATTTATTATATACATGCGTATATATATATATACATATACGTATATACTTGCTTAAATGCGTATTGTGTATATTGCAGACAATAAAAGTAAATGAGAAATTACATTTCAGTGTACATTTCATACTTTTTGATTACAGATTCCTGAAAATAGAAAACTGGAAATAGGGAGACGAATATCAAACTGTAAAATTATAATATATCGCAGATGTACACACAAGAAGTTAACGAAACTGTCATGAAGATCGAGCAAATCGAATTAGAATCGATACTGTTTCAGAACGCGCGAGAACGATACGAAACCAGATAACACTTTGGGATTTCGATAAAATATTCGTCATGTTACCAAAACTATTGGTTCTCGGCTCTCACAAAGTCAAAAGGTAGTGAGAGTCGAATTAAAATAATAATAAGACGAACGTATCAAGATTACGTACTGAAGAATTGAATCGAACATACGCTTAAATCGTTCGAAGCAAAGTAACAAAGACAAATTCATTCCCGAGTGAATCTTCTCCTGAAAGAAAAATCTACAGTGAAAAAAACGATCTAATTACATAGGTACTGATATGTATATAAGTGATAAAGACAGGAAATATTTTTGAACAGTGAAGCATGAGATTAAAAGGAAAGAAAGAAAAAGGCTGATGAAGAATCGGGTGAAAAGAGAAAACGGAGATACTTGAAAACGATGGAAACAAGCCTCAAAATTTTCAACAGCACCAGTTACTACGATGCTGGACAATTATTGGAAAATTTATCGATTAAAGAGACCACGGGAGAACCACTCGAATGTAAACAAGAAATCAATTCGAACGGTCTGTTTGATTTCATTATCTATGGCGTGCTGATGAACCTGGTCGGTCTTTTTGGGATATTCGGCAACGTGATTTCGATGATCATTCTCTCGAGGCCGCAAATGAAATCGTCGATCAATTACTTGTTAATTGGCCTAGCCAGATGCGACACCGTCTTAATTATCATTTCGGTAAGTAAGTTTGTTAGTCGAAACGTTTAGAGAGCTGAACGATCACTTTTAAGTCGTGTCGACAAGATATTTGACACGGAAGTTACTAAACGCTCAACTTGAAACCTTAAAAAATTTACGCCACCATTATCTTCTAAAGACGGGAGAGTAGCTTAAAAGGACTAGGTAGAGAAGAATCTTAAATTGCAACCGCTTACGAAGCAAATGGGAGATACAGAATTCCTTGCACGATAGAATATACGAACGTTCGGTCATCGTGAATTTATAACCACGGGCCAATCTCTGGAATGAAGTTAGTTGTTAGTACAGGTTACGATGAACAACTCGTTAATTTATTGCTCTTTGTCAAACGCTAGCGAAGACGTAAACAAGTTATAATACATATGCTGTATTAATTATTAATAAAAATAGTTATTGCTAATTGGAATTTCTAACCTCGGTAAAAATACACGTATCTACTGATCGTCACGTTTCACGAATCGCCATAATTTCGAAATCAGTATCAAAAGATATTTTAGATAATAGATAGATAAAGATACCTGCGGATAATTCAAATACAATTTATACGCGCGAAAATATGACGTTTTTAGAGACTCCGTCCAATTTATTAATCACTCTAGAGAGAGAGAGGTGATAAGCGAAAAAGGAAAAGACAAAGTACTAAGTGAAAAGAAAGTTTATGACATTTTCAGATATTAATTTACGGCTTACCTGTTATTTACACGTACACTGGTCAGCTGTTCGACTATAAGTTCATCGTGCACCCGAAGATAGTCCGATTCTTATATCCATTATCATGCATAGCGCAAATAGCAACGGTGTACTTGACTCTAACTGTGACTCTAGAGAGATATATCGCGGTATGTCATCCTTTACAAGCTAGGTCTTTTTGTACATACGGACGAGCTCGACTAGCTGTATTGGTTATCGTGCTGTTCTCCTTTCTTTACAATCTACCAAAGTGAGTAATTTCACTTCCGTCCGATTTAAGCTTCAATTACACCGCTAATATAAAATACACACTTTTTATCTTTTTTACAGATTCTGGGAGGTAGATTACTATGCGGAAGTTCATTGGAAGTACAATGTTACTATATACTGCATATATCCGGCAGACTTGAGAAGCAACGACTTGTATGTCACCGTTTACGTCCACTGGATGTATTTCTTTATTTGTTACCTGTTTCCCTTTCTTGCTTTGGTGATATTCAACGCTGCCATTTACCAAAGGGTAAGTAAAATAAATCGTGTCGCGTGGTTTAAAAAAACAGCAAAATTTCGGTAATATCTTAATATCGCGGATTATTATTATTTTCAAAACATAGAGTACTTCAAATCCATTTATTATTTCTAAGTTATTGTACAGAGTATCGCCGTAAAAGAGAAGAAACTATAATGCAAACGCGACATTGCAATTCCTAACATTTTACCATACACACGTACGCGCATACGCTTCAGAATGCAACTACGAATACAGGTTTTATCATGTTGGATTTTCCAACTTGCTCATTTCTCTTGCACGTGCAGCCACCCTTTTATTTACTAAGCTTTGTTTCTCTTCGATCTTCTATATCTATTCAAAATCTTTATGAATCGTCGCCGAACTTACAGCTGAGCGAGTGCAAAATTAATTACATCTCTTTTCTCACAAGCCGATTTATTGTATCTGATTCGTGTAAAGTTTATTTCATTTCGAATCGAGCGAAGGTAACACTGCTCTAAAAAATAAGTTACTTCTTACTGCAGATAGATATTGAGTATAAAATTATAATACGATGTTTCAGGTGAGAAAAGCGAATAGAGATTTGCAACAGCTTTCTCGACATCAAAGACGCGAAATCGGGCTAGCAACCATGTTACTTTGCGTGGTGATCGTTTTCCTAATCTGTAACATCCTACCGCTAGCCTCAAACATTCACGAGACCTTCTTCAGCGATCCGCCACATTGGTTGGTGCAGACAGGCAATCTTCTCGTGACAATTAATAGTAGCATCAATTTCATTATCTACGTGATCTTCGGTAGGAAATTCAAAAGGATATTTCTGAAGCTGTTTTGCAATTCAAAGTTATTCCGACCTGGCAGAGACAGTCCAGAATTTCAAACTTACGACGAGTCGATCGTTACTAATATGACCAATATAGAATTAAGGAACTCTATCAGACATTATCACGTAAACAGATCGAGTACTATAAACAGGAATAACAATGTCTCGAATGGCAGTATGCGACAAAGCGTGAAAATATCAGCAAGACCAGCCAGTCCAGGACCTTGTGTGTATTATCCTGCAAGGAGTCCTGTCAGAAGCCCTAGTCAGATGTCCGGAACATCAAGCACACAGAATGGGTGGAGTAAAAAAGATGTAAATTCCTCTTTGTAATAAATCTTAAATATTTAATCTAATCGCAATAAGTCGACGATCATTCATGAATAACAATGAATATCTTTTGTGCACCAAATAAGATGAAATAAGAAAATCTTTTTGTACAAAAATCACTCAAATTGAATGTAATCAGATAAGCTCGAAAATATTGGTGTTTATCTGTCTTGCCAGTTAATTTTCGGACAAAAAACAGCATCGATATTGTAAATTTATTCTCATATCTCAATCTCTCGAATTATTTCAATTTTTATTTAAGTTTTACGTACACTTGTTATCTTTCTTCTTCTTTTTTCTTTTTTTTTTTACAGTTACCATCGATAAAATAATTTACACATACTTATTTTTATAAAGGCTTTAATATCGTATAATAATCACAGAAATTTCAGAAATACGATGCATTTTGTCACAGATTTCATACAACTGCTTCATAATGTACATATTGTATACGAGACATTTTATCATCGTAGTGAATAAACATTACTTAAATATGTGTAAAAGGTCATCATTCCTCGAATTTTGATGCACGAATTAAGAAGAAAATAATAAAATTTGAAAAAATATATTTTTCGACTATTAGACAAACAAAAGATATTCAGTGACAAGAATATTGTTGAAAAACAAAACATAAATCAGTACGTGTTTACTTGTTACAAAACGTATAAAACGAGTGATTACCTTGTACAAGCATAAAATTATTTCATATAAGTAACTGATATATATATATATATATATATATATATATAT
>JACXIT010000011.1:0-18044 GCA_014737525.1 Bombus difficillimus
ATCGATTTTTCGTAAAAATTAATATTATAGGGATTCAGTATTTCTTTTATATTTTTCTCAATAATACATATCAACGTGTGATGTGATAGAAGACGACGAAACCAATATAATTAAGTAGTTCACATCTCGTTCAAACAACAGAGTATGTAGGAATATACGGAATATGTATATGCTATTATATTTTGATATAAGTCATGACAGAAAATATTTCCTCATAATTGCACACATTCGTTAGATTTGAAATGTGTTTTCTTTGACGACAAGTAATCGATTTGTTCTATAAACTGGGTAATTTAATTGGAAACTGCCTGATTTATTTTTATAAATTTTTAAAAGAGAGAGAAAGTGGCGCCAACAGAGCTTTAGTTATTAGATTTAAAAATAAATCACTAGATAGTTTGAAAATTTGTTACATTTTTTAGTAAAAAAATATTACTAAATAAAGTGTCCATTATAAACATAATTTTATATGCAATAAAATAGCATAATAAGATTAATTAATATTTTATGTAACTAAAAATATATAATTATTTTTTTCTAATTTACTATTAATTCCTTTCAATGAGAACAAATATGTAACTTTTAGAAATATAATTTTAATTTAAAATAAGAGTAAATTATAAGATACTAGAATGTGAAAACATAATTTAGTAAAATAAATTTCTTCGTACTCTAATTTGTATGAGGAACAGTTTCTATCTAAGTAATATGTCTATCATCTAAATAATATAATAAAAATACTTTTTGAACTTTTGTTTCACTTTTTAAGATATAAGAGAAGATAAACATAGAAAAAGTGAAAATTGAAAATGTATTTTAACGCCATCTCGTAATCGATTCTATCCTATCCTACTAGAGCATTCTAAGCTTAAGATTTAGTGTCCACTGTGTATATTCCATTTGACAACATGGTTGTCGAGAAACATCACTATAAAATTGCAATGATAGAGTTTCCGGTGCAAAGATAAGAAAAAAATTCGTGATTTGAACATGTTCGTTAAATATTGCAAGACGAAGGAAGGATAGTTTTAATCGATGCAGACTCGATGTTAAGTGCTGTAAATCAATTAGATATACATTCATGTTAAAACTGCGTCACAAATAATGTTATCGATTAATTTTTTAAGAACCTCTGAGTCAGTAGCCAAACGATCAAATAATAGTAATAGGAAAGCGATTAATATAGAATTATTAATGAGGTTCTCATTTTTTATTGTGATTCTTATCGTAACAACCCATCTATTGTCGACGGTCAGCGCAAGTGAGTCATTGGGAAATCCGTATAAAATATTAGGTGTTCACAAACGTGCGACCTTACAAGAAATTAGAAAAGCGTACAAAAATCTTGTCAAAGAATGGTATGTATAGGATTTTCTATTATTTCATTATTATTTTATGAAGATTAATATTCACTCTTATTTTTTTATATTTTAGAAACCATTTGAATATACTGAAGGTGTTTGCTATTAACAAAAATAAGCTATTTTATATTTAGAATTAT
Source organism: Bombus difficillimus (assembly GCA_014737525.1). Lineage (NCBI taxonomy): Eukaryota > Metazoa > Arthropoda > Insecta > Hymenoptera > Apidae > Bombus > Bombus difficillimus. The sequence continues at coordinate 1,502 of JACXIT010000011.1, forward strand.
AGACTTCATTGACATTGTACTAAAGTATGCCAATTATTTAAGTATATCGTTCATTTGCTGCAACAATATAAAATAACTCAAAAATAAAAAATTCAGGGAAAACAAGTTTGAATGTCTTGAATCGTTATAATTTTGTAAGAACATTGTATTAAGATCACAGATTGTTGTAATAAGGTGATCAATTTGTATAAAAATATTATAATATTCTCATCCAGTTTAATAAATTCACATTCATCCTTAAAACAACACAATTGTTTCCTATATATTAATGACTCAAAGACTGTAAATTTTGATTTATGTCATTATTGTAGCAAATGAGTGATATCTGATCAAAAAGCAGAGATAAATAATTTCAAATGATTTCTTATTTCTGTATCTTGGATTACAGTGCGAATACAATGAATTGAATTTATTTTTCCAAATAAAATTTATTTCCTTAGGCATCCAGATAAAACCAATCACCCAGCTGCAGAAAACAAATTTGTGGAAATTACCAAAGCTTATGAGGTAAAATTAATACCAATAAAAAATATAACGTAATTTATCATCTCCTTTCACTAGAAATTTTCTTGTTTCTAGATTTTAACAGATCCAGAAAGAAGAAGGAAATTTGATAATCATGGAATTACAGAAGAAAGTATTTCTAGGCAACGAAGAGACAATAGTCACTTTAACAATGTCTTTGATCCATTGGAAGAACTGTTTGCCAGAAATTTCAAATTTCATTATCAAAATCGAGACATTTCACTTTTCTATAAGATGAGCATCACATATCGGTTTGTATCATTCTGTTAAAAAGTGTTTAATACATATATATGTGGGTTGTATTGTATTGTTTGGGAAGCAATAACAAAATTTAAAAAGATTTCATGGTAATAGAATTAAAATTTTATTAAGCAATCTATATATTTTTATAATGATATTTTGCCATTTATTAGAAGTATTCTTAGTAATTGCTGCATTTAATGTTCAGCTAGAAATATCTATTTCGATCCAATATTATATATTTTGCTGTTTTATATGTTCTATAACCAGATTCCAGTTTCAAAAACACTATGAACTTTCTGAGCAAATCAATACTATGTTTGTTTGTATTATTATATTATAAATATTTTAAATATGAATGATTTTTGCAGATCATTTGAAAATGTAATAGTACCAAAAACTTTACGTACACCTTATCTGATATTATTTTATTCGGACTGGTGTTTTGCATGTTTACAAGTAGAACCAACATGGCGACGTTTGATTGATGAGTTAGAACCACTGGGTCTTGGTTTAGCAACTGCACATGCTGAAAAAGAGTCTGCTTTAGCAAGGAAACTAGGAATTCATTCGCTACCATGTCTTGTTGTTACAATAGATGGCCGTACAAGTGTATATAAAGAATCTCTTTTTAGTATCCAAAAGATTGTTGGTATGTATTATATAATGTACTTCATATTTCTACTTTGTAGTGTGATAGAATTAAATTGTTTATTTCTTTTACAGACTTCTTACGAAACAAATTTCCATATAAATTAATAGCTAATATAAATAAAAATAATGTAGATAATTTCCTCTCAGGATGGATAGATAATCGAATTCGAGCTTTAATATTTGATAAGAAAGAATCTGTGAGATTACGATATCTATTCATTGCATTTTATTATAGAGACCGTGTTGCATTTGGTTTTGTTCAGGTACACTTTATTTTTACTTGACTTATTGAATTATGTAATTTTTCAATTATTTTAATTACAATTTTCTTTGTAGACGGGAAAACTAGATACTGAACTTATTGTAATGAAATATAAAATTTCTGTGGATTTGGATACTTTATTGTTATTTAACGAAAATTCCGAGAAACCTATGGCATCTGTCAGTATGAAAGATATATCAAGTGACACAATGCACAATGTTATTTCAAATAATAAATTCCTTGCTCTACCAAGACTTTCAAATCAAGCAATGCTAGACTCAGTTTGTCCACCTGAGTGGTTAAGACCTCAAAAACGATTATGTGCAGTTTTAATATCACAACAAAATAGTCCTCTTCATGATTTAGCTAGGCATAAATTTAGACAAGCAGCTTTAGAATCATCTTACAGGTAACAATGCTTATAACAATATATGTGAATTTTAAAATATTTTATTCTTATTACAGGTTAAATCGCATTTATTATGTAATGATTTTACTATTTTCTATCATGAATGATTTGATTAATATTTTTTTATTATGGTTTATTATGACTTATAACTCACCAATATTTACTCATTTAATATGCACATAATGCGTTATGTGATTTAACTACTTCAATAAATTTGAAATTATAGATATTTATATTACTCAATTTATACAAAATTACTAGAGAAGAAAGTTTTGAATTAAACTTTCAAATCTATTAACTAATAAACAATAAATTATAAAGTTATACATACAATTTTTTCTGAAATAATTTCAATATACTACTATTATTTTATCTTACAATGTTTAATTTACAGTACCGAAAGAGTGCGATATACGTACGTATTTAAGGATACACAACCAGAATTTGTATCAGCATTATCAACAGGAGAAGGTAGTCCTTTAGAGCCTTTATTACATATTGTCATTATTTGGAGAAGGGATGCGAATCATTTGAAATATGAATGGTTACCTACTGGTTGGGTTGAAGCTGCTCAAGATGAAACTCAGTGGAATGAAACACGTCGCAACTTAGAACAAACCATACAAAGATTATTACGTGCATCGGAAGCTTTGCCATATGCCGCAGTTGTAGGAGAACTAGCAGATGAACATGCACAGGTATGCATTCTAGTTTTTGCTCAAAAGAGACCAAGATTAACTCCTATCTTACATCACAATTTAAAATTAATTTTAAATGTAATTTTGTACAGGGTACTGTAGACAAACTTATTGGAAAAGCATTATTAGCTGTAGATTATATTTCTGATAGTCTTACTAAGGAGCAAATATTGCCTTTAGTATCAGTAATTGCTACTTTAATGTTAATTGGTGCTGCGGGGTATGGGATGTCATATCTAGCGTAAGTAACATCACGTTAAAATGATGTTTTACTTAGTTTAGAAGATTCAAAATTTCGATTTTTTATATTTTAACATCATTCTCATTTTATATTAAATTCATATAAATTCCGTTTTGAATCTTTATATTAATTTCAATTCTTTAAAATAATATTGAAAATAAAATCCATTTGATTATATTGATTTTTAAAATCATACAGAAAATTAGAGGAAGCAAGTATTCAAGCCGAACGTGCTCAATGTAAGGATAATAATAAACCAACGCCGTCACAGCCACAATTGCGATTACACGAATTGCGGGCAGAGAAATATAATGGTTTAGTTCGGCTATTAAAACCAGGTTGTAGAACCATTATATTATTAGTCGACGTTCAAAGTAGACTAAAATTATTACCAGCTTTTCATAAAGCTGTGTGGCCTTATAGGTAAATTCAATATATTAATAAAAATATATTATAATTGTAATATAAAAACAAAAAGTAATTGGTATTATTACAGGAAAAATAAAACTCTTATGTTTGGACATTTGTCTCTCGAAAGAGGGTTAGAGTGGTATAAAAAACTGTTATCTCTCACCTTGCCAGAACAAAAAGAACTAAACATAAATGCCAAGAATTGTGTTGGCACTGTATTGTCTCTAAATGGGCATCGTAAATATTTTTGTATGTACCATGCCAAACATCCAGAATGTACTAAAGGCAAAGGTTCTAAGGTATATATGTTTTATATATGTATATATAACTATTGGGTTGGCAACTAAGTGATTGCAGATTTTGTCATTAGGTGGTAATGACAAAATCACTTAGTTGCTAACCCAATATTTTAAATCATGTATTTATTAAATGTACAAAGATGATAATTTTTATATATATGTATGATATTTTCATGTATAGAGAATAGAACGAATGACAAAGCAGTTAACTCGAAGAACAGATGATGCAGAAGCTGGCGCATTTATAGGTTTTAATAGTTCCAATGAATCTGATGCTTCTGAAGAAGAGGTATGCTTTTTATATTTCACATCTCCTATTGTTGAGTTGCGATAATTAATATAATACAGTAATATTTAAAAATATATGATATTAAAATCAATTTCTCTTTCAAAAAATTCTCGTATTATTTATATTCTAGAAATTGAACTATTCTTTATATTTACAAACTTTTATATTACAGGGTGGAAATAATGTTTTATGCCAGGACAATCTTTTGGATGGTTTACCAATGTGGCTGGATAGGCTATTTGAAGGTTTAACACATCGTTATTATGTAAATTATTGGCCCGAGTTCACTGCCAAGTAAATGGAGATTGGTATACATTTTGGTAACGTGTATACTTCTTGCAATAGAAAAAGGGATCCAACTAGTCAACAATATCATGTGTCATTTAAAAGTTCTATACAATTTAAAGGGAAATACATCTCAAATACATATTTAATTTCATGTAAAATTAAGACATATTCATTATATGTACATGAAGGTATTATTTATTAATTTACACGCGATTTCTGTAAAAAAGAATTTTATAAATTGTTATAATAGTCGATAAAGTTCTTAAAGATTCAGAATTACATTATTTTCATCAATTTTCATGAGTAATAAAAATTCTCGTCATTTTTAACAATATTTTTAAAGTAATTCTAGTCGATGCCATTAAAGACATAACAGTATTTATATTACATGTTTAAATACTAGATACTGTATATTTATATATATTTATAACATGCCAATAATTTGTTTTTTTTTTCCTTCAATATCAATGTTACGCTATGGTATATTGTTACCTTTATACCATTACGTTATAACAATTTCTACTTTCCATATAACATACAAGGTTTGATAAAAAATACTTGTATATCATAAATGTTAGTTTTAGAAGTTATTTTAATTTTATGTCGATTTCTTTGAAACAAACATTTTCATTTAATTATCCTGTTTACATAATTTTCAATTGGGATATCTGTTTATTAATATGTAACAAAATGTTTATGGAATTTATTTTTGAATCTCTTCGACCTCATTAAATTGGGAAACATGTACTTAATGAATGCTTTAGTTTTTATATTTTTGATATATTGATATACATTGATAATATATTGATTACAAATAAATTTTAAAAAACTTTGTTCATATTAATGACAAACTTTACGACAATTAATATTTTAATTTTTATGTTTTTAATAAGTTTTAATGTTCTTGGTATATTAAGGACAGATAAATCTGAAAATATTTTGCATTGTATCATTATGTACAATGTCTTTCCCAAATGAAAAATCAAATGTCATTATAATATTACATATATTCATATTATATTGCAAAGTTTCGAATGCTGTGTACATTTTGATATAAATTTTTTCATTTTTATTATATATATTGTTATGCAAATGTTATTTATAATAGGATTTTAAGATATATTCATTTATGTTCATAGAGCCACTTTTTTTATCAGACTTTGTATTTATAATGTTAATATTTAAGAATATATCATTGTTTCTTCTGTGAATAAATATTTATATTATATATTTTTTTATCCATGTATTTTAATTTGTCTATGAAGATTGATAACCAAAATATGCATATATTTATCAATTCATTAATGTAAGTTTTGGTTAAGAATTCATGGTAGTAATAAAGATAAATAATTACATGCTTTATAAACAATTTATAGTTCATGGAAAGAGAATGGTTAATATTCTCATATAGAACAATAATATCAATTAATATAAAAACTAGTCCCTTTTCCAGCTACATTTAAGTAATCTATATCTTTAGATTATATTTTTAATAATTACACAAATCACTGCATTCTCCATTTGAATGTTAAGTCATCACATAAGTAATGTCATTTTTGTACTTAGGAAATTAAAAAGCAATAGCTCATTTTTCTTTTTCTTTTGATTTTTCAATTTATGGTATATTATGTTGTATATGAATTTACATTTCACTTGCTTATTTTATAAATTACTTTTCCTTTTGTTAAAAAGAGGCTGTATTATTTATTTCAGTTATAGTTATCTTTTTATTAACTGTACAATTTTATGTTTAAGATATTATCAATTAAGATTTACATTAAAATATGCAAATCTAAAAAATTGCAGAAAATTACTGTTTAATTTCCTAATTTTTGTATCTTAAGATTTGTTGTCTCAAGATTGTTTATTGAATTGTTGATCATAAAATTATATTAATCTAAGTGAATTATTGAAATTAACTATTCCTTTTATGCGAAAATTATTTCTAGTGATAATTCAGCTAATAAAAGCAGCAAATTTTAATTTTTTTAAGGGAAAAGTTAATCTATCAAAAACAGGTTATTACTACTATTGTATAAAAATAATATAATAAGTATAGTTTCTTACTGTTTTTTTATCAATTCTCTTTAAGTTAATACTTTAAATGTTAGGTTCTTAATTGTAATTAATTGCTGCAAAATTTAATTTTCCTGCAATATTTGTTCTTTACTTTCTTGTTCTTTTTATTATTATTACAATTTTGAGAAAAATTGATCATATTTGAGATTTTGAATTGTACATATTATTGAAATGTATATTTTTTGTGGAACTAGTCAAATTACTATATATTTCCGTAAAATATATCAATGTGTCTAAAAGAATCTCAAATGGCAAATATTGAAATGGCATGACTTATGAAATGACTTTATTATAAAAGAATCAATTTACGTTTAAGATATACATGGATCGTGTTTCATGAAATTATGCTCGGAATTTTTTAATGCATGGAAGAAAATTATATATAAAAAATTGTTTACATTGTGTATACATTCTATAAAAATATTTAAAATATGCTAAAATAAAGATATATGAATAAATATGTATATTATATTGATTTGTAAAGTATAATCAATCTGTTTTGCAATAGCCATTATTCAAAACCCTATATAAATATTTATATATTTCAGTATCAATTCGTACAGTTTATTAATATTTTGTAAATTTTATATTATCAGAATTAATCATTTGAACAAACAAAAAGCTGTGATTCTGATAAATCATATTGAAGACAATTGCAAATAATGAGCTTCATCTTATACAGATGCAATGTTTTACAGATTATAATTATTAAAAAATAATTTATATTATTTCTATGTAATATAAATCTTTTTTGTGGTACTATTTAATTTCAAGATAAAGTTCAAAAGTTCAAAGTATTTTTTCTTACTATAAAGATTTTTAATACTTTATTGACGCTTACATATACCATATCACTTCATATAAATAAAATACTTATTCGACTTAAATAAAACATATACGTAATGTACATAATTCTTCTTTGTATAACGATGTAAAATACAATAATTAGTTAAATAATATAAAAAAATTATAATTTTAAGCAAGGTTTATTGTTTTCGTTTAAATTCCGGAAATACTTCGTACATCAGAACTTCAAAGATATCCTGTAAGTAGACAAAGTGAATAGAATATAATTAACATGACATAGTTCGTCTTTTTTACTTGAGAATAACTTACATAAAATAATTGTTTATTTAAATTCACATTCTGTAAAGAATCAAATATTTTTATTGCACCACGTTGTGCACTTTGTGCTCCTACTAAATTTGTTAAGACATCAGGAATGTTATTTAAGAACTGTCTTCGTGCTTCGCCTCTCGTTTTTAGTTTTTCTTCGTCTGTACGAAACGTTACTTCAAAAACTAAATGACCATTTGGCCACCATGATTTCGTAAACAATTGTATATAGTAATGAAGCATTGGCTCTGAGAACACCCATGCAATAGTATCTCTGATTTGCCTGATAATTATATTTATTATATTATACTTTATGCCTTCATTATAAAAGGAATATTTTTTAATTTTACTTAGTGCACACTGAATGCAAGGGATACTGATATTTTATTTCAACCATGAAAATGTCGATCAAAGGACAATTTTAATAACAACACTGCTTTCTGACCTAATAATGTATCATAATAACCATTTTAATCAAGGATAGATTTAAATATAAGATTTGAATTTTATTGAGATATGACAAGAATCATTAAAGCAAAATAAATAAAATTTGATTGTGTTATAGCCTGATGAAATATTTGAAGTGAAGAAAACTCTTTCATCTATAAGTTTAATTAGCTCTGTAATGTATTACCCTTTTGTTCAATGTGTGTTTACGTTTAAAACTAAAAACAAACCTGTTTATAGTTCGGCCATAGGTAATTTGAACGAAGGTAATTAACGATCGTCGAAGCCATCGAAATACTCCTCGTAGATCAAAAATTTCACCTAAAAGTGTATAAAGAGGTTCTGCTATTGCATCTTTATTAACATTAAAAATTCCATCCGTGGCTGATCGACCACTATCTGTATCATCTAATAGCAATGAATAATCTTCTTCCTCTTCCTTATCACGCAATTCACTGTTGTTGTTAGATCTAAAACAAGTTGTAATTGAAAGAAATTAAACTTTTATAACAAATATACAGTTATTATTAAATGAATTTCGATCTAAAGGAATGCAAGTGACATTTTTCAAATTTTTTACTTAAAAAAGGAAATAGTTAGGTAAATCGTTAAATGTAATGTTGTGAACAATTTAAGTAATCCAACGTTGTATAAAAGTATCTAGACTACTAAATAAATAATATTATTTCCCATATATTCAATAATTCATAAGCTAAAAGATGAAATTTGTGCATATGATCTTGATGTTAAGAATTAAATATAACATAATTTTTATAGAGGTTTTATGTGGAATTGTTGTAACACATTTGAATTTCAAACTTGATTTCCTTTATATCAGAAAAATGTCACTTGCATCCCTTTGGTTCTAGGCGTCTCAAATAATATAGCTACCTACGTTTTAAATAATGTCGATAAAGAGAATCGAGATTTTTTAGGAGAAGGAGGAGCATATTTCAAATGTTCTGAACTTGGACTAAGGAATGTATATAAAGCCTCGCTCTGATTTAATTTTTCATCTTCTAAAACAAACTAAGAACGTTAACAGTTAAGACGATTATCTAAACAATGCTTTACTACATTAATAACATTTAAGAAATTTACATTTAAATATTTTTGTATTTGCATTTTAGCTTTGTCCAAAGTATTTTTATCAGACTTTCCAAAAAACTTTAAAGGTTGTGAAGGTAAATCTAAATTTTTCACATTAGAACACAATTGGCGAAGTTTTCTGTGAAGATCTTGAAAATCTTGTAATTTTCTTAGTACGACCCAACCACTATATATACTTTCAGTGTTGTCTTCACCTTCTGTCATATGGACAACTAAAACAAACTGTGGAGATTCTCCATTATCTGGTACCTGTTTAACAATTATTTTTTTAGTTAAAACTGAATAACGAAAAACATTTTCTATTTAAATTATAACAGCTTGAATTTTGTTTTTACTTCTGCACTTTGCACTTCTGCTTTCCAATGACCCAAATGTTCTGCCCACATTTCTGTATGAGTTAAATGTGCTTCTAATTGCTTTTTCTCACTTTGTAACCATTCAACTTCTTTGGCCAAAAAATTTAGAACCTTACTTTCTGGTTTTAACGAAGATTTTAATGCTTGTAAAGCTTGCATTTTATTATTTAATTTTTCTTGTAATTGGTCCAATTTACTGCGAGCATAGTTTGAATGTTCTCCAACGAATAAAGATATATTTTCTGATAATGTTCCATTTCCCATATGTCGGTCCTCCACTAAGTCTAAAAATTACTTTTATATTAATGATGACTGATTTGATTTTTAATATAATTATATTTTTATAATGAAATTTTTACACTAACCATCTACTCTTTCATTAAGCAATGCTTCTTGCATATTTTTATATTGATCACTAACCATAAAAGAAGGATAATACTTTTCTTCCAAAATTTTAACAACATTATCTTGAACTTCATAAAATACATTTGGCCCTATATCACCTAACAAAAAGCTTTCCATTTTCTTACGAATAGCTCTGTCAACTTTTATTTCAGCAGTTGGAGATGTTATATAAGTGTAAAAGATTTCAGCTCCCAATTGATGCCAATTAGATTTATCTGCATTGCGTAATTCTTGTACAGCTGCCCAATACCCAATCAAATCCTGACTGGCAACTTGTTCGAGAAATTGAGAAAGGTATCGTCTACCTATTACATTGTCTAAAATATATTGCAATGGCAAAATTCTTTCTTCTGTAATCACTGCTGCATCAGTAACATCACTAGCCTATAAAATATTGTCCTTAAATATAATTGTTACTATTGTTTATTAAACAAAAGTGATTTTATAACCTGAACAGGATATCCATTCCATCCTAATGATTGCATGTGACATTCACACGTATTTTTAGCATATGTTAGTTGACTGATATACCTCGTCAATTTTCGAGCTTGAATGGAATCAGACTTTCCAAATGCATTAGTATCTGGATCCAAACCTTGTGCTCTTTTAATATTTTGTATTGTTGTAGCTTGCATAATTTCAGTAACAATATTATATCTGATATGCTTTAAAACCTCTAGATCTTTAGAGCTTTTAATCATACGAATGAAGTCCTCAAACGATTCAGCATACTCATAAGTTTTTCTGTGCATTGCTTCTGCAAGTTGTTGTTGATCAATATATGATAAAATTTTCTGATTGATATAGTCTGGATTTGTTATTAAGTCTATTGCTGGTTTTAGTACTGAAGGAATAAAGAAGATAAAATGTCATAAAATGTAGATCAAATATATATTATGTATATGTCTATAATTAAATAATGGTTCCATACACTTACTTTTGCATGTAAGAATTTCTCTCAATAAATATTTCATTGGAGCAAGAGAATAACAAGGTGGCAACAAAAATAAGATATACAATTCACTGACCTTCTTCAAATAGTCTAGTTCAGCTGTAGGTGACATCAAATGTGTAGATAAAATAAATACTGGATCTTCACCTTGTGTTCTATATAAAATACAAAATCTTTTTAAATAGAATTATTTAACACAGCAGAATTTCTATATTATATATATATAAGATTACAAAAATTGATATAATAAATAATATATAATAATTTAAAAAATATAGTTAAACTCACGAAGCTGTTTGAGCAAGTCTAATTTTTTCAAAATGGAATGTAATTTTATTTACTATACTACAAACAACTAGTTTTGTATGATCCACTTTTGATAAACGATCATGAAGAGTTTGAATTGCACCCCATATGTCTTGCTTCATATTGTCAATTATTTGTTCAGAATTAAAAGCCAATTCGTTTAGCCAAAGACCAACAAAGTCTTGAAAAATTAAGTCCAATAAATTCTGCAAAGCTCCATCCACCATACGAGTAAAAACCACTGGATATCTGACATGTTTCTTAGTATTTTCAGTTTTAGCTACGTACCCCTTCTAAAATAATCAATAATTTTTTAAATAATTAATATATTTACAATTTATATATACATATTTAAGTTAATAATGTTTAAATAATATTTTAAAATTCAATTAAAAAATTGATGAACATTGAAGTGAAAATAATCAGATATTTTTAAATATATCTATATGTATATTTGTATAAATATATGTCTTAGTATAATAAAAAAGACTTTTATAATATAATATACATAGATAAAAAATACAAAACTTTACAAAATAAGAAAACTATTTTGATAGAATAATATCATGAAATATGGAATATGAACTCTAATAAAATCTATTATACAAACTATAGATTAGTTGTCATAAGCCTCTGACTGAAGTAAAATATATGCATAAAAAGATTAAAGCTACACAAAACCTACAAACTTTAAAATTACAAAATGATAATGAAAATGAAATAACGTTTTGTCGAGAAACAAACATAGATAATATACAATTTTTTCTATTGTTTGTTATCTTTATCAATAATTTTTTAACCTTTTGATATTGATATCAAAATGAATTTGACAAATTTTATTTTCACAATACATAGATTATGAATGTTTTTTCTCTCCCATTAAAAATTGAAATTTAACATTTTTTAATTATAAAAATGAAATATCATGTATGTTCAATAATTATCGTTATGAAAAATTTGATATTAATAATATAAAACAAACCATCAACAGATTATGAAAGGCATCCATTTCTGCAATTGTTTTTGAAGTTGTTGCAGTAGTGTGATGTTTCAGAGAAAGAGCAATGTTGATGAATATGACAATCAAACATCCTAAGAAGAAGCAAGATATGGTTAGTAAACCAAAAAAGTAGCACCATAATAAATTATTCCAATAGAAAAGTGCGATTATAGCTGGAATATACAGAATGCCGGTCCATATCATCTTGAATTGTGATTGTAATCACGTGATGATGAATATTACGTATTTAATTTCATATTTGATAAACTTGCTCGTATAAACTGTGAAAAGAAGCGAACCATGTCAACAATATCACCATCGCAAAATACAATACAGACAATGATCGTATACACCGTGCTAAAGAAAATACAGATCAAATCATGCACTGGCACAGGTGCAGGCGCTTGCATATCCGTGTTCCAAAAGTTACTAGAAAGTTACCAAAATGTTGACAATTACATTATTTTGGAATGTTCCTTCTAAAATTTGTATAATTCTATTTGTAACGGTATTTAATATATCATCATATCCCTTCGCTTTAAAATATTTCAGTGTAGTAGAATAAAATCTGTTTCATGCGAAAACAAAATTTAAAATGAATATTGTAAGTACATATGATTATTACCTTCTATAGGTCAAGTAGAAGTTTAATATTTAAAATTTCCACAAATATTTTAATTTTCTTTTTAAAATTGTATGGGTATATAGAACAATGGAATTTTAACGTTTTTATTCTATATAATTCTTTAATCATAATTAATATATCATTATATCTTATTTCTTTTGCCTTGAAATATATTAGTTTAATGCAATCTTTTTCTTTTATGTAGAAGCGAAATTTAAAGTGAATAATCGCCACTTAATACATAATTCGTTATGTATACGGTAATACGTAACTCAATTTACATTTAATTACAAATTAAATTGAGTTTATATTTAAGATAGAGAAAATGTTCTTAGATAATATAACGATATATTGCTTTAATTTAAGAGGGAAAGAGAGAAATATATACTTCTAATAACAACATTTTTTATTTTTATTATAACTAACATTTATGAAATATCTATTAACATAATAAAATAGCACATGCTTTAAACAATCGTTTTTGATAAAAGTATAAAAAATTAACAAAAATTTTTGGTCAGTGGTCGAGTTTTATTTATTTAATCATAAGTTATTTTTTCGTCATAAATAAGTTAGAACGACGCAGAAAAATGTTGTAATAAACATAGTTTTGCGTACAATAACCTATTGCGTATTGCGATCAGAAATAATGTCTACTACAAGATTAAACCATAATCTATAAAACGTTATAGATGTTTATACAATTCTGTAAGTAAAACATATATTGAAAATTTACATCTCGTTGGATAAAGAAGTGGTCTTTATTCTTAAAGAAATTAAAATTTAGAAAATCTCAAATACATACTTCAAAGATTTGTATAATATTATATAATTTTTAATCTTTAATTTTAATTTTTAATCTTAATTTCATTTTTTAAATCACATTAAACTAATTCTAATTTGGAATTACTTTTAAATCAGGGGTGTCACGTCCCGCGCTCCGCGCGTGCCGCAACGAAAGTCACAATATGCAAATAACACAGGAAATGACTCGAACACACAATAATGTGAAAATAAGAACAAGTAAAATAAAATCATATAAGGAAAGGATTAATTAAATGTAGATACATATAACATTATTACACAAGGGTGACTAGTAGACTAATGAATAGGGATTTATATACGTAAGAGACACTAAAATGCACTGAGAAGAATTTATTAACAAACAAAGAAGGTATATTTGGACCACTAATAACCAGGAAATAAGAATGATTGCATGGTATGTAACAATATACCATTATATCTTTTGGTGGCAGCGGTGGGATACGCTCCACAGAGAATTAAAGTTCTTTCGGGTATTAACTAAAATATAAATAGAAAATATGTCTATCGCACGAGACTCGCTGAATGAAGACACGCTCTTGGCGTTGTCAGAAAAATTGAAAGCGTGGGATGAAAATTTCCGTGTATTAACCGACATAAGTATAAGACTTAATAAATTAGAGGAAGACGTGCGTATGAGTAGGGCAGCGAACAAAACTGAGATACCTGAACCATCGCCGATAATATCGCGAGAGACAATACCAACACATAGTCATTACCAACCGATTAAGTTAAAAGACGCGATTGAGTCGGTACCAGTGTTCGACGGACACCGACCGCCCGTATTTCAATTCTTAAGGGCGTGCGAGCGAGCGCGAGATATGGTTCCTAGACATCAGGAGCCTTATTTGGTAAAACTATTAATGAATAAACTTCGCGGACATGCGTTTCTTGCCGTAGAGGACAATGAGATAGCGAGCTTAAACGATTTCGGGAATAAATTAAAAGATATGTTCGGCCCAGGAAAAATCGTTAACGAATACAAGGGAGAGTTGGGAACGGTATTCCAACGATCGGGAGAAGATATATTAGATTATATAGATCGCGTTAAAAATCTTAGACTAGCAATAATTGATGGAGAAAGATGCGAGTACGGCTCCGTATCACAAGATGTTCAGGACACGATAGATTGGGACACGAGGGAGGCTTTCGTTAAGGGGCTCCCAAACGAAATATATTTGCGAGTAAAGGTATCAGGATACCAATCTTTCCGCAACACGGGAATTAAAACAAATAAACGATAGAATGCGACACCAACGTCCGACACCTCCGAACAATTACAATCGAAACAATACACGCCTTTTGAACAATAACAACAGCAACAACAACAACATCGGGAATAACCGTCAGGATTGAAGATTTGTACCTCCATCGCAGAATTATTCATACGCTCTGAGACAAAATATTATAACATGCAACTATTGTAAAAAATCTGGGCATCTCATAAAAGATTGTTACAAATTTAAAGCCCGAGTAGACGCCGGGATAATCGTACCCTATACCTCAGGACAATCGGGAAACCAAATACGTCCTTCGGGAGAATGGAGCGAGCCTCGAAGGAACGATATTTCGAATCGCCCGAGAGTACAAGTGGCAACAAGGAGACCGGCACCTACGGTAATAAACAGAACAAAGTCAACCACACCCGCGAAATCGATTCCACGACCTATAACGAGAAACAGGGCGAACGTAATGCCGACAATAAAGCTAGGAGAACAATCATTGAATACTGTGGGGGAGTCATCCCGCAGCCACGTGAAACTACAAACAGAAAATCCGAAATTTCAAGATCAAAAGGAAAAAATAATGCGATCGGAACCGACAAAGGAAAGCCACCAGGAATTGGAGTTAGATTCGGAAGACGACCTCTCCGTATTATATCAATAAAGCTAAATAACCCTCTAAATACTCCAACTGCACGAATAGTCTCCCCAGATTTAAAAACGAAAACAAGTTTATTACTAGACTCCGGATCAGAAATCAATATCATTAAGAAACCTGCCTTACGCGATTCAGCAATCATCAACGAGCAAGAGTCAATTCAAATTCGAGGAATTATGGCAACGAGCCTAGTCTCCCTAGGGCAGACAGTAATACAGGTTGCGGGCCATCCAGTTATTTTTCATGTAGTTGATGACTCATTGCTGATCGATCAAGACGGAATCTTAGGATCCGAATTTTTCGCAGGTTGTGAAGCTCGTCTAGATTATGAGCGAAAGCACATCAAGTGGGGGAAAACCTATATTCCCTTCGATACGAGAGAAAAGATAATCGTGGCGAAACGAAGTTCGGTACCATGTTCAATTAATATTGCAAATCCGGAGATAAAGAAGGGATTCATTCCAAAAATCGAGCCGATTAAGGGAGTCTATTTTGGTAATGCAGTTGTGAGGAATCATAAGGGACGAGGTTACTTAAGGATAATAAATACCACATCAAGAGACTATGAATTTACTATACCTACAATGGTAATTAAAGAATTTGAAAATCTCACCTCGTCCCCCAACATAACGTGCAATGTGATCTCAAAATCAAGAGAAGGTAGATTCGATAAAATAATTAAACTATTGCGGCTCGAACACTTGAATAAAGAGGAGAGAGAAAACGTCGAAGAATTAATACGGAAGAATCAAGATAGATTTCATATTCCAGGCGAGACACTGGAAGGAACCGAACGGATGATATACCGATCAATGTTAAACAGTATCGTTACCCGGGTGGGTGCGCATGCACATCGAGAAGAAATAAATCGTCAGATTCAAGAATTATTAGATACAGATGTTGTAACACCATCGATATCTCCATATAACTCCCCGTTGTGGATAGTGCCAAAGAAACCAGATTCTCAAGGAAATAAACGTTGGAGGTTAGTTATTGATTATAGAAAGCTTAATGATAAAACAATCGGCGATGCTTATCCGCTCCCCAACATCACAGAAATACTAGATCAACTAGGAAGTGCAAAATATTTTTCCACGTTCGACTTGGCATCAGGGTTCCACCAGATCC
>JACXIT010000011.1:18874-36819 GCA_014737525.1 Bombus difficillimus
CCATCGAAAAGGAATGTCTGGCAATCGTTTACTGTACGATGCATTTCAGACCATACCTGTATGGTAGAAAATTTACCATAGTAACTGATCACAAACCGCTAGTATGGATGAATTCCATTAAGGATCCCACATCGAGAATTTGGAAATGGAAATTGAAATTGTCGGACTTTGAATTTGATATTCAATACAAGGAAGGACGTACTCACACAAAGATGTATCACAGAAAAGAAATCGATAGAAAATGCCTTAAGTATAGCGACTATACTACCTGATGAATTCGCTCACATAATAACTAAAACCCCGGGACATATGGCTTTGGTAGCAGGAGAGGCGATACACATAGTTAAATGCATTCCAGTCCAAGTAAAAGTACGGCACACAACCGAATGCTATATGGAACTACCCGTCTGGCATGGCAACCAAACAGCATTCTTAACACCCAAAACCCATATCCTAACTAAATATGGGAACCACAGGGAATGCAGTGCGATAGTACCAACACTATATAATATCGATGGAGTTTGGCATAAGCTTACACCAAAACCAACAGAAGCAATAGCACCCCGAGAGCTTCGCCCGAATACACAACAAACGTGGCGATACTCCGCGCCGTCATCACCAGCCACAAGTGGCATATACACCCAAAGCGACTTAGACACACTTAGAGATCATGTCATGTTCCCAGCAGAAAAATCCGCAGTCCTGAACACTATAGCCAGAGGCGCAACTGGGAAGATCATTGTACCAGGAACAGTAAACATTCTGGGCGTCATGGACGAAGCTACATTAACGACAATAGCAAAGAATGCAGCGTCAAGATTATGGAACGGCCTTATGGAATTTGGAACAATTAGCGCGGCCATACTCGGATTCTTTATAATATTAAAGCTAATCAAAACAATAGTAGACATAGTTATACATGGGTACCAATTACACGAAACTTACGGATGCGGAATCGCCCTACTCGGAGCAATATGTGGCTCAATCACCCACCTGCTATTATACTTTAAAGGAAAACGCAATGTTGCAAACGAAACGACCCAAGCACAAGGAATATCAATCACACTGCCCAGCACAGTAGACCAACAACCAACAGGTAACACATCCGCTTTCGGCGAGCTCACAGAAACGATCAGTCAAATTTCCTCCGGAAATTTGAACTTCAAGGGCGGGGGTGTCACGTCCCGCGCTCCGCGCGTGCCGCAACGAAAGTCACAATATGCAAATAACACAGGAAATGACTCGAACACACAATAATGTGAAAATAAGAACAAGTAAAATAAAATCATATAAGGAAAGGATTAATTAAATGTAGATACATATAACATTATTACACAAGGGTGACTAGTAGACTAATGAATAGGGATTTATATACGTAAGAGACACTAAAATGCACTGAGAAGAATTTATTAACAAACAAAGAAGGTATATTTGGACCACTAATAACCACGAAATAAGAATGATTGCATGGTATGTAACAGGTACATTTCTTTCACAATTTATTTTCGAAGATTTAAATTGTATGTAATATAGAAAAAATAATTTTAACAGTTTCAATGAAATAAATAATTCTTTATTATATTTTCATAGTATATTCGTATATTATACTTATATACCGTATTTGTAAGATATTACCGTTATTAATTTATTACAAAAGTATAAACACAATAACAAGGTCTATATGAAGCAAAAAGGTGAATAAAACAGCAAAATAAAAATTGATATGAAAAATTCAAATTAAACATATCAATTAATATACTTTCATACACATTTCAAAAAAATTGCAGAGTTGGACAAAATTATAAAAAGGAAAATGGAGTTATCATAAAACAATAAATAGCAAATGTACATACAAGATACAAAGTACGCAAGGATACGTGGCTTGTCAGAATCCTCTACCTATCGCATTTAAATTCTCAATAACACATGCGCAAACATGAGGTGGCAAAAGTCTTCGTGCGGTATTTCCGCATGTCGTATTACATTATACATATTATATTACGTTATATTATATTACGTTATACTATATAACGTTATTTTCCCTTATGTTATATTTTATTATCTTATATTGTATTATATATTATATTATATTACGTTATACTATATTACGTTACATTCTATTACATTATATTGTATTTCGTTATATTATATTACGTTATACTGCATTACGTTATACTATATACCATTATATTCTGTTATGTTATAATGTATTACATTATATACTACTATTCCTTTTTTTTATACGTGGGGAAATCCTTATGGACATCCCCCCGTTCTTGGAAGCGGCGGGATAGTGTCGGACTACACCGACTAAAACCTCACGGTGCACCACCTGACGCTCAGCTTGAATGCCCTGGGACCTCTTTCAAATTACTGCCGGAGCAATCCTGCGTCTTCTCCTGTCTGAGGGAGTCGTTCCTTGGTTAGTTCGGGCATTGGGAGGGACTACCCCTCTCAACGTTATCCCCTGGGCCGTCGTGCAAGTCTGAGGAGGTCCAGATCCTCCTCGGCGTGTCGGCCTCTATGACCACCTAGGACGGTGTAGGGCCATCTTTCGGAGCGGAACCCTGCAAGGGTGGGATATTCTCACCCTCTCCCGCCCTGTTCGTTCCTTTACGCTTTCGCAATATGAGCGGACTGCGAGGAACTCTTGTTGTACCCTTAGCATCGCTTTCACAACTGGCGAGGGGTACATTATATAGTACTACATATATTACATTATATCATAATACGTTATATCATATTGCGTTAGAATGTATTACGTTATATAGTATTACTTCATAATCTATTACGTTATATTATTAGGTCATCCCATAAGTTCGTGCCGACTTTTGTGTATACATTTCATGTGTCGATTTATAAACGTACGGCGATAAGGGACCAATGCACTTGAGCTTAGCTGATCGAGAACAGGTTAGAGCAGATTTTCGTGGGTATAAGATCGTAATATAGTGAACACAGTGACTTCTAATAGTAAAAAATCATGAGTGAAATGCGTAACCATTTTCGACATCTCGTGTTATATGAATTTCGGAAAGGAAGTTCTGTAACAATTGCCACGAAAAACATATGTGCTGTTTACGGAGAAAATGCGTTTTCATCTCGCACCTGTAGGGAGTGGTTCCAACGTTTTAGAGCTGGGGATTTCTGTTTAGAAGACGAGGAACGCTTCGGGCGTCCTCCTCAGACAGGCGAAGATAAAATTCGAGATCTTGTTGAAAAATCACGAAGTTTGACGGTTCAAGAGATGTCAAATGTTCTGAAAATACCTAAGACAACGATTCATAGGTGTTTAAAAAAAATGGGGATAGTGTCAAAGTTGAACGTTTGGGTGCCCCATGAACTTACGGAACGGAACCGTCTTGAACGAACGACAGCGTGCATGTCATTACTTGCGCGTAATAAACATGAGCCATTCCTTAAACGCCTGGTAACTGGTGATGAAAAGTGGATACTTTACGAAAACTCTGAACGGAAACGTAGCTGGTCCCAACGAAATCAGCCACCTCAACGCTGTACAAAACCAGGGTTACATCCACGTAAAGTTCTTTTTTGTGTATGGTGGGATTATAAAGGAATACTCTATTTTGAACTTTTATCTAGTGATGATACCATTAATTCAGACAAATATTGCACTCAGTTAGAAAAATTAAGTCAACGCCTGTTGGCCGTGCTGAATACACTCGTTCCCGTGAGATCACGAAAGTTAAGCAGCACTGGGCGCGGGGCGGTCAAAGATGGGTGACCGCTGCGTGTGGGTGTTGACGAAGAGGACGCGCTGGGGTTGCGGCGCCCCCCCCCATGAACATATAGGGGACACTGGGGCGTTGGTGGCTCTGGCAGACTATAGGAGGAGGTCAAGCGTTTTGGGATGCCTTCCCTTCAACCAAGAAGGAAGAAGAACGACGACGAGGCTGCAACCTGGTAGTAATTCGAAAGAGACCCCGGGGCACCTCATAACGTCGAAAGGTCAATCGTGGGGTTTTAGTCGGTAAGAGTCCGACACTACTCAGTTGTTGTGGTGAGGCAACACTGAGTGTCCATGAGGATTTCCCCACGTATAAAAAAAAAAAAGGTATTTCAAGGAAATCAAAGCAGGCCGAAAATCCAAACTGCTCAACCAGAAATTAGTCTTCCCAGTCCACAAGAGACGGATAACCTCGATAGACTCGAAAAATTAATCGTAAAACAAACAGAGCAAATTAATAACTTGCTATCATTACTTACAATCATCGTGAACAAATTAACATGTTCCGACGCAAAATAAAACCGAGACGCATAGCTTTCTGGAATGCCAACGGTCTAGCTCAGCATAAATACGAACTAGAACTCTTCTTAAAACAACAAGATATTGACATTATGCTCATATCTGAAACTCACTTCACCGATAAAAACTATCTAAAAATAAACGGTTATAACTTTTACCATACCCAACATCCCAGTGAAAGGCCCACGGTGGCACCGGAATTATCATCAAGACCAACATAAAACACTATGTGCTTCCACCATTCCAGAAGGACTACCTCCAAGCCACAAACGTAGCGATAGAAGACTGGCATGGTTCAATCACCACATCGGCAGTGTATTGTCCTCGGAGACACTCTATTTCCACAGAAAACTTCGACAAATTCCTCGAAGACCTAGGCAATAGATTCATAGCTGGAGGAGACTACAACGCTAAACATAC
Organism: Bombus difficillimus; assembly: GCA_014737525.1. Lineage (NCBI taxonomy): Eukaryota > Metazoa > Arthropoda > Insecta > Hymenoptera > Apidae > Bombus > Bombus difficillimus. The sequence continues at coordinate 23,562 of JACXIT010000011.1, forward strand.
GCAATGGGGTAGCAGACTTATCACAGTAAGAGGCAAAAACCTCTTAAAATCCATAAACGCCAACAGACTTAACTACATTAGTACAAACGAACCCCCACTTACTGGCCCACAGACACAAACAAACTACCTGACGTACAAGACTTTTTCATAACCGAAAACTAAGAAGAACTAGAAGCAGCCACGAAATTTCTTAATACCAGTATAATAAATGCGATCCGCTCTACTACCCCTACCTTGTGTCTTAGCTGAAAAACGAAGACTTAGAAGAAGAGTTTGGCAAAATCATAGAACGCCTGAAGACAAGCGCAGGCTAAACAATGCAACAAGAAAGCTAATCAAAATCATCAAAAATCACAAAAATAACTGTTTTCAAAAATACCTTGCCAATCTGTCTCCCATAGCTGACACCAACTACTTACTAAGGAAGGCACCCAGGAAACTCACTCGTCCTCCGCAAATAATCCCCCCAATTCGCTGTCCGCAAGGTGGATGGGCGCGTAGCCCTATACAAAAAGCCAACTTGTTCGCTAATCACTTAACCAATGTTTTCAAACCACATTCCTCTGCTACTGCCGCCGAAATAACGGAATATTTACACTCTCCCTTCCAGATGTCTCCTCCTATTGAACCCTTCTCCTCCCTAGAAGTTATAGAATTAATCCGTCGTCTTAACCCCAGGAAAGCATCGGGACATGATCAAATAAGTAACAAAGCTATCAAAGAGCTTCCCAAAAAAGGGATTGCTCTCATTACCTCCATATTTAATGCAATTCTTCGCCTAGAATACTATCCCAAGTCCTGGAAATTATCACTAATTACCCTAATCCCTAACCCGGAAAACCTATCCACGAAACTAGCTCTTATCGCCCAATTAGTCTTCTATCCACTCTATCCAAACTATTTGAGAAGATGCTAACGAAACGACTCCTTCCACTCCTAGAGAAGCTGAAAACAATGCCGGACCATCAATTCGGCTTTCGGAAACAACATTCTACGATAGAACAAATCCACCGACTATCCCATAAAATCAGCCAAGATTTAGAAAATAAAAAATATTGCTCTGCGGTATTCCTGGACATACAGCAGGCGTTCGACAAAGTGTGGCATAAAGGACTTTTGTTCAAACTAAAGAAGATCCTACCACACATCTACTACTCCATTCTAAAATCTTACCTAAACAACAGGTTGTTCATGATTAAATACTCGGACGCTATAACCACAACATTCCCAATAGAAGCTGGCATACCCCAAGGCAGTGTCCTCGGACTTCTGCTGTTCACCATCTACAATGCCGACTTACCAACCCTAACAGAAATAACTACTGCGACATTTGCTGATGACACAACTCTATTAGCATCCCACGCAGACCCGACAATCGCATCCTCAACGCTCCAGCGAGGTCTCGACTCTATGGAAAAATGGTTCCACAAATGGCGCTTCAAAATCAACGAGAATAAATCCAGCCATATAACTTTCACACTGCGAAAACAAACCTGCCCACAGGTGACCATAAATAATATCCCAATACCAAACAAAGACACAGTCAGATACCTGGGAATGATTCTAGACAGAAGAATGACTTGGAAACGGCACATCGCAGAGAAATCCAAGGAACTGAAAACAAAACTAAAAAAAACTCTCCTGGCTCATCGGCAGACGCTCCAGCTTAAACATACAGAGTAAAATAACCCTATATAAAGCCATATTAAAACCTGTTTGGATCTATGGGATCCAACTATGGGGAACAGCGAGTAATTCCAACATAGAAATCCTCCAACGATTCCAATCAAAAACTCTAAGATCCCTAATAGACGCACCTTGGTATGTTACCAACGAAACGATACATCGCGATCTTAAGTTACCCACAGTCAAAGAAGAAATCTCAAAGTTCAAAAACAGATATCATATAAGAGTTAACAATCACCAAANACCCATTAGTTACCCAATTACTGGATAAGGCGGATCAGACCCGCAGACTAAAAAGGCATTACCCCCTAGATTGAAACATCAAATTCAACAAGAATCTAACTCGCTATAACTTTTATAATCCAAGCTACAGAACCACGCCAAAAAAAATTTACTGAAAATTCTGTAAAAGAACTGCTTGTAAATAATCGAATAAATAAATAAAAAAAAAAAATTTCCATTGTATTCCGCATTTCATCCCCCAGAACTTTTTCTTTCTTTCTTTCCTTCCCTCTTTCTTTCTTTCTTTCTTTCTTTCTTGCATATCCTTTTTTATTCGCTCTTACTTTTCCTGTTATGTCAAATAATTGTATTCTACTAAATATTAATATATCTATCTCGAAATATGTTCAAACAATTTTTTACGATTTTAGAGGCTTTAAGATTTATCTTCGATCGATACATATTACATATGTACATGTTTATCTATAGTAGTCGCTTATTCTTTACATAACGCGTACATATTTCACGCGTTATATTTAAAAAGCAAGGTAATATATTAAGTTAGAAAAATACTAAAATTGAGAAAATTACTTTACTAAATTTGTTTCAGAATTTGAAAATGTTCAAATAGTTAATTTTCAAATTATGTAATCCAAATAGGATATTTCTTTGCGTTCGATTTTAAATAGATAATGTCGATAATAATTAACCACCCGATTTGTCGAAAATAGGGGAATAAGGCATAATTGCGTCCACACAGATATTAGGTGTAAACATATTGTTATGTAGCGTGAGACAATCCGCACGTAATCCCTCATTACCTGGCAGCCAACGGTCCACGTACCGTTATTCCGACCCTCAATAAACCTAAAGACACACCATAAATTTTAACATTTTAACTTAATTGCTTTAACACATGCTTTTAAGATAATCTGTTTGTACTGATGAATTTTCTAATTCTAGAAGTGTTTCCGGTTTATGGCTGGTTCTTAGAAATGTCCTTAGGTTTATTGTGCGTTCTTAAAATTTACGGATAAAGCGGACAATTATCTATCGGAAAAGCTGATTATTCCCATAAACAAAGACATTAACCATTAGCAACGTTGGTAGGAGGTTTCCCCCTCCTCCCATCATTCATTAACGTTGACTGTAACCAATGGACATCACAGATCGTTACCCCCACTTTACTAACGAAAAGTGTGAACGACGAATCCGCTTTCTTCGTTCAAAAAGCACACCCACACCGAGCTTTCCTCCGTAATTGCATGACAGCGGATAGTCAGTCAACTCTCTGCTTTCAAGACTTTAGATCAGACAATACAACGGTGCCAAGTGGACAACTACCAAGTTATCGACGAATCAATAAAACATACATATACGGACTCGATCTCGTATATAGATCATAGTTCATACTCGCTTGTCATTTCTGTGAGGTAAAAGAAATCAGCGAGCCACACTCCTGTCGAGGCTCACCGATCTTTGTCAACAAAATCACAAAACTTTTCATAACTTGCCGCTGTCCAGCTACGTAAACTCCCGTTCCGTTTTCTGATACGGCATGGATCAGCACCAGCACGAGCACCAGCAGCTATATCAGCAACAGCAACAGCTCCAGAAACTGCAACAGCAACTGTACCAGCGATTAGCACCGGCACCAGCACCAGAATTAGCAATCAGCAATCCGCATCTGTACCACTTCCAGCGAATCACGCGGCATCTAAATCAGGACATGCACCAGCTCCGGCAGGTGAAACAGCGCCGGGACGAGCAACAGGATCTGCAGTTGCAGACGCAACAGCAAATGAACCAGCTGCTGGTAGAGCAATTGCACCAGATACTACTACCAGGATTCAGCACCAGCAACCAGCACCAGCAATCAGAACCGGCACCGGCACCGGCACCGGCACCGGCACCGGCACCGGCACCGGCAACCAGCACCTGCACCTGCACCTGCACCAGCAAGCAGAACCTGCACCTGCACCAGCACCTGCACCAGCTCGAGCAACAGCACCTGCACCAGTCCCAGCTCCAGCAACTGCACCTGCACCAGCACCTGCACCAGCTAGAGCAACAGCACCTGCACCAGNTCCCAGCTCCAGCAACTGCACCTCCACCAGCACCTTCACCAGCTAGAGCAACAGCACCTGCAACAGGACCACATCCAGAAACTGCACCAGCTCGAGCAACAGCACCTGCACCAGGACCAGATCCAGCAACTGCATCAGCTAGAGGACCAGCTCCAGGACCAGATCCATCACCTGCACATGCAGCTGCAACAGCAAATTCCCCCGCAGCTGCGCCAGCAACCAGCACCAGCAACCAGCACCAGCAATCAGCACCAGCAATCAGCACCGGCACCAGCACCGGTACCGGCACCGGCACCGGCACCGGCACCGGCACCGGCAATCAGCACCGGCACCAGGAACCAGCAACAGCGCCAGCACCTGCACCAGCACCTGCACCAGCCCGAGCTCGATCAACTGCCTCTGCACCTGCACCAGCCCGAACTCGATCAACTGCCCCTCCACCTGCACCAGGGCCAGATACAGGAAATGTTCCAGAATCTGCTCCAGCTGCTGCGTCCGCAGGTGCGCCAGGAACCAGCACCAACAACCAGCACCAACAACCAGCACCAGCAATCAGCACCAGCGCCGGAACCGGCTCCGGAACCAGCACCGGAACCAGCACCGGAACCGGCTCCGGAACCAGCACCGGAACCAGCACCGGAACCGGCACCGGAACCGGCACCAGCACCAGCAAACAGCACCGACAACAACAACCTGCAAAAGCAACAGCGCCAGCACCTGTACCAGCTCGAACAACTGCATATGCACCAGCCCCAGCTCGAGCAACTGCACCTGCACCTGCCCGAGCTCGAGCAACTGCCCCTGCAATTGCACCAGGACCAGATGCAGCAAATGTTCCAGGATCTGCTCCAGCTGCTGCATCCGCAGCTGCGCCAGGAACTACTCCAGCAAATGCGCCCGCATCTGCGCCAGGAACCAGCACCAGCAACCGGCACCAGCAATCAGCACCAGCAATCAGCACCGGAACCGGCACCGGCACCGGCACCGAAACCGGAACCGGAACCTGAACCGGAACCGGCACCGGCACCGGCACCGGCACCGGCACCAGCACCAGCAACAGCACCAGCACCAGCACCAGCACCAGCAACCAGCACCGGCAACCAGCACCAGCAATCAGCACCGGCATCAGCAATCAGCACCGGCACCAGCACCGGCACCAGTACCAGTACCAACAACCAGCAGCAGCACCAGCAACAGCACCAACACCAGCACCTGCACTTGCACCTGCACCAGCACCTGCACTTGCACCTGCACCAGCACCTGCACCAGCACCAGCACGAGCACCAACAACCAGCACCTGCAGCCAGCACCTGGTCCACCACCTTCACCAGCACCGAAACCAACACAGAAACTAGCAACCAGCATCAACATCAGTATCATCATCCCTTTGGCTATCCCCACTTCGAATAGCGTCGCTGGTGCGCGATGCCGTAGCTGCTGCCGGTACTACTATCAGCACCACCCTCTGCAAGAGTAAGACGAAGGTAGTAGAGGGAGTAACAGCACCGGTACTCTATTCATTTATACATTAACGTAGAGCTCTCTGTAGTAGAGCTGCGCAAATTCACGATCAGTAAAAGAGGATAGTAAGCAGACTAGAGAAGATTCAAATATAATACTACCTTGGTCGGCCGTTTTTATGAAATGCATAAATAAACGAACGCGAGGGGCGATTCTTCGTTTTTACAGCGAAAGGAGATTAAAAATCTCCGCTTTTGTCACTTGAATTTTTCTCTACTGCTCTGATATTTTCTCTTCCTTTACTTATCGTTTATTTAGCGTAGCCAAAGAATATTCATATTCTGATAACGTATTTCGCAACGTTAACAATAGATATACGTAGATATAATAGGTACAGCCTTCTTTCGAGTTGCTTATCCAATAGTTTCTATAAAAAATGGTAAGTATAACCGGAAAAACAAACCGGATTGCTAACAAGTATGCTATACATATGGTCGCGTCGCACTAGTTCTCAACTGTTCTAACTTCATTTTTAATAGAAATATAGTTAACCTATCCACATATGTGTCATTGGTAGAGAGAATAGATATAAATTCATAATAACATGATGAAAGCTCTACTTAGAAAGCAACAAATATTTAGTTATTTTAAGCCCTAACTTCATACAATATATAATATTAAACTTCATAAAATTTAAACTCAATTTTCTCATTGTCAGTTCACGAACTAATGGAAATGGAACAGTTAAGAATTGCGGCAACGATATTGTACTATTGATAGAATTATCGTATCTAGTTATAAAAATATAATATATATAATATAATTATACTTACATCTTTTGATAAAATATCGTTAGGCAGATTTGCACTTTAAAGTTCACAACTGGATGCCCATGATTTGTAAATGTATCTTTATTGTTCACTACTGATCGTTTTGGCAATAATTTTATATTATCGTAGCAGTTATTTTCTCTTACATATTAAAAAAAAAAGTCCAATCTATCCGGCTGTTATATGTCGTTTATTCGGTACGAGGATATACAAAATTGTGTAACTGTGGTATCAGAAAACAAAACTATGTAAATTACATAAAGTAGGTAAATGGCAGGGTATATTACTAATTAGTCTATTATATATGTATTACTAGTAAAAATCTTGATAAGTTAGGAGGATTAATTTGCTGGATGACGTGTAAAAAGATGTTGAAAAAATTGTAATTAGATTAGAAAATCGTGAAAAAATAGCAAAGGTAGCTTTCTACAATTTATTGATTTGAGCCTGTTAAGAAAATTTATACGATACATTTTGTAGATTTATATATGTGTATATATATATATATATATATATAGATAGATAGATAGATACGTGCTGAAAATGTCATTAAAGATAAATTTAATTCTTTAATGTAAAAATTTCTAATTATTTAGTTAAAAAGTAAGTTTAGTTAAAGAGTCAGGCGCCGCGTAAAAAGTTATTGTCAGAAAAGATGTTAAATACCTACATTTCGCATACAAAGAGTATCAAACATAATGATTTTGAATTTCAGATTACTTAATATCGACGATTATTTGCGAAGAAGAATAAAGCAGGCTTCGATTTCAATATTAAAATATATATTTGAAACATAAAACAAATAAGCATGTACACATGACATATATAGGTAGAAAGGATAAATTCTAAATATTAATTTAAGGATATTCTTCTGAAGATTCAATTTGTACCAAAATAAGAATAATTATGTAAATAAAAAGGATCGTTAGAAGAAAGAAAGTCTTTTCATATAATTTTGTTCATCGTCATATATTCAATGAAAATCGAAAAATTCAGTTTCTACTTTGGGACGTGCGAATGTCCGATATAAAATGTCGTTTATCATTACATTCAAGAAACGACGAAACAGATAACAAGTCATGTACGATATATCTACATAGATCGTTTTTCTACTTTTACTCTGTACAAATCAGTTGTAAAATACAAACTTATCGATGTAAACGTCAAGCTATATCGCGGAGAAGTTGGTAACGGTGAAAAAATTTCATAGATCAACTTATTGTTTAGCTACTATTGCATAATGACAATAGTAACATTGCTCACGATATTTATAACACTTTATTTATAAAATAAATCGAAGATGACATAGGAGGCGGAATTCGACTTTGGTGCAAATCCTCTATTAATAGACCGATAGTTGAATAGTCTGATACATAATTTAGTAATTAGGAGACGGTAAAAATGTTGCAAAATGTACGATTCTATACGCATTTCTCGCTTTAAAGAACCTATTTATGATATTAGAGAAAGGATATTTATATAGGTAATTCAAAGCACAAGAAATATAGTTGAAACTAATAGGTATCGATATTAATATCGATTATGTATCTATATAAAATGATCCTTTGTGCGTGTTATCCTCGGTAAGTAATCGATCGGTATAAAGAAAAACGAGTGTCGCTGTATTCGAAAATTGCCTTATCCGAACGATCATGTTATCTCATTATACATCTTATTATACATAGAATTTGAATATTCAAGATTACGTACGTTTCGTTCGTTTCGAGGTTTGTATTCGTAATTAAATATCGTAGCGATATCGCGAGATAAACGCGTCTTTATTATTAAATATATAGGTACACGTAGACTATTACTATGTATAACAAACTATCTGACACAAGATTATTTTCACCTGTAAAATGCGTATTCTGATCAATACAGTTAGTCAGTTGCTAGCAAATAGAACATTGATAATTATCAAAAGTAATTCAAATTGTTAGAATGAAGATTTTAATCAACAAATAGCATATACAGGTAGCTACTATGTAAAATTTATGAAAGATCCTTTAAAACATCGATAGATTGACTTCTTGTTTAATCGATTATCTATTACGATGTCTGTATTAAGGTATAAACACCGTAATAAGAGAAACTGTTCAAAGGTAGGTAGTTTTCGTCGAATGACTCATTTTTTACTTTATTATATACGAAAAAGTGTATTACATTAGTACTTGTTTCGTTATTAATACTTGTACAGATTTTTCGATTTTGTATTTTGCTGTATCATAAAATAAAAAATAGAAAACGCTTGAGTCTTTGAAAATTGCTTTATAAATTAATGCCTCGTGTAAAACAGTTGGAAAACAGAGGAAACGAATTGCTATTAATTTTGATTCTTGCCGTTAAGGAGATTACTTTCCTTATTTGAAATCCGCCGAGAGGAAACCATTTCCATCAGGCATACTTTTGTGACGGAGTAGCTGATAGAAAAAAAAAAAAAAGAAGAAAGGAAGCGGGAAAAAAAGGCAGCAACCCCTTTTCTTCATAATGCGACAATGCGACCCGTTTATCGAGTCTCCTTTTAACGTCATCGATGCGATTCCGAGTTGCATCCACGGGAGTGCCGATGCGCAAATCCACGCATGGACACCTCTTCTCCCTCTCTCTTCCTCGTCCTCTTCCTCATTTTTTTTCCTTCGACAATCCCTTCCTTCGCGCCTCTGTTTCATTTTCATTCTGCATTAAAAATACAAGAACAAAGAAGCGCTGGATGAAGAAAACGGGGAGCGAAGAGGATACGAAGGAACATCTTCGTTATCGTTCTCGTTATCGTTCTCGTTATCGTTTTCGTTCGCTATGAAAAAGAAACAACTAGTCATTGTTGTACAATGGAAGAGAAAGAAAGATAGTTACATCGAGGTAGTTTAGAAACTATAGCGGCTTTTAAAACAACAAAATACATATGGCCAGTGATCATTATTTTTGTAAACTTATTTTTGTTTACTTATTTACAAAAATATTAAAGAGATCAATATGCAAGGATATGATATAGAAAGGCAGAGATACGATGCATAGAAGATTTCTCTATATACCCGTATCTCGCATAGATTCGAATATAATTATTTAAAAACTAACATACGTACACGTCAGCAATCGAAATTCACAATGTAACGTGGTTGAACAAATCCATTCCATATTATTTTATTGCTCGATTCGTGTCGACTTTTGTTACTTAAAGTTACGAAGCCCAGACTAACATCGCGACCGTATTCCTTAAAGTTTAAAATATTCTCGTCGACCTTTCGCAACATTATTAATATTATTATCCATACCCTTTTTCAAAATTTAATCTCTTTCTTTCATTTCTTATTAAACGACGTGTTTTTCTTGCATGTGCAGCATAAAAGTCATTTTGCGATAACAAGTTTCGACGGAATCTCGAGGAACCGTTCTAACTATAAATGTTTATCGACCATCTTTTTCTTTCGCGATTAATAGTACATTTTCTTTAATGACTTTTACTTGTTTCGTTTGCCGGGATGCGTTTGCATCGCAAAGCTGTTCTAGCACTTGCAGATTTAATTAATATAATTAATAAATCACAATAGAAAATTATACGCCAATAACGATCTAAGAACTATTTATTCGAATTAAAATTATTTCATCGAATTATAAATTACTTCGCAATTGTATTTTTTCGCAGCAGTGTTGGTAGTTAGTTGGATGTTTCTTTTAAATGAAAGTAATGAAAATGTATTCGTTAATATACATAGTATAGTAGGTGATAGTGGTGTTTTTACAGAAGTAGGTACATATGTATATAAAGTGGCTTACAGAAGATTAAAGTTAGAGCAAGAAGGACGGTTAAAGGATGGATGCGGAGAAGAAGGAGAAGAGGAAGGTGGGAGGGAAGATGAAAAGCGCATCGGTCGAGATAATGAGGACAAAAGAGGTGGAATCCGGTAGATCGTTGGGTAGGTGGATCGGTGGATCAGCGAATCAACGGATCAGCAAATCCGGGAAACCAGGTTGGAAAAGGACGAGTTTGTACAAGGAACAACCAAATTCGTGTGCTTCGAACTTCCAACCGTGCTCAAACTTGCTCGGAGGCCGAGTAATTAACGATATTTCAGGGGTAATTAAACGCATCCAATCTAGCTGAAGGGTGGGCTGCTAAAGGCCTTCAGCTTCAGAAGTTCGAAGACGGTACTGCTCGAGGAAACCGCATTTTGTATGCACCCTCTATCCTCCAAGAAACCACTCTATTGCCAGCTTCTCTTCTATCATGTTCTCGTCATCTCTCTTCTTTTTCCTTTTTACTATTATTCCTCTCCTTCTCCGTCTCTCCTCTTCCTTACTCTTTCATTCTTTCGCTTTCCCTTCCCCCCTTCTCCTTCCCCTCGGTATATGCTTATTATTTCTTATACGTGTATTTACGTATCTACTTATAACGCGTATAATCGATTTATCTAACGTAATCTTTCGATCGATGGAAAGGATTTCGTTTATTCTTTCAATTGACTTTTCCATTCACTTTACGCGTAACACCTGTTTCCTTATTCTAACGCCTAACTGTAAGAAAATTGGAGACTGTACTTATGTCATCGAAATTTGTATAGCGCTGTACATGTTACTTCGTTGTGCAATTTCTTGTTAATACATGAATGTTACATATACTAATTAAGTTATGATAGACTTTCTCCTCCTCTTCCGTTTAACGATTTATTTAAATATAATATACGATGTTCAAATATAATGTTTACAATAATAACAAGTTTAATAGTTAATACTTTTGTAAATATATATTCTTATTGTTATCGATTTAATAATTTTCAATGATTTACGATTTATTTTACGTTAACGCCTTTTTATTATCCCATTATTTTCATTATCCTCGTATATGTATTTCAAAGGGGAACCTACTATACTATGAATTTATTCCCGAAGATCAGGATTATGCCTACTAAATACATATAATAATATTTTGAAAGTACCTAATGTTAGACACCAATCGTGTACAACTAGTAAATAGTTCCATACACAAAACCCCACCCTTCGTTGTTTACACACTCGTTCAACACAGGTTTGTTAAAAATTTATCGTGATTTATTTTCGTATCTTTCGATCGATCGTACGCGAACAAATGTCTCAAACTAGTAATCAAAGAAGGATAGATAAAAACAGATAAAATCTCTTTACGATATAAGGTATCTATAATTTATGACATTGCATTGAATGATTTGGAGTAGAATCGGATGCTGAGGAAAGATCTGAATAAAATATACAAAGAAAAAATTAACAATTAAAATAAATTGATAACGTATACCTGTGGAGGTTGTCCAGGCACAGACGTCTCCATGTCCACAACGTCAAATAACCAATCTACAGAAAACACAAGACCAATAAATTAAAATACCGATCGAAATCTAAAATGATGTAGATAAGTAAAAATTACAACACCGCCATCATAAAAGGGAAAACAAGGACGGGATAACCTCAAAACATAAACACCAGTCAAAATCCAAATAACAAATAAATAGCCAAAAATCATAGAAACTACCTTTCATGAATAAACACTATACGTCACTAAAAACTCACTATTATAGAAAAAGGAGAGAAGAATAGTTTATTAGAAAAACGAGAAACAATACGTGCTATACGGTTGAGAATCGGCGGAACAATGGAATAGCCACTGACACGTGCCACTCCGCACGCGCGATTACCCCACCACGATTCCCCTACCAACATCCGGCGGGACAACCAGAGGACACTTCTCACGTGGGAAACCGAGAGACCAAGGACGTGCATACCCGAGGTATCCTGAACGTTCTCACTAGCGTCAGCATAGAAGGTTTTAAAAACATCGCAGACGATACCTCAGCAGGACACACATAGCAGAGGTCTTCTAAACGTTCCACTAGCATCAGCATGGAAAGTTCCGGACACGTCGCAAGCAAATTCCAACAAAAGACAATCTATTACAAAATTCACATTCTTTCACGTAGCAGCGGATCAATTTTTCGTAGAAACCCAAAAGCGCAACATTGCGATTCCCACAAGAACGAACTAACATGTGACTATTTCCCCGTGGGGGATGAAGTTATAAATTAGAGAGTTAGTTGGAGTTCTTTGAGTAGTTCTTTCAGTAGTAGTTCTTTAGGAGTAGTTCTTTAGTAGTTCTTTGAGTAGTTCTTTAGGAGTTCCTTAATAGTCCTTTAGTAGTTCTTAGTAGTAGTTCCTTTAGAGAGTTCTTTTAGAGTCCCTTTACAGTTCAGTCAAGTTTTTTCGGTCGAAGAGTCCTTTTTCGGTCAATCGAGAGTTCAGTTCTTTTCAGACAGTTAGTTAGTTTAAAGTTTTGCAGTTACAGTTTACAGTTCTCAGTCACAGAGTTTCAGAGTTTTTCGGTAGTTGTCGGTTAATAGTTAATTAGAGTTTTGAGTTCTTGTTAGTTCGTTGTTGCTGGTCGACGTTCAATTTTGTCGGTTGGAAGTTGTCATTAACAATCTATTGTTCGGTTAGTCACGCCCAAATAAAAAAAAAAATAAAAAATATAAAAGTAAAAACCCTTCCGAGTATTAATTACGTTAGCGAGATTGAATTAATAAAATTGTAATCGTGGTTCGACCAGTAAACCATAAGTTCATTCAGCGCACATTGTAATTAAATAAATTAATAAAAATTAAAACAAAATCTTTCGCGATCAAATAAAAACCTACCAAGTATTAATCACGTTAGCGAAATCGAATTAATAAAATTGTAATCGTGGTTCGACTAATAAACTATAAGTTCATTCAGTGTACATTGTGATTAAATAAACTTAATAAAAACAAAAAGGGTCTTCATAATAAATATACCAAGTATCAACCTCGCCAGCGGAATCCAGGCATCAGTTGCAAGCAGAACAACCACCTCAAGGTAGGAATTTAAATTTAATAAATTCCTTGTTCTCTGATAATTTCGAGATCAGACCATATCCGGGTATCGAAATAAATCTACTTATCAACAACTAAAGTATTCGATCTTGCCTTATAT
>JACXIT010000011.1:36930-49642 GCA_014737525.1 Bombus difficillimus
AGAAAGAATCACAGCGACAAGTTTACCTACATCATTGCCAACCGACTTCTTTGCTCTTACCGTTATTTCACACACTCATTAAAGATAAAGTTATTGTTTGTAGATTTGTAAAATAAAGATCATTCACTGTATCAGCTCGTGCATTACGGTGTTTTCAATTATTGAGAACACTTATTGATCTTCGCATTCCTCCTCCCATCGTTGGTAAATTATTGCCCGTCTTTGGGCAAGGCTTGCGAAATCACACGAGTCTCGTACAGAGAGGATCGTTAGAGTCCTTCGTTAATATTTAAATACGGAAGGTGAGGAAAGTCATGCCGGTAAAATCCACTCTAGTAAACGAGTCGAACTGCAATTAGAACGGCAAATTCACAAACGAAATTACAAGAGAAGAAGGAAAGACGTAGATAATATATTCATCTAGTAACATAACAAAACCGAAGCGAACAAAGTCATTATTTACCGATATTCTAAACTAAAGAAGACTCGTATATCAAATCATCTATTTATGCCGAACAACTTTAATCCTCTTCCGCGCTAGTACTCCTGCCCATAGCAGGTTAGCCGAAAAGTGGAATTTATTTACCAGTCGCATTAAAAGTCAGCCAACGCTACCGATTAGTATATCAATTAGTGAAACAAAAGGGGAAAATAAACACGACGTTGTTACCATAGATCCGACAGACTAAGGTGCAACGAATCGAGAATCCTAACACGCCAGTGCGCTCGTAGAAGCGACGGGAACCTGAGATCTCATTCAAGTTGTTACCATAGCACACAAGAGTCGTGACAATACCTATAACACAACAGGTTCCCTAACGTAAAGACAAAATATAACATATAGAATATAAAATATAAAATATAGAACAAACAAATAAAGAAAAAAAAATATTTCGAAATAGTCCTTAGAGTATTTCTGGTGGCAGCAACTACTCTATTAATCGGAAGTTAAAATTATATTTCGAATACTATTATTCCTTCTCCCTCTCGATTTAATCAGCGACTAATATAATTGAAGATATAAGCGAAAACGTAACATAAGCGTATCCGTAATCTATACTGAAAAAATCTCTTTTCTAGTATTACACTTTATTTACTTATTGTAGTTATAATTTTGCTCTTACAATAAATGATTTGTTTTCATGACTTGCGTATACGTGATGTGTACCTAAATACGTACAAATAATATATACAGATATACATAGAAAGCTAATAAACAGTTGAACAAATGCTATTACAAAAAAACGAGAATAAATACTATGTTAAAGGATGAGATAGGGAAAAAGATTTAGGAAAAATCGGTGAAGAAGATCAGGGGGAGGAAGAGAAAAAGAGCGGTGAAGAGGTCTTCCTGCGGAAGACAGGGACGGGAAGACGATGGAGGCGGAAGATGTAGAGGGAAGGGGCGGAGGGGCTGGTAGTTATGGAAAGGTAGAAACGCAATGCAATTCGTAGTTTTCATTGTCACGCGACAGAGCTACCGTGATTCTGGGGTGGAACATGGCTTAGGAAGGGTAGCGGTTGGCGAACGAATCACAGCAGCGAGGGGAATGGAGGTTGTACAAGCGGTCCGTGGAATGAGAAAACATTAATCTAGGCATTTTTTGCAATCTCACCACCGCACCACCACTCCCACCACCACCTCCAACATCACCACCACCACCACCACCACCACCACCATCAAATAAAAATTTTTAAAGGAAACGAACTTTTTATGAGAATTTTAAAAATATTCAGGTATTCGGAAGAAATTATGAAATCTGTGCAATATTTAACGAGAGAATTCGATATTTCCACTGATGGAACTGAACTTTTCGATGAAATCCGGTACTTGAAAATGTTCTGCGGTGAAAAAATATATGTGAATTGAACGAATGAAGAAGCTTTTAAAGAATCGCAGAAACGATAATTAGAAATAATTGAGCATTTTAAAAGTCGATGTATTCCTTTAAGGGATATGCAAAAATAATTATCAAATCAATGATCCTTTCTGGAAGAAACGAGATGTCAAAAGAATTTCGCCATTGATGTACGACTATTATTGGTCTCTCCAAAAATCTACTTTAACAGTAAATGCGCAATACCGTGAGCTGTCGCGAAAGTAAAAACTAATATGTGATAGATATAGCTATAAGATGTTCTTAAGCATCTACGGTAAAGGTAAACTATGTAATTGTAAAAAAGATTCGTTTAAAAGAAAAATATTTAAAATCAAAATACAAATGTTTAAATCTAAAATAAGGAATAACAAAATTAAATTAAGCCTACACGGTTGAATAAGTTTTCTGCAAGAAACAGAATTTTTAAAACCGTTTAAGTTTGAGCTTCTTTTTTTACGTGTACTGCATTTTCACGGGAAAGAACTGGCCACCTTAATTTACGTAGCTATGTGACATTTTTATTATCATGTTTACTCATAAAATATACATTCTTTTGCATTGTTACATCCTTTCGCAAAAAGAAACACCCTGCGCATATTTCGCTCATTTGTTACAACAATGATATAACTAAAAAATCAAGACTTTAGGAAAAACGAGTTCGAACGTTTTGAATCGTCGTGTATACTTTTGTAAGAACATCGCGTTAAAATATGAAATTATGACATAACAAGATGACGAGCTTACACAAAAGTATTATAATATTCTTATCTAGTTGGATAAATTCGCATTTACTTACCCTTGTTCGAAGTTCTCATTCGTTATACTATATACTAGGTCAATACTAGTCGATGTATGTATACGTATATATGCATAAACGTGGTTCACGAAAGATTCGAGCATCTACATTGAAAACTTTTACCAAGCGAGAAAATCACCAGTAAGATTAGAAAATAATTCAATGACATATATTTTATGTATGTATATAAATAGTTGCGCTTGGTTTGTTTCAAACACTTATTTATGTATGTATGTTGGATTTGTCGGAATATTTGACGGCCACAATGTGAAACGTTAAAGTCTACGGTGCATCGTGGTGTAGAAAATCGAGAAGAGGATCGGTCCTCAACGATATCCGCTATATCGATTAAACGTCGAAGGACAGAGAGTTGATTCCGGAACTTTGTACCGAACGCGCGTAACCTAAATTGCGCCGCTTTATATGGTACATTTCGAATACATATATATCGTGATCATCGTAAATAAATGGTAAATTATGAAAGAAAATCATCACCGTCCGGCAACGTTAATAATTCAGTTGATAAAATAACAAAACAATTTATATATATTAGCAATTACAAATTTTTTACTATATCCTATTCTTTTGTCCGGCCAGAAAAAGTAATAACGAAAAATACAATAAGCTGTATATAATATATGAGATTATATAGTAATATAAGATAAAAAATAAGCGAGGTAATACAAATAGTAGCATGCTAGAATCTCAATATCAGTAGTACCGTATTGTACTGTATTATACTCTATCAGTGTACTTTCGACCGTTCGCGGGGAGACGCGATCTCGAAGAAGCGCGCCAACGGGAGTCGTAAATTCCCGTTATGATTCGATCCCTTATTTCTTTTGGGATAATAAGGGTGGTTGAGTAAATATAACTCTGATCTTAACAGGATAATATAATATATTTATAAGGTCTAACAACTTCAGTGTGATACGATGTGAGATATGGAATGACAAACTACGAAAGGGTACGACCTGAAACTCGGTATGGGTGTGCCCTTTGAACGAAGAACCCGGATTCGTTGTTCCCACTTTTCGTCAGGAAAGTGTGGCTAACGATCTGCAATGCCCATTGATTATAATCCACGTTAATTACTGAAGATAGGGGAAGGAAGCCTCCTACCAACGTGGCTTGTGGGTGACGTTGTTCATAGGAAAAGCCAGCTTTTCCGTTAGGCAATATTTGCTTATCCCATTAGACAACTACTCGCTTCCTCTGTGATTTTTAAAAGCGACTAATAAACCCAAGGACTGTTTTTAATTACCAGCCATAAACAGAAAACACTTACAGGATTGAAGATTCCATTAAACAGATTCTGTTTATAATGGTTCCGTAGGTTTATCGAGGGTCAGAATTACGGTGCGTGGGCCATTGTTGGTCAGACCATGAAGGACAGTCAACGCCTGTTGGCCGTGCTGGATACACTCGTTCCCGTGAGATCACGAAAGTTAAGCAGCACTGGGCGCGGGGTGGTCAAAGATGGGTGACCGCTCCGTGTGGATGTTGACGAAGAGGACGCGCTGGAGCTGCGGCACCCCCATGAACATAGGTGGCACTCTGGGGCCGTTGGTGTCTCTGGCAGACTAGGAGGTCAAGCGTTTTGGGATGCCTTCCTTCAACCAAGAAGGAAGAACGGCGACGAGGCTGCACCCTGGTAGTAATTCGAAAGAGACCCCGGGGCACCTCATAACGTCGAGAGGTCAACCGTGGGGTTTTAGTCGGTAAGAGTCCGACACTACTCAGTTGTTGTGGTGAGGCAACACTGAGTGTCCATGAGGATTTCTCCACGTATAAAAAAAAAAAAAAAAAAAAAAAAAAAAAAAAAAAAAAAAAAAAAAAAAAAAAAGACCATGAAGGACGGCGTATGGTTGGTCCCACGCGACGTAACAATCACTATATACAAGTATGAAATATATGGATATCTATATGTTCGTATTATGACCAAAGGCAATTACTCGTGTCACTAGATTTCAAACATCGTAATGATTAATCAAATAATTCCTGCAAACAAGCAATTGAAAGATGAACAAACCAAAGATTCTGATTAATATTACGGTTTATCGTATTGATATTATCTAATACATATGTATCAAAGTAATCACTCAAACGTCTTAAAATCTATAAACAATCAATTCTTTTATATATTATCTATAGATAAAGTAAAAAAGCACCTGCAGGTTGTAGGTGCCTATGGGCATGGGAATTGACAGAGGAACTCGCTCCTTTCATTTCGAAAATTTTAGAACTTTCTGCAGACCGTGATAAATTATTTTTACATTATGAGAAAGAAAGGACAGGACACCATGGTATTAAAAAATTAATTCGAACGTTAGAAGGCAAAATGTCATATTAGAAATCTTCTATGCATCGTATCTCTGCCTTTCTATATCATATCCTTGCATATTGATCTCTTTAATATTTTTGTAAATAAGTAAACAAAAATAAGTTTACAAAAATAATGATCACTGGCCATATGTATTTTGTTGTTTGAAAAGCCGCTATAGTTTCTAAACTACCTCGATGTAACTATCTTTCTTTCTCTTCCATTGTACAACAATGACTAGTTGTTTCTTTTTCATAGCGAACGAAAACGATAACGAGAACGATAACGAGAACGATAACGAAGATGTTCCTTCGTATCCTCTTCGCTCTCCGTTTTCTTCATCCAGCGCTTCTTTGTTCTTGTATTTTTAATGCAGAATGAAAATGAAACAGAGGCGCGAAGGAAGGGATTGTCGAAGGAAAAAGAATGAGGATGAGGACGAGGAAGAGAGAGGGAGAAGAGGTGTCCATGCGTGGATTTGCGCATCGGCACTCCCGTGGATGCAACTCGGAATCGCATCGATGACGTTAAAAGGAGACTCGATAAACGGGTCGCATTGTCGCATTATGAAGAAAAGGGGTTGCTGCCTTTTTTTCCCGCTTCCTTTCTTCTTTTTTTTTTTCTATCAGCTACTCCATCACAAAAGTATGCCTGATGGAAATGGTTTCCTCTCGGCGGATTTCAAATAAGGAAAGTAATCTCCTTAACGGCAAGAATCAAAATTAATAGCAATTCGTTTCCTCTGTTTTCCAACTGTTTTACACGAGGCATTAATTTATAAAGCAATTTTCAAAGACTCAAGCGTTTTCTATTTTTTATTTTATGATACAGCAAAATACAAAATCGAAAAATCTGTACAAGTATTAATAACGAAACAAGTACTAATGTAATACACTTTTTCGTATATAATAAAGTAAAAAATGAGCCATTCGACGAAAACTACCTACCTACTTCAGAGTGTAGCGGCCTGACCGTGATAGTTGTAGTAGCTGAATGTAGATGTCGCTGCTGGGGCACAGCTGTATTTTTACTAATTTTAGTATCGTGAAATAAAAATCAGACAGGCGCGCCAGGGTTCGAACTCGGGTCCCGAACGTTCGTAACCAAAGGCGCTAACCACTTTTTTTTTTTTTTTTTTTTTTTTCGTGGGGAAATCCTCATGGACATTCGGCGTTGCGTAGCAACGACCGAGTAGTGTCGGACTCTTACCGACTAAAACCCCACGGTGGTTGTCCGGACCTTTGGTCGTCTATCTCCTGTTGTTGTTATCTAGGGAGGCGTCCCGGCTTGAGTTGGGCCGCCAGAGGGACCGCTCCCTCCAGCGCCGCGACCCCTGGTTTGACGCTCCCAGGGTGATGGCGGCGGCGCCGCGCCCCTGCATCGTATAGGGTCTCGTCTATATTGGTGCGACGATCTGCTGGGATCGTCTCTTTTCACCCTGTCTCTTTCCGCCCGCTCCTTTGCTCGCATAACCTCCTTGCAGTAGGTGCGGACGGCATTCAACTCCTGACGCCCTCCGAGCATGGCCCGTACGACCGCTTCTGGGGCCAACCTCTCGCCGATGTCGAGCCGCAAGACGCGCCGCGGTTCCACCCACGCTGGGCAAAACTCCAATGTGTGCTGCGCCGTGTCCTCCTCCTCCCCGCAGTGGTGACAGATGGACGTCACCTCCCGCTCGATCCTCAGCAGATACTCGCCGAAAACTTCGTGACCGGTGAGCATCTGCGTCATCCTGAAGGTAAGCGGGACCACGCCTTGATCTCTCCAGGCCTCCCAGTTGGAAAGCACGGCGCGGACGGCTCGGCGTGGCCGCCTGGCATCCCCCTTCATCAGCTGAGAGCGCAAGGCGCTAACCACTGCGCTACCGTCGTTCGGTGTTAGTTGGTATCACGTGGTGGTATTTGTTGTCGTGAGCCGTCACAAAAGTATAATATTGCTGGCGCAATATAGCTGGTTTATTCCTTATTCGCGTACAACACTAAACACCCCACACAATTGTTTATTCATTAATAAATATTAAGAAACGAATCAATTAATAAATAGATAGAAGGAAATTACCGCCTAATCGATAACAATGAAAACCGTTTTACATTGACCCTGTATTATTCTTCTCTACACTAAAGAATGTAAGATGAAAAATCTTTTCCAAAGAAATATTATCAACTTTGAAATGCATTGAAAAGTGACAAATAATTTTCTTTGTATTTATACAAATAATGAATGTTAGAAGGATTAAATAATTTCTACTTTATTTACATTTTATTTATACACACGTGTAACAATAGTTAGGATTACTCATTTACTTTCCAAACAGTATATTATATATACTGCAACCTTTTCGAAGGTGGCGTAAAATTAAAGATGCTACAATATATAGACATAATCTAAATGCATATATAAAGATAACCTTTATTGTTAAGATGAGTACAAAGTGTAAGCAGAAGGATTAAAACTTTACAAGGTACCTGGATTTCAACTGAAGCGATTAGCACACAATAAGTTGGAAAAACGGTCAGGGCACACTTAGGGATGATTAACTGTTTCAGAGCTCGTGAGAGTCTGGACTGTCTCTAAGTTTCTAAAGAGGCTAATTGAGGAAATCGTAAAATAACCGTCTACAGTTATTCCTGACAATAGTGACGACCCTGACAATAGTCACAAATTTACGACTTCAAACAAAGGTTGTTAGTACGATGTAGTCAAATGAAATGTAAAATATTCCGTCGACAAAATCAAATCAAAACTGCAGTAACAATAAATCTAAAATAATGCATGATATTTCTAATATATACGATGCAAACGTAGACGCGGATTTGCGATAAATATGTAGCGGCACATGAGTCAAAGGACGATGCGAATCGAGAGCGATTCATATTGTTGTTTCGCCTCGGGATACGGACACAGCCTTGGCGCACGAAGTTAACAGTTAACGATAGTGCATATCCGGGCAAAAACAATGTTTCCGTTAAGGGCAGCCGTCGTTCTTAGACAAATTTGAATTTTCCGACTCCACCTTCCCCCCCCCCCCCCCCCCCCCCCCCCCCCGCGAAGACCAGTATAAATAAACGGACGCGATCGCGAGCGGGTCAATTATTATCCGAGTTATTGTTCGAGTTATCATACGAGTTATTAACAGCGATTAACGGAGTATACGAGTTATCGAGTTTTCCGCGAGCGATCATATTCAATCTTTGCAAATACGTTTGTACGAGCGTCTCTCGACGGTATTTATATTTATTTTTATTTGTTTAATTTATTCCAAATATATTTGACGGGTTGCAGCAACAATCTCTCGTTCTCTTTATTCTATATTATAATCCTCTACTCTATCCACCACAAATATTACAACAATATATTCTTAACCTATGTATATTGCATGGGTATACACACTTATCGAAAATATCGCGAGCGAATTTAGGATTTTCCTTTATTTTCAAAGTAATCACGCAAACACAAAAGTAAAATGACAGAAAGTGCGCTTTATAAATAGTCGAATTATTAATTGTTAATTATCCTCTCAAATCCAAAATTTCATCTGATTGGCTCTTACTACTCCTGTAAAGAGTATGCGTGTTAATTAAAATCCACCTATATCTGTAACAACATATCTATTTTTCTCTAAAATTTTTTCAATGACATAGGGGCTTTCAAATTTCGGTACCAGTTCCTTATCTACTCCCGGTACGACATCCGAATTGCGGATCATCACGTATCGTTGATTTGATACTCTGTCGCTTTTTTATGTTTTCTGTCGCGATCTAGGCGCGATCACTTTCCTGCTCAGGCTTGTCATCTTTTCCTGTCGGTTAATGAAGCCGAGCTGATTTATTTCAAACAACGATTGCGAAGGACTTTCTTCCGTTGACCAGCAAACTGTATTGTTCCAGGCGAATTCGACTGGACTCAAGACTCGGTCCCATTTCCCAGGTGTTCCCGACAATTTTGCCAGCATCGGTGTCCCGTTTGCCTGTGAAATACCGAATGTAACCTGTTCGACCGCATTATTAATTAGGAATTCTTTGAATGGTCCAGTCGAGAAAACAAAAACCTCGATTGCTAATTACTCGTCTGGGTCTACTTTAAGTTCTAAAATATTTCGTTATGAAAACTCATGTTGGTAAACACCAACCTCTTATGTTTTTGTCGACTGGCATGGGTACAGCCGTTTTGCGTACAACTACGCAAATATCCCTCGATTTTACCGCTAGTCGGCGAAAACTTTAAGCATTTTAAACAATTGCCAAAATATTTCTGTCTTACTTTCTGTCAAACAATGAACTCTACTAATACTTTCGACGATTTTATTGAATCCTAAGTGGCACGTTGTAATGACATTATTTTCCAAGTACAGCTCGTGCTAATCGTCGATGGAACCGAAGGTCAGGCATCCTCCAATCGGCTCAATATCAATGGTCATCGACCATCGAGCGTGCGATCAGTTCGTTTTTGCTGCCAGACATTTGGTAAATTTTTCTAACTTAATTGCTAAATAACATGTGGATGGCTACCCCCAGCGGGATACCATCTTCGAGTTTGACTATTTTATTTCTTTACTGAGGTCAGTGGGGTGTTTTCTTTTCAGTCTTCTATAAATAGTAAGTGTGTTCAGATTTCTTTCACGCTACTTATTTCTCAGGGTTGTATATATATATACAGGGCGTTACTCTACAGCTGTAGAAAAATTTAAGAGGCGATTCTTCAAGCTAAAATAAGATGCAAATCAAGAATAAAAAGATTGCGTTTTCGGCTTTGTTTTTTAGTCATCGTTAATTAAAACTTTGTCGAAATATTTCTGTGTCCGAGCAAACCTCCTTACCTGAACAAAAGTAGGTCAGCCTAAACAGCGAGGTGCACAGGGATCCTCAAATCGAACGATACATAGGCTTTACCTAGCACAGATCGCAGAGAAGAAGATTATGACATGAAGATTTGACGACGTAAACCATCTTGTGCGACGCTTTGTAAGAAAAATCGTAAATGAATGACAAATAATACAAAAGTAAAAGAAATAAAAACGTTTAAAAAACTAAAAATGAAAAGGCTCAAAGACATCTACAGTAGAATAACCTAAACCTCTACTAAATCAAACTTTATGTTTGTACAATTCTCTAAATGTTTCTCTTTGGCTGTTGAGATGATCCTACCATTCCAGAACTGTTTTACCCTTTTACCAAATTTCGAAAATCGTTAAAACATGTTATGTAACAAGATAATAGTGGAGAGTCCATTCAGAAAGAAACTAATATTTAATTGCGAATAACTAAAAAAACAGAGCCCGAAACGGAATTTTTTTATCCTTGATTTTGACTTTATCTTAGTTTCAGGAATCACCGCTTAAATATTTTTACACCTGTGGCCGAACATCCCGCATAATTCCATTAACGTGCACGCTATTAATACATTTACTTTAATTTATATGAGTACAGATACAAGCTGTGTTTTCCAATTTGACCATTAATAAAACATGTTTTCCCTGACTTTCTGTTATAATGTATTGCAATTTAATACAAATAAATATAAAGTTGCTGAGATTTTAAATAATATAAATATGAACGAGTTGAAATTTTATAGCATGGTACTCAAGGATTGCCATACCAAAAGCGGTCTACAGCATTTTGCGCCGCCTTCGAAAAGGTTGCTGTATACTTATTATACTGTAATATGTAAATAGAGTGATCTTAACCATTGTTGCATAGTCGTGTAAATAAAATATAAATAAAATAGACATTATTTCCAATTATTTTACTAATTAGCAGCGATGTGTTCTTTGTTCTGTTTATCAACGGGGATCAAGCGAACTTAACAACACCGTGCACAACCACATACTCGAGGCAGTAAGAAATATCTGTTGTAATTCAATCAAAAATTAATATTATCTATGTATCGAGTTTGAGTTAGCTTCTCGAATCCGACCGACGCGAGGCGACCGACAACATTACGTGAAATAATAAAAAATATTTTTTTCATAGAATAACGTTATCTAATTAATCATTCGCCTACTATTCTAATAATTGATTCGTTATTATTTCACGCAACCCAACCCTCTGACAATTGCATTGAAAAATCTAACTCCAAATCGGAAACATAAGATCATATTCATTTTTAATTTAGTTGTAAATTATAATCGTAGAGATATAAAGATAGAGTGTGCGGGTGAGCTGAGAAAGCGAAAGCGAAAGAGAAAGAGAACGAGAACGCTGCATAAAGGCTTCTTGTGTCCTTGTCTAATAACGCATGCTCATTCGTATAGCAAACATGTAAGCGTATAACCAACAATAAACGTTGTCAGTGTCATGCCTGATTAGACAAGGACAGAAGATATCTTTATATAGCGTTCTTTCTACTCCTATGTCGCATCCACTTACACGTTCATTTAAGACTATATATAAGACTCGCGTACTCTAACTTTACATATCTATGGTTATAACAGACATTTATTGCAGTCTCACAGTTGTTCGAAATGTTGAGTTTTAGAACATATCTAAAAATCATCGAAATGGAAAGATAGGTAGGTAGTATTTCTGCATTTCCATCGAATTTACTATTAATAAATTGAACACTTTAAACACTCCATCCATTACATAAACCTCTATTATATACTTGTGTCAGTATGACATATTTTTTATCTTCTAATCTATGACCAGAGAGGAAATTTCCTTTCTGATGTGACATCTATATCTCGTAAAAAGGTTATTTGAAAGTTAGTGGTTTTCACGTTCGTGTTCTATGTATGTACGTAGCGCTTAAAGTTCTAAAACAGACGACAATTTAAATATCTGTGCGGGTCACCTTTTATGAACATGGTAAGTTATTATTTAATTTTATACATATAAGAAATTATTCATATTATAATATTGAAATATACAAAGGTATGTATTATATCTATATAGATATTGCATTGGTATGTATGTATGTTAGGTTAGGAAAATTTACCTTACAAATTAAAAGAAAAACAAAATTTAAAGTACAAATTAAATAAAAGAAAAAGAAAAAAACAATATGTATGTACGTATATACGTACAGCAAATTCCCAATTAGATGAATTTGTTACTGTATATTCCAAAAACAATATGTAAAATGATTTTAATTAATATTATCATTTGTCATTTTACATCTACCTATTTGCAGAATTACTGTGTTATTACTTGTTTAAAACCATCAGAAATGAATAACATAGAAACTTAGGACTTTACCGTGTCGTTGCTGTTATTGCAAAAAAACACATGACCACAAAATATTAGTAGTAAAAGTTGATAATATTAGTATTGCTAACTACTATTACTAGCAATAAATATTAGTAATAGTGATTATGAAAACAATCAATCATATACATTTTGGAAATATTTAGATTTTGTTCTTTGGTTATATTAAAATAAATGGCTTAAAAAATATTTGTTTACGTATACAATATAATGTATATCTCCTATATGATTATAAAATCGTATATGTAACTTAGAAGGAACTATGTTTAGAACCTCATATGACTGACTACTATTTACAGACTTATTAATATTTGTAAATATTTATAGTATATTTAAGAAATTTATGGCCTAACGAAATGATAAGCTTCATTAAATAAACATAACAGCAAATGATTTCTATCAGACTGTTTTAACATTATTAAGCGAACCATTAAGAATGATATTATTTTACAACTTTAATGTATAATAAAGATTTGATGGTCGTCTTTAAATACTTTAATAAATTACTGAG
>JACXIT010000100.1:0-19531 GCA_014737525.1 Bombus difficillimus
TCTAAGATCCCTAATAGACGCACCTTGGTATGTTACCAACGAAACGATCCATCGCGATCTTAAATTACCCACGGTCAAAGAAGAAATCGCAAAGTTCAAAAACAGATATCATACAAGAGTCAACAATCACCAAAACCCGTTAGTCACCCAACTACTGGATAAAACGGATCAGACCCGCAGACTAAAAAGGCATTACCCCTAGATTGAAACATCAGATTCAAGAAGAATCTAACTCGCTGTAACTTTTATGATCCAAGCTACAGAACCACGCCAAAAAAATTTACTGAAAATTCTGTAAAAAAATTGCTTGTAAATAATCGAATAAAAAAAAAAAAATATTTTCACTAATTAACTTTGGCGATAACCAATGGGCATCGCGGATCGTTACCCTGACTTTCCTACCGAAAAGTGTGAACAACGAATCCGCGTTCCTAGTTCAAAAAGGCACACCCACACCGAACCTTCCTCTGTAGTAATACGAGACGTGTCTTCACTGTTCTTGCAACCATCGGGCAGTCACCTTAACTATTCGTTCACCCTTAGTGTAGTACTCGAATCAACTATCAAGTTCATTTCTATTAATCATTGTCTCGTATATCTAACTACCCGACGTAATTTGTGTGTTTAAGTTGTTGGAAAATACATATTTATAAAACTGTAGACTACAGTTTTATTCCAAAATTTATCTTCTGAGAGGAAAACTCTTGCTGGGTGTTGGTCACCCTACCACCAGTCGCTTACGGGTGAAAATCTCGGAAAAAGATGGGAAAACCCACGTTTTCCCACTTTTTATCTGATGGAGCAATAACCATAAGGAACATCTTGACTCGAAGGTGTTTTATACCACTTAAAGTCTTTAACGGTCAAATCGAAATTCTTAGTTTTACGACAGCTCCTTATGATTATTACGGTCCCAACTAATTATATTGACGTAGCGAGTGGCCGCCTCGGCCGAGAGATGAGATTCCGAGCTACGCAGAGTCACTAGACGAAACATAATATTTACATGTTATTTTTGATATTACAGTATCAGACCACACAAATATTTTTATTCGCCTCACTTAACTTTGTATATAACGAAAAAAGTTCATAGTTCACGATATCGCGATTAACTCAATAATGAAGTAGAGTGACACAGCACGTACCATATCATCGATTGTACGAACAGAGTTCTTGTTACATAGTTCCTTAGTAATGAAATGTTTACAGAAAATATCTACAGGAAATTAAAAATAAGTATTCGTTTCGTATAACAAAATAAGATTAAGGATTCTGATCATGTTTGTTGTTTACATTGTAGAAGATGACAAACTATATTTTGACAATTTAAGACAGAATTTGATCATAATGTGAAAAATCGGGGTAAATTATACATATATCTAAAATTAGCCCGCTTGTAGATATCTCTTGAAAAAAAGAACACTCTGTTATGTGATATAGACAATACAAAAATGAATGTGCGCGATTTCGTTCTGTAACTTAAGAAATTTTCTGGTGGTAGGTCACACCTCAATATTAATTCTCCTCCTATAAAAAAGTTTAGAAAATTTAAATCAGACGTTACACTTGCTAAAATCTTTACAAACCTTCTTTTTCCCAGAAATATGAAATTCAACCTATAGTTTCAACTAAGTCGCTAATAATCTATTACAAAAAAATAACTAGCTAAAATTTCTTCCTAACTAATAAATAATTATAATGTAGAAAAGAGAATCTCCAATCTATTAAGAATGAGTCAGAAGATGTACCTACGCAATAAATTTTCTTTATCCTAAAATCTACTACCTCAAAGATCTCGGCAATGACGAGACTATCCTCGTCATTATTTATCTATATAAATCCTCGTCGTTCTTTATCTCTTGGACGTTTCCCTTACAAAAGATATCACAGACGTGCGATTTTTCTAAATCTACGAGTCGACAAGAAAATTTATCCATATAACCGATGTATGCTACACCGATGATGTTTACAAGGACCAAGCTCGTTCGCGATCGTATCGCAGTAATTTAATCGCGTCGCATCGCACCGGTTACATTCTAATTAACGAAGCGCAGCATTGAGGAATAGATATAGGAAGAGGAAGAAAAAACGCGGCGGAGGCCAATAACGAACTACGTTCTCGAAAACAGTAATGGCTAATAACAACGCGATTTCCTGTTTCATTTTGTGACACGGTGTTGTTCGATCGAGATTAATTCGATTGCATCGTGGACCGCATCCGTTCCCACGACTTTATCAGGAACCGTCGTTGGTGTGGCTCGCGTGTACAGTGTGCACGCCACGGTGCCGCGATGGTCCACTACTGGATACTACTGACAAAGAGTACGCATATAATTGAAATGCGCAGCTAGATCAAGTGGTAAATGAATTGACAAAATGCATTTAACCGCGTGTCCATCCAGTAGGAATTGGAATAAGTTCGTAAAGCGTCCGTGTATTATCGAAGTGATGATAGGTCGTAAGTTAGCGTTTGCGAAACTTCCCGTTTTGCTTTATCGATTTATCTTTCGGGGGATAAATTAAATTTTTAACGAACGCGACTTGTTTAGGAAATTTTAGACTCGATGCATTATCGTTGAACTACAGATGTTTATACACAATGTACATTAATGCACATGCATATTTTCACAATAATTGACTAATTATTGAATCAGTAATTTTGATAATTCCTTTAGGTCTATGGAGCAGTTTATTGTTGGAATTTATTAATACTGACTAAGAATGAAAGAGTGAAAATCAGAATAAGCGATTTAGAAAATAATTATTCATTGTCAAGATTTATTGCATTTCTGGGATCAAATATAAATAGTATATGTATTACTTTTAACTTTTCATAAGAAACAAATATTAATGATTGTATTACGTATGTTGTCACTTGAAACGTGAAATTTTATCGACGTTATGATAATTGAGATTCTACATTATTAACCGATAGGTATGTATAGGTGGAAATGTTGGAGGAAGATTAATGTTGAAATTATATTTTTTACATTTACATATTTACATTTTTTACAAAACACCAATGTCCAGGTTATTCGTAGGATTATTTGGTCTCGGATAGATGTCCTCGAGAGCAAGAATTTTATCGTGAAACGAATGCATCAAAGATATTGTAATTTATCTTTTTTTTTTTTATTATTATTTAATTTTTGTTTTACAATTTGTCCAGAAGGACATTTGGTAAATTGTTATATCTAGTGCGTAGAAAAATAGAATATAGCATGTGGGTGGCTACCCCCAGTGGGGTACCATTTTCGTGTTTGCTAGATTATATCCTTTGTGAGATCTGTTGGATGTTTCCTTTTTAGTCTTCTTTCAATGTTTATTGTTTTGATCGTTTCCGCTGCCAGCCGGTTCGGGTGCGTTTCCTTGTACCTTCCTGCAAGTCTGCTAATCTCCTCCTTGACCGTTGGTATTCCCAAGTCTTTTCGAATGTCCTCGTTTCTAATGTACCATGGGGCGTTTACTATGGTTCTCAGAATTTTGGCTTGTAATGTTTCGATTTTATTTATATGGCTCTTTGCTGCTGTTCCCCATAGTGGGATTCCGTACGTCCAGATTGGTTTTATGATTGTTTTGTATATTTTTAATTTGTTTTCTGTGCTTAATTTGGATTTTCGACTTATTAGCCAATGCATTTGTCTTCTTGCTGTCTGTATTTTGTTTACTATTGCTTTGATGTGCTGTTTCCATGTGAATTGTTTATCTAAGTGGAGTCCTAGGTATTTTACATGCCTAGTTTGTATTATTTGTGTGCCGTTCAGGAAGATGCTTGGTGGTACCTGTTTTCGCAGTGTGAATGCGATGTGGTTGCATTTATTAGGGTTAGCTTTGATTTGTTTAGCTTGTAGCCACTTTTCTATTTTTGTTATATGTTTTTGTAATATTGTGACTACTGTTACAGGGTTAGTGTGCCTGACTAGTACAGCTGTGTCGTCCGCGAATGTCAATATTTTGCTATTGGTAGCTGTTGGTATGTTGGTCGTGTATAGTGTGTATAGATTGGTCCTAAGACGCTTCCTTGCGGAACCCCTGCCTTTATGTCTTTGACTTCGGAGTATGCGTCTTTGATTTTTATTACGAAGGTTCTGCTGCTTAGATATGATTTTATTAATTGGTATATTTGCTCCGGGAATTGTTTCTTTATTGTTTTTAGTAGTCTTTCGTGGTTTATTTTGTCAAATGCTTTCTCTATGTCCATAAAGAGGGCTGTACAGTATTGTTTGTTTTCGAGTGCTAGAACTATTTCGTTGACGAGCCTGTGTAATTGTTCTATGGTGGAGTGTTTGTTTCTGAATCCGAATTGGTGATCTGGTATTAATTTTTCCTTCTCTATTATTGTTTTTAGTCGGGCGTATACTATTTTTTCTAGTATTTTGGAAAGCACGGGAAGTAGTGAAATTGGTCTGTAAGATGCTGTTTTGTGTGGGTCTTTGCCTGGTTTAGGTAACATTATGATCTGTGCTGTTTTCCATGATTTGGGATAGTATCGGATTCTTAGTATTGCATTGTAGATTATGGTTAATAGTCGTATCGCTTTTGGAGGAAGGTTTTTCAGGATTTTGCCATTGATTAGATCGATTCCTGGTGCTTTATTGTTTTTTGTTTTTTCGATTATGATTCTAATTTCTTGTGCTGTTGTTTTGGGTATGGTGCATTGCTTGTCAGTTGCGGAACTAGTGGTTAGCGCATCCTCGTCCGTATGACAATTGAGGTTGCTGTTATTGATGAATATAATATGTAATTTATTTTAGGAGCCTCCGAAATTGAGAAATAGGAAAGAATTTTCTACGATATTACACTCTAGTTAAGAAAACAAATTCTCTATTTAGATCATACGTTTGAAAACGTTCGTAACTTTTACTACTTAGATAAGTTTTGAAATTATAACAACTTATCAGTTAAATGGTCTCATAAACGTATCAAAGTATCTAAATTAAAATAACAATATCACTTTTTCCTTCATATATCTATGGTTGCATAACATTATAGTGTAGAAAGTCTTTTCAAATATTCGAATAGGATTTTATCCATATTGCTACTGAAGATAACATTCAGAGAGTTGACTGAACGATCGAGGAAGAATTTATTTCATTTTGTATTAATACAGTAATATTCAGAGAAAATTAAAACTTTACACACGTAACCGAATTGTATAACAACATGTAAAATTTAAAACCAATATATTCGATACAGCAGTAGAGCAGCATTTTATTTTACGCTTGATCGTAAATCTCTTAGGTACGATGCGCCACTATAGTGGCTTTCGCGGATGTGATCTTATATCACGACACGCCACTATAGTGGCTCATTCTACTGACATTCGCTCACCGTTTGAACTAAATGATCTATTTCATCTGTCTTGCTTCACACTATTTTTTGTCCCCGCAATGTTTTATAACAGTGTTAACAATATACAGACAGAATATATAGTCTTTGTTTCTGATACGCCAGTGTCAGATATCAATTGTTGCTTTCCGTTAAAATAAATATACCATTATTAGATGCTCTTTTTAACATGCCGATCCGTATCCTTATAATATTTTAGAATCTTTAACCTCAAAATGTCGCTTCAAAATAGAAAACGAAAAGCAATTTGAAAAACACTATGGCGCTATGAATGTGAAAATTGTGACGTGGGCCTATGTGTCGTACCATGCTTTAAAATATATCATACTCAATTGTATCATTAATTATTAAAGTAAATTATTAAAGTTAAAATATATGCATCATATTTTGAAGAAAAATTATAATTTAATTATCAAAAACTTAATTCCAATGTGCTTGCGTAGAGAACAGCATTATCCGTCACACATTTCGGTACTGTATTGTTTACGCGTAATTCGCGTCACACTCTGCCGTACAGAGAAACAGCCTCGCACAAAATTCAACCGTATCTAAGAGGTTGACGTCGTAAGAGAAACTAAATAAGGTACACCCGATGAACTCGTTATTTTATGGTTCTATTTACCTTTTTCTCTTTTCTTTTTTTTCTTCTTTATTACTCTCTAGTCGATCTAAGTAATCGTATTTTGTGGCCTACGACAGTATCGTAAGAAATAAAAGACATCGTTATGCATTCCTCTATTAAATTTTATTTGATGTTTCTCATCTACAAGAATCGTAAAATTTAGTTTACGCAATTTCCTTATGCAATCGAAGAAATTGTGCCTATAGCGTGACATCTTCAACTTGTTCATGCAATTGTGCAATGTTTGAGACCGTGTGCTTTGATCGATGTAATGTAACATCTGAAGGGGAGAAAAGTCTTTCGAGACTCGTTCAACACAACAACTACTGACTTCTAACGTGTAGATAGATATCTCCTCGTCAAAGAGATAGCCCAGGTGTGCTATCTTTAATTTCTCAATGACGCGTGCAAAGTTTTTCGTTTGTAACGTATAATATCAAAACATTATGAGCTCAGAATGTGCGGTTCGTTGAAAATAATTAAAAATATTATGAGGTTTAGTGTGTAATAAAAAAAAAAAAAAAAAATTTTTTTTATTTTAAGAACGAAATAGCACACTCTGTTAATATGTTTAGAAATTGCTCAGTAGTTTATGATCTATCAACGAGTAAAGATTACAGAGCAATATTATATAAATTTGTAAGTATGGGACGTGGAAAAAAATTAAACAAGTCTGAAAAAAAGCAAATTCTTGAATTAAAACAGCAACAGTTATCAGTAGCAAAAATATCGAAGTAATAAGAAAAAGTCGTAAAGTAATACACAATTTCTTACAAAATGTTGAAGATTATGGCAAAAAGAGAAGTACTGGTCGGCCGTCATCGTTATCGGATAGTGATAAGCGAGCAATTTTGCGTGTAGCATCCAACTCGCAGTTAACAACGAAGCAAGTAATGGAAAAATCTAGTGTTAGTGTCAGTGTTTCAAGTGTCCGTCGAGTTCTACTATCCTGCAAAGATATTAAGAGGCTAAAATTGAAAAAGGAACCTTCGTTAACAGCGAAACACAAAGTAAAACGTTTACGCTTTGCAAAAGAAAGAATACATTGGTAAAAGAAATGGAGAAGGGTACTATTTTCAGACGAAAAAGATTCAACTTGGATGGTTCTGATGGGTTCTAATATTATTTTCATGACATAAGAAAAAAGACAATGTCAGCAATTCGACGACAAATGGGAGGAGGCAGCGCGATGGTTTGGGCCACCATCGGTTACTTCGGAAAGACAAATATCAAGTTCATTAATGGGAGAATGAATAGGGTCCGATACATAAATTTAATCAAAGAACAAGTAAATAATCCTGCAGAACGCATTTCTGGACCTGATTACATCTTTCAACAAGATAATGCATCTGTATACATGTCAAGATTGTCGAATAATATTTTAATGAAAATAATATATCTATTTTGCCGTGGCCTGCACACTCCCGGGATCTTAATATTATTGAAAATTGCTGGGCAGAACTTGTTCACGGCGTATACGTTCAAAATTATATCCAAAAACTATATAAATCGATACCAAATCGTGCAATAGAAGTAATAGAAAATAAAGGGGGATGTACCCATTATTAAATAAGTATACAAGTAATTATTGTTAGTTACAATTTATGTTGATTATTATTTTCTTATTGTATATGTGCTATCATTTCATTCTTAAAATAAAACAATTTTTTTTGTTACACGCTAAACCTCATAATATTTTTAATTATTTTCAACGAACCGCATATTCTGAGCTCATAATGTTTTAATATTATACGTTACAGACGAAAAACTTTACACGCGTCATTGAGAAATTAAAGATAGCACACTTGGGCTATCTCTTTGACGAGGAGTGTATGTTATAATATGTAAAATGATTACAATTAAAACGTTAAATAAATAATTATTACTTGAAATAAAAATTTAGAAGCCATTCTACACTTATAGTGCTTCAAGGTATAAGAAATATATTTTTAGACAAAAAAGAAATCGAGGTAGAACGTTTATAATACAATAAATTGAATTTATGATTAAACATTTTGCTATTTATATACTTATTTCATCGTATATTATGCAATAATATAAACAATATTGTTATGAATACATATTTAGTAGCCAGGGAGGGAGGAGTCAATGTCTTCACTTTATAAAGAGTGAATTTGCTGGAACCTTTAATACATAATCCGATGAGTTCTGATCTCGTAACAGTATTAAAATTCTTCTAAACACTTAAGTTGGAAAAATATCTATTATATGTATGTTTATGATAGTTGACGATTTAGCGTAGCTTTGAGGAAAGGTTAGATAATGCGTCTAATATCAATGTTGTAAAAACTGTTGGAATATTTTTGCGGCGAATACGTTCTTATTTGTCAATGAACATATTTAATGATAAATAATAACATAATAATAGTATACTTACATACGTAATAAATAATAACATAATGATAGTATAGCAATTTTTACTATGAC
Source organism: Bombus difficillimus (assembly GCA_014737525.1). Lineage (NCBI taxonomy): Eukaryota > Metazoa > Arthropoda > Insecta > Hymenoptera > Apidae > Bombus > Bombus difficillimus. The sequence goes on from JACXIT010000100.1 coordinate 8,420, forward strand.
CCTCGTAATTATATATGTGCGATGTTCGTGACAAGTGTTTTTATGTTGTTGTTCATTGTAGTAGTTTCACGACTATAAAAGACAATAAGTTGTGATAAAATCACAGATCCATCAGATATTACATTACCAGACGGGATTCTTTTCCTGGGATAACCGAATGGATGACAGTAGCAATGCTGAATATTATTCGTTAACAGATTGAAAGAGTCCGTTTAATACTACTTGCTGTCTAGGATACTAGCTGTCAGGATGCTCTTCTGGTTGTTCACAGTCTGTGCGTTAGGATGGTGCATGGTGCAGGTAAGCATAAAATAATTGAATAATTAACTTTTTCCTACAAATGATGTATTTAAGTTGTGTAGTATGTTTATTTTCTCTTTGGAGTAATATTTTGTGAAATACTATAAAAACGTTCCACATTGTTCAAAAGTTCGGGGCACGTTTGCTTTTTGGATGAAACAAACTTTTTCATACACTTTTCTAAGAAATAAGAATATCTATTGTAATTATAACTGTCATTTGTTTAGTATAAATAATCTGAATAGTCTGAATATTCCAAGAAAATAATACATATTATGAATAATATATTTATTTGCTTAAAGAAGTTTATTTCTTTTGAAATTTTAACATAATCCAAACTTAACAAAGATTAATAAATATCTGAAAGTAATATAAGATATTGTAAAGGTAAAAATTAGAAAATATAAAACTGTTCATAAAAAGAAGAAACTTCACTAGAAAACTTTCTTTTATGTTTTTACATTGCTTCTTAAATATTTGATTTGTAATTTTTTAAGTAATTTATATTTGTTAATATAAGGCAGATTACGACATAATATTGGAAGATATTGACTGTAGTCAAATTAATGAAGAATATGTAAAGTCATGCGATCTTGAACTAAACTATGATAGCACATATGGGGCTAGTCTGAACACATATATAGAGATCATTAAAGCATTTCCTGAGGACACTAAGGTATGTATTTAAAGTATTTTCGATTACAGTATTATAAATAACGATTAATCATTTAGCTTAAACAATTTAATAAAAATTTCAATATATTAGCTTGTCCGAAAAGTGTCTTCCTTTCTCAAACGCGATTTTTACAACAGTGCACCTTCATACAATCGTGAAACAAAGTCTGTGAAATGTCGCGGTGTTTATCTCAACAGAACAAAATGGATCGCACGTAATTAGACAAAATAATATAAAACAACAAGCGTTGTGCGTCTATTACTTCCTCATAAAACGAAAGAAACTTTTCGGACAACCTAATATATATAGTTGCGGTACAACCATCTTGCGTCAACTAAGATTGTCGCTCTAATTTTTTATATTTCGTATATTGGCTGCTATTTCTACCTACATATATAGATGCATGTAAGTATCTTGCTTTATTCTAAATTTTTCTACAATTACTTTGAATATTAATTATTTTTAGTTGTTTAACTTATAAAGAATTGTAAAAGTTTGTAGTTGTTAACACATATTCGAGTTTATAGTTTAAATGTACATTCACCTCAATGTAACAGTAATATCCATCAAGTGTTTTAATTACTTGGCGCTGTGAGTAGGAAACTATGATACGTAGTACCTATGGAACTACCATGTAGTTACAACGAAAGAAGTTTTTGTAATGTAATCGTGATTACTAACCGTGAGTTAACTTTGCATCTCATTGAGATGCGTCTTCTTATCGATCTCTTTAAATAATTTCGCTTTCTTAGAGGGAGATGATGAACGTGTATCCATTGAAAAAAAAAAAAAATGTTATTTGCATATTTTCTTCTTACAAGTATTAAAACGATCATCATAGTGAGACCAGTGAATTCTCTAATTAAATTTCCTTTTTTCATTTGAGTTCATCCAATTAGACATGCAAGAGAAATAAACGATAATTAGATTTAAAAAAAAGATATATGTATGTATATAGTAATTAGGTAAATTAATTACGTAGTTCTAGATAAGTTTTATGAAAATGAAAATGGGTTTCATATTATCTTCTTTATTAATGATATGCATTATAGTTCATATTAAAACAATAATCCTTGATTAAAATACAGGTTAAAATTATATATTATTATATAATATGATATATAACAAGACATATTAATTATATGTCCTTGTAATAGAAACGATATGAAATTATGTAAAATATATATAATATATAATATATATAATAGATATTATATATGACCTATACACGATAGATTACAAAATTACTCGTATCATTAAATTAATATTCGTATCATCAACATTTTTTTTATAGGTTACAGCCGACGTATTTACGGTTCGAATGGGTGAATATACGGTTGATCTTGGACTTCATATAGATACAAGTTTTTGTGAGGTTGCAGCGGATTCAAAGTCTATAGGGGTACCTATAATAAGAGCAATCAACATGGATGGCGATAATTGCCCTCCGGACCCGGTGTGTAAACAATTTGATACTCAGGAATGTAATACAGACGAGAACCTTTAATTTATTTTTATCAAAGAGGAATTAATTATTTTTTCTTTCATATTTCATTATATACCTAATAAAATACAAATTGTGGTTTTTATTTTGAAAAACTATTGTACAATATATGTACATATGTAATGAGCAAATAAAAAAATCATCTTGTATTACATACATACGAAAATTTTTCTGAAAACATTAGGTAATTAACTTTATAATTTATTACATTTTAGGGGGTTTACCAACGAGAAGACTACGTAATTGACAGCATGGATGGTTTACCGCCATCATTTCCCGATGGTCATTATTTACTTAATATGACATTAGCAAACAAAGATACCACGATAGTGCACTTTGATATTTATATAAGAGTATACTGATCAATTTTTCGAACCTATGTTCGTATAGAATTTAAAATAATGTTTAAAATAAAGATTGACCAGCAAGCATACGATACGTTTATTACAGTGTTTTAAATATTCCTACTGAGGTATTTACTAACTTATAGTTATTGAATTAGCGTACGTATTTTGCTACATTTTACAGATGAGTTAGGATTTTATGGATGAATCAGTAAATTAAACCTCGCAGCCAGGTCACCATAATTTGATCTATAGGCCGCTCACCGTATCAGCCGACTCGCATCTTACTGAAAATAAAACGACGAAAACAAAACCATATTATTGCAAAACTTTCCTTCAAGATGTATAGATATATCTAAATTTTCACACACATGCATACAATACATTTACACATACTTGCAATATTTATTTTCACCATGCTACTTTGATTATAATCTCTTTTATATTTAACGTTTTAATTGTAATCATTTTACATATTATAACATACACTCCTCGTCAAAGAGATAGCCCAAGTGTGCTATCTTTAATTTCTCAATGACGCGTGTAAAGTTTTTCGTCTGTAACGTATAATATTAAAACATTATGAGCTCAGAATATGCGGTTCGTTGAAAATAATTAAAAATATTATGAGGTTTAGCGTGTAACAAAAAAAATTGTTTTATTTTAAGAATGAAATGATAGCACATATACAATAAGAAAATAATAATCAACATAAATTGTAACTAACAATAATTACTTGTATACTTATTTAATAATGGGTACATCCCCCTTTATTTTCTATTACTTCTATTGCACGATTTGGTATCGATTTATATAGTTTTTGGATATAATTTTGAACGTATACGCCGTGAACAAGTTCTGCCCAGCAATTTTCAATAATATTAAGATCCCGGGAGTGTGCAGGCCACGGCAAAATAGATATATTATTTTCATTAAAATATTATTCGACAATCTTGACATGTATACAGATGCATTATCTTGTTGAAAGATGTAATCAGGTCCAGAAATGCGTTCTGCAGGATTATTTACTTGTTCTTTGATTAAATTTATGTATCGGACCCTATTCATTCTCCCATTAATGAACTTGATATTTGTCTTTCCGAAGTAACCGATGGTGGCCCAAACCATCGCGCTGCCTCCTCCCATTTGTCGTCGAATTGCTGACATTGTCTTTTTTCTTATGTCATGAAAATAATATTAGAACCCATCAGAACCATCCAAGTTGAATCTTTTTCGTCTGAAAATAGTACCCTTCTCCATTTCTTTTACCAATGTATTCTTTCTTTTGCAAAGCGTAAACGTTTTACTTTGTGTTTCGCTGTTAACGAAGGTTCCTTTTTCAATTTTAGCCTCTTAATATCTTTGCAGGATAGTAGAACTCGACGGACACTTGAAACACTGACACTAACACTAGATTTTTCCATTACTTGCTTCGTTGTTAACTGCGAGTTGGATGCTACACGCAAAATTGCTCGCTTATCACTATCCGATAACGATGACGGCCGACCAGTACTTCTCTTTTTGCCATAATCTTCAACATTTTGTAAGAAATTGTGTATTACTTTACGACTTTTTCTTATTACTTCGATATTTTTGCTACTGATAACTGTTGCTGTTTTAATTCAAGAATTTGCTTTTTTTCAGACTTGTTTAATTTTTTTCCACGTCCCATACTTACAAATTTATATAATATTGCTCTGTAATCTTTACTCGTTGATAGATCATAAACTACTGAGCAATTTCTAAACATATTAACAGAGTGTGCTATTTCGTTCTTAAAATAAAAAAAATTTTTTTTTTTTTTTTTTATTACACACTAAACCTCATAATATTTTTAATTATTTTCAACGAACCGCACATTCTGAGCTCATAATGTTTTGATATTATACGTTACAAACGAAAAACTTTGCACGCGTCATTGAGAAATTAAAGATAGCACACCTGGGCTATCTCTTTGACGAGGAGATATCTATCTACACGTTAGAAGTCAGTAGTTGTTGTGTTGAACGAGTCTCGAAAGACTTTTCTCCCCTTCAGATGTTACATTACATCGATCAAAGCACACGGTCTCAAACATTGCACAATTGCATGAACAAGTTGAAGATGTCACGCTATAGGCACAATTTCTTCGATTGCATAAGGAAATTGCGTAAACTAAATTTTACGATTCTTGTAGATGAGAAACATCAAATAAAATTTAATAGAGGAATGCATAACGATGTCTTTTATTTCTTACGATACTGTCGTAGGCCACAAAATACGATTACTTAGATCGACTAGAGAGTAATAAAGAAGAAAAAAAAGAAAAGAGAAAAAGGTAAATAGAACCATAAAATAACGAGTTCATCGGGTGTACCTTATTTAGTTTCTCTTACGACGTCAACCTCTTAGATACGGTTGAATTTTGTGCGAGGCTGTTTCTCTGTACGGCAGAGTGTGACGCGAATTACGCGTAAACAATACAGTACCGAAATGTGTGACGGATAATGCTGTTCTCTACGCAAGCACATTGGAATTAAGTTTTTGATAATTAAATTATAATTTTTCTTCAAAATATGATGCATATATTTTAACTTTAATAATTTACTTTAATAATTAATGATACAATTGAGTATGATATATTTTAAAGCATGGTACGACACATAGGCCCACGTCACAATTTTCACATTCATAGCGCCATAGTGTTTTTCAAATTGCTTTTCGTTTTCTATTTTGAAGCGACATTTTGAGGTTAAAGATTCTAAAATATTATAAGGATACGGATCGGCATGTTAAAAAGAGCATCTAATAATGGTATATTTATTTTAACGGAAAGCAACAATTGATATCTGACACTGGCGTATCAGAAACAAAGACTATATATTCTGTCTGTATATTGTTAACACTGTTATAAAACATTGCGGGGACAAAAAATAGTGTGAAGCAAGACAGATGAAATAGATCATTTAGTTCAAACGGTGAGCGAATGTCAGTAGAATGAGCCACTATAGTGGCGTGTCGTGATATAAGATCACATCCGCGAAAGCCACTATAGTGGCGCATCGTACCTAAGAGATTTACGATCAAGCGTAAAATAAAATGCTGCTCTACTGCTGTATCGAATATATTGGTTTTAAATTTTACATGTTGTTATACAATTCGGTTACGTGTGTAAAGTTTTAATTTTCTCTGAATATTACTGTATTAATACAAAATGAAATAAATTCTTCCTCGATCGTTCAGTCAACTCTCTGAATGTTATCTTCAGTAGCAATATGGATAAAATCCTATTCGAATATTTGAAAAGACTTTCTACACTATAATGTTATGCAACCATAGATATATGAAGGAAAAAGTGATATTGTTATTTTAATTTAGATACTTTGATACGTTTATGAGACCATTTAACTGATAAGTTGTTATAATTTCAAAACTTATCTAAGTAGTAAAAGTTACGAACGTTTTCAAACGTATGATCTAAATAGAGAATTTGTTTTCTTAACTAGAGTGTAATATCGTAGAAAATTCTTTCCTATTTCTCAATTTCGGAGGCTCCTAAAATAAATTACATATTATATTCATCAATAACAGCAACCTCAATTGTCATACGGACGAGGATGCGCTAACCACTAGTTCCGCAACTGACAAGCAATGCACCATACCCAAAACAACAGCACAAGAAATTAGAATCATAATCGAAAAAACAAAAAACAATAAAGCACCAGGAATCGATCTAATCAATGGCAAAATCCTGAAAAACCTTCCTCCAAAAGCGATACGACTATTAACCATAATCTACAATGCAATACTAAGAATCCGATACTATCCCAAATCATGGAAAACAGCACAGATCATAATGTTACCTAAACCAGGCAAAGACCCACACAAAACAGCATCTTACAGACCAATTTCACTACTTCCCGTGCTTTCCAAAATACTAGAAAAAATAGTATACGCCCGACTAAAAACAATAATAGAGAAGGAAAAATTAATACCAGATCACCAATTCGGATTCAGAAACAAACACTCCACCATAGAACAATTACACAGGCTCGTCAACGAAATAGTTCTAGCACTCGAAAACAAACAATACTGTACAGCCCTCTTTATGGACATAGAGAAAGCATTTGACAAAATAAACCACGAAAGACTACTAAAAACAATAAAGAAACAATTCCCGGAGCAAATATACCAATTAATAAAATCATATCTAAGCAGCAGAACCTTCGTAATAAAAATCAAAGACGCATACTCCGAAGTCAAAGACATAAAGGCAGGGGTTCCGCAAGGAAGCGTCTTAGGACCAATCTATACACACTATACACGACCAACATACCAACAGCTACCAATAGCAAAATATTGACATTCGCGGACGACACAGCTGTACTAGTCAGGCACACTAACCCTGTAACAGTAGTCACAATATTACAAAAACATATAACAAAAATAGAAAAGTGGCTACAAGCTAAACAAATCAAAGCTAACCCTAATAAATGCAACCACATCGCATTCACACTGCGAAAACAGGTACCACCAAGCATCTTCCTGAACGGCACACAAATAATACAAACTAGGCATGTAAAATACCTAGGACTCCACTTAGATAAACAATTCACATGGAAACAGCACATCAAAGCAATAGTAAACAAAATACAGACAGCAAGAAGACAAATGCATTGGCTAATAAGTCGAAAATCCAAATTAAGCACAGAAAACAAATTAAAAATATACAAAACAATCATAAAACCAATCTGGACGTACGGAATCCCACTATGGGGAACAGCAGCAAAGAGCCATATAAATAAAATCGAAACATTACAAGCCAAAATTCTGAGAACCATAGTAAACGCCCCATGGTACATTAGAAACGAGGACATTCGAAAAGACTTGGGAATACCAACGGTCAAGGAGGAGATTAGCAGACTTGCAGGAAGGTACAAGGAAACGCACCCGAACCGGCTGGCAGCGGAAACGATCAAAACAATAAACATTGAAAGAAGACTAAAAAGGAAACATCCAACAGATCTCACAAAGGATATAATCTAGCAAACACGAAAATGGTACCCCACTGGGGGTAGCCACCCACATGCTATATTCTATTTTTCTACGCACTAGATATAACAATTTACCAAATGTCCTTCTGGACAAATTGTAAAACAAAAATTAAATAATAATAAAAAAAAAAAAGATAAATTACAATATCTTTGATGCATTCGTTTCACGATAAAATTCTTGCTCTCGAGGACATCTATCCGAGACCAAATAATCCTACGAATAACCTGGACATTGGTGTTTTGTAAAAAATGTAAATATGTAAATGTAAAAAATATAATTTCAACATTAATCTTCCTCCAACATTTCCACCTATACATACCTATCGGTTAATAATGTAGAATCTCAATTATCATAACGTCGATAAAATTTCACGTTTCAAGTGACAACATACGTAATACAATCATTAATATTTGTTTCTTATGAAAAGTTAAAAGTAATACATATACTATTTATATTTGATCCCAGAAATGCAATAAATCTTGACAATGAATAATTATTTTCTAAATCGCTTATTCTGATTTTCACTCTTTCATTCTTAGTCAGTATTAATAAATTCCAACAATAAACTGCTCCATAGACCTAAAGGAATTATCAAAATTACTGATTCAATAATTAGTCAATTATTGTGAAAATATGCATGTGCATTAATGTACATTGTGTATAAACATCTGTAGTTCAACGATAATGCATCGAGTCTAAAATTTCCTAAACAAGTCGCGTTCGTTAAAAATTTAATTTATCCCCCGAAAGATAAATCGATAAAGCAAAACGGGAAGTTTCGCAAACGCTAACTTACGACCTATCATCACTTCGATAATACACGGACGCTTTACGAACTTATTCCAATTCCTACTGGATGGACACGCGGTTAAATGCATTTTGTCAATTCATTTACCACTTGATCTAGCTGCGCATTTCAATTATATGCGTACTCTTTGTCAGTAGTATCCAGTAGTGGACCATCGCGGCACCGTGGCGTGCACACTGTACACGCGAGCCACACCAACGACGGTTCCTGATAAAGTCGTGGGAACGGATGCGGTCCACGATGCAATCGAATTAATCTCGATCGAACAACACCGTGTCACAAAATGAAACAGGAAATCGCGTTGTTATTAGCCATTACTGTTTTCGAGAACGTAGTTCGTTATTGGCCTCCGCCGCGTTTTTTCTTCCTCTTCCTATATCTATTCCTCAATGCTGCGCTTCGTTAATTAGAATGTAACCGGTGCGATGCGACGCGATTAAATTACTGCGATACGATCGCGAACGAGCTTGGTCCTTGTAAACATCATCGGTGTAGCATACATCGGTTATATGGATAAATTTTCTTGTCGACTCGTAGATTTAGAAAAATCGCACGTCTGTGATATCTTTTGTAAGGGAAACGTCCAAGAGATAAAGAACGACGAGGATTTATATAGATAAATAATGACGAGGATAGTCTCGTCATTGCCGAGATCTTTGAGGTAGTAGATTTTAGGATAAAGAAAATTTATTGCGTAGGTACATCTTCTGACTCATTCTTAATAGATTGGAGATTCTCTTTTCTACATTATAATTATTTATTAGTTAGGAAGAAATTTTAGCTAGTTATTTTTTTGTAATAGATTATTAGCGACTTAGTTGAAACTATAGGTTGAATTTCATATTTCTGGGAAAAAGAAGGTTTGTAAAGATTTTAGCAAGTGTAACGTCTGATTTAAATTTTCTAAACTTTTTTATAGGAGGAGAATTAATATTGAGGTGTGACCTACCACCAGAAAATTTCTTAAGTTACAGAACGAAATCGCGCACATTCATTTTTGTATTGTCTATATCACATAACAGAGTGTTCTTTTTTTCAAGAGATATCTACAAGCGGGCTAATTTTAGATATATGTATAATTTACCCCGATTTTTCACATTATGATCAAATTCTGTCTTAAATTGTCAAAATATAGTTTGTCATCTTCTACAATGTAAACAACAAACATGATCAGAATCCTTAATCTTATTTTGTTATACGAAACGAATACTTATTTTTAATTTCCTGTAGATATTTTCTGTAAACATTTCATTACTAAGGAACTATGTAACAAGAACTCTGTTCGTACAATCGATGATATGGTACGTGCTGTGTCACTCTACTTCATTATTGAGTTAATCGCGATATCGTGAACTATGAACTTTTTTCGTTATATACAAAGTTAAGTGAGGCGAATAAAAATATTTGTGTGGTCTGATACTGTAATATCAAAAATAACATGTAAATATTATGTTTCGTCTAGTGACTCTGCGTAGCTCGGAATCTCATCTCTCGGCCGAGGCGGCCACTCGCTACGTCAATATAATTAGTTGGGACCGTAATAATCATAAGGAGCTGTCGTAAAACTAAGAATTTCGATTTGACCGTTAAAGACTTTAAGTGGTATAAAACACCTTCGAGTCAAGATGTTCCTTATGGTTATTGCTCCATCAGATAAAAAGTGGGAAAACGTGGGTTTTCCCATCTTTTTCCGAGATTTTCACCCGTAAGCGACTGGTGGTAGGGTGACCAACACCCAGCAAGAGTTTTCCTCTCAGAAGATAAATTTTGGAATAAAACTGTAGTCTACAGTTTTATAAATATGTATTTTCCAACAACTTAAACACACAAATTACGTCGGGTAGTTAGATATACGAGACAATGATTAATAGAAATGAACTTGATAGTTGATTCGAGTACTACACTAAGGGTGAACGAATAGTTAAGGTGACTGCCCGATGGTTGCAAGAACAGTGAAGACACGTCTCGTATTACTACAGAGGAAGGTTCGGTGTGGGTGTGCCTTTTTGAACTAGGAACGCGGATTCGTTGTTCACACTTTTCGGTAGGAAAGTCAGGGTAACGATCCGCGATGCCCATTGGTTATCGCCAAAGTTAATTAGTGAAAATATTTTTTTTTTTTTATTCGATTATTTACAAGCAATTTTTTTACAGAATTTTCAGTAAATTTTTTTGGCGTGGTTCTGTAGCTTGGATCATAAAAGTTACAGCGAGTTAGATTCTTCTTGAATCTGATGTTTCAATCTAGGGGTAATGCCTTTTTAGTCTGCGGGTCTGATCCGTTTTATCCAGTAGTTGGGTGACTAACGGGTTTTGGTGATTGTTGACTCTTGTATGATATCTGTTTTTGAACTTTGCGATTTCTTCTTTGACCGTGGGTAATTTAAGATCGCGATGGATCGTTTCGTTGGTAACATACCAAGGTGCGTCTATTAGGGATCTTAGA
>JACXIT010000100.1:28081-44355 GCA_014737525.1 Bombus difficillimus
TGTGTGGCGAGCCACGGGGCAGAGGCCCTTGGAATGTCTATTGTCAAGTGTCGCTACGAATATTTCTCCCTAAGAGAGCTATACAATTACTCTATACCTCTGTTAGGTAAACGTTCATCCCGTGACCGCGGCTACGTCTGGCGACCGGTTGTCGCCTCGAGCCCAAGCTCACTATCATAGGTCTCAAACAAACATAGTCCTATTGTTTATAAGGTTTTACGGATCTCTTTATGTATTATCCTAATAGTTCTCGGAAGGGAGGGGAGGCCCGGTGTCCTTAAATCTCCGACATATATATATATATATATATATATATTTCGTTTCGTAAAAAAGAAATATGTAATATACATAGTGTTCGCAGAGAGACGCGATCTCGAGGAAGCGCGTCAACGGGAGTCGTAAATTCCCGTTACGATTATACAATCGACGTCACAAAAGTGATCGAAAATCCAAATTAAGCACAGAAAACAAATTAAAAATATACAAAACAATCGTAAAACCAATCTGGACGTACGGAATCCCACTATGGGGAACAGCAGCAAAGAGCCATATAAGTAAAATCGAAACATTACAAGCCAAAATTCTGAGAACCATGGTAAACGCCCCATGGTACGTTAGAAGCGAGAACATTTGGAAAAACCTGGGAATACCAACGGTCAAGGAGGAAATTGGCAGACTTGCAAGAAGGTACAGAGAAAGAATAGCAACGCGCCCGAACCGGCTGGCAGCGGAAACGATCAAAACAACAATCATTGAAAGAAGACTAAAAAGGAAACATCCAACAGACCTCACAAAGGATATAACCTAGCAAACACGAAGGTGGTACCCCGCTGGGGGTAACCACCCACATGCTATATTCTATTTCTTACTCACTTAGATATAACAATTTACCAAATGTCCTTCTGGACAAATTGTAAAGCAAAAATTAAATAATAAAAAAAAAAAAAAAAAAAACGAAAGTGATCGATCCCCTATTTCGTTTAGGATAATAGAGGTGGTTGAATTGATTAGAACGCTGAGGTGACAGGTTTACTCCTTATTCCAACAACTTGTAGACAAGATGTTTACGCTAGGTGCGTACATATATATGTTAATTGGATAAGTGATCAAAAGTAGATATAGAGAATGAAGGAGATGTTGACTGAGTTAAAGAAGTGAACCCAGTGCAGAGTTGTTGACTGATCTGTAGACGTAGAACTAGTCTAGATATGTTGACTGTTCTGAAGATGAACCAGTGAAGTTCGATGACGATTAATAAATTGATTAAAATAATGATAGTTTAGTTTCGAACTCCAACCGTGACTTTCCAAGACTGAAGCTCTTACAACTCAGTCGCATACCCACACAAGTGGTTATCTTATGAAGTAGGGAGGACCCCTAGGTGGTGCGACTGCACCCAGGACCTCCTGATGCCGTGTGCACTCCCTTGCCCCCTGATGGATCTCCGTTATCACCCATCGGTTTTGAAGTGTGCCGGTCGTGACACTGTCGCAGAGGAAAACTCTTGCTGGGTGTTGGTTGCCCCACCACCGGCCGTTTACAGGTGGAAATCGCGGGAAAAGTGGGGAAACCCACATTTCCGCACCTTTTACCTGATGGAGCAATAACCATTACGACAGTTCCTTATGATTATTACGGTCCAACTAATTATATTGACATAGCGAGTGGCCGCCTCGACCGAGGGATGGATTCCGGGTTACGCAAACAGTCACCGGATGTAACACATAGGGTTTTAATACAATCTCATGTCATCATAAGGAATCTAATATGGTATATATCCAAATGAGAAATAGTTTTTAACTTTTAAACAATAGTATAGTTTCTAATATTCAACTACATGAATACTTTTCAAAAAATATATATATTATGTTTCAACAAATAAGAAATTTTCTTTCAACTTACTCAATTCTGTACAGAACATTAATGTATAACTTTATAGCTTATATTTATAACGTATATATTATATTCTGTTAAAATCTTCTTACAGTCTAAAAATATCAGAGCACGAGTAATTTAAAGTCGAAATAAGAGGAGAAGATTGTCGCTGTAAAATTATATCTGATACTGTCTAAGGTAAAAAAATAATATTAAATGCCGTTCATTAACCACTCTGCTTAAATTTGCAAAGTGACTTGAACAAAACATCAAGCACTTGCCCTTCTAATTTGGATTCCAAACAAATTGAAAGGATAATTATCATACCTTCTTTCAATTTTGCATTTTCTCTTTTCAGCTTTTCCAATTCCTTGCGTAGCCTTTCCCTCTCCTCTTGACAATCGAATAACTGGCTTTTCAGTTTCTCATTCCCATCTTTTAACTCGTCATTCTCTTTCTTCAATTTATCCAGATCCGTGGCTAACGCAGCATCGCGTTCTTTATGCCTATTCTTCTCATCCCTTAGTTTACCTAATTCCGACCGCAGTTCACCATAATCGCTTTTCAATTTATCCAAATCGGCTTTTAATTTATTCGCTTCGTTCTTCGCCTTATTTAAATCGTCCTGCAGTTTTGCATTTTGCGATTTCAAATCTGTCAATTCATTACGCAATCCTTCGTTCTTCGCTTGACAATCGGCTAACTCGTCCTTGAGATTCGCATTCTCTTTCTTTATTTTGGCTAATTCTTTCTCTAATTCTGCGTTCCGTTCTTTCTGATTATCTCTCTCCTCCTTCAGGTCAGCTAATTCAGACTTAAATTTGTCGTAATCGCTTTTTAATTTATCCAAATCATTTCTTAACCTATTCGATTCCTCTATGGCGTTATTTAAATTGTTTTGCAGTTCTGCATTCTCTGATTTCGATCTATCTAGTTCTGGCCTCAGCCTATCCAGTTCTTTTTTAGCATCTTCTAGTTGTTTCTTCAAAGGTTCGAGCTCGTTCACTGTGTTCTCGAAATCAGCTATTTTGTTATTCAAGTCGTCGTTTTCTTTCTCTAGATCGTTCAGCTGTTTCTCCGCTTCTGCCAATTTGTTTTTCGTTCCAGTTAATTCTGCCACCAATTTCGCATTGTCATTCTTTAGATTCGCGTTTTCGTTCTTCAGATTCGCGTTTTCGTTTTCCAGCTCCACATTATCGTCTTTCAGAGTTTCTAATTGCCCGTTCAACTTGGTTAACTCCACATTCAGCTTTTCGTTCTCGTTCCTCAGCTTATCGTTTTCGCTGCGAATCTTATCCAACGCCGCTTTTAGAGCGGTCAGCTCATCCTTCATGTCAGCCAATTCCTTCTTGGCCGCATCTTTTGCGGCCATCTGCTCTTCTAGCTCGTTTGTACGATTGTTTAGTTGTTCGCGGAAACGATAGAGTTCGTTGACCAATTCTTTTTTCTCGGCTAACAAATCGGATAGTTCACTTTCCAGCAACTTTATCTTTGCTTCCGCGTCCGCGAGCGCCTTCTTCAGCTTATCGATCTCGTTCTTTGTACGATTGCTTTCCTTTGTTAGTTCATCCAACTCATTTTTCACTTCGTTTAATTGCTTTTGTAGTCTATCGTTCTCAGTTTGACAATTTTGAAGATCTGCCCTCAATTTTTCCGCAGCTGCCTCCTCTGCATTCAAGTTTGATCTTAATCTATCGATCTCTGCTTTCTGTCCATCGCCTTCTCCTTTCAGCCTAGTATACTCGTCTTCGAAATTTTTCCTATCTTGCAAAAGGTTTACGTTCTCCTTTTTAAGAGAATCTAAATCAGCTTTCAACTTATTATATTCGTCCTTTAAACTCTTCAAGGGATCCAATTCAGACTTTAGCGCGTTATTGGCATCTCTTAATACAGAAACCTCTTCTTTGCACTTCTCCAGTTCATTTTTTGTTACCGCAAGCTGTCTTCCTAGGTCGTCTATTTCATTTCTGTATCTGTTGTTGTCAGCTCTCAACTTTCCTAGTTCCTTTTTCAAGGCATCCAGTTCCTCCTTCAAGGCCGCGATTTCTGAATCACCCTTATTTCTGGCCGATTTTTCTGCTTCGAATACTTTTTCCTGTTGCTCCAGTTGAGACGTTAAATCGACAAGCTTCTTGTCAAGCTCGCCTTTCTCAATCTTGAGGCGGTACATCTCTGCTTCTAGTACTTTCTTCGAAGCCTATTAGATATTAAAATCAAATTTAGGAACATTGAAAATGATACAAGTATTGTAGATTAATGGATGTTTCACTTCTTCTCAATTAATTTACAATTAATAAACAAAAAAGACATTCATTCATATGAAAAATACAAATATTTTTAATGAAAAATTACGCTAAAACATTAAAATTAATGCTAAAATATCTAAAATACTTAATAAATTTATGTATATTATGTATATACGCATGTATAACATAATATTTAATACCAAAATTTAAAATATAGTATATATTATATAAAATATTTAAAAATTTAAATAATATATAATAATATAAATATAAAATATCAAAATATAAAATATTTAAATAATATATTATAATAAAAATATATACCAAGATAAATACGTATTTTTACGTTAATACTTATAGATCCATATTTACCTGGCATTCGAGCAAATCTTTCAAGGCTTTCTCAAGATCAGCTTTCGATTTATCAACGTCCAACTGAAGTTTGCAGTTCTCCATTTTCCAATGATCTATGTCTGCTTCCAGTTTAGCAATTTTTTCTTTTAATTCATCGATTAATTTCTTCAGATCAGCAATCTCTCGTTTCAGATCCGCACATTCCGCTTTCAAATTCGACAGATCATGATCCATATTTAATAACTTAGCTTTTAGACTTTGATTTTCCTGTTTTAAAGTGTCATTTTCTGCCCTAGCATTGACCAGGTTCTTACTTAGATCGTGCACCTGATCCTCCAGTATCTTCAGATCGTTCTGCATCTTCTCATTGTCAGCCGTTTCTCTAGCCAATTTTCCTTTGAAATCGTTGGCCTCGTTCTTCAAACTCGTCAAATCGTCCCGCAATTTATCATTTTCACTATGCAAACGGGAGATCAGTGGCTCCAGAGACCGAATTTTGTCCTCAGCTTTGTCGAGATTAGCCTTTAATTTATTCAATTCGTCGTTCGATGACTGCAATTGTTCCCGTGATTTTCCAAGTTCGTCTTTTAGTTTATCATTCTCTTCCTTGCACGAGTTTATCTCTCCTTCCAGCTTCTCATTTTCAGCTTCCAGGTGAGCCTTCTCCACTCTGAATTTTTCATTTTCCATCTTACAGTCGCTCAATTGCTTGCTCAATCGATCTCTTTCGTCTTTCAAAAGAGAATTCTCATTCTTCAGATTATTTAACTCCGCCGACAAACTGTCCCCTTCGCCCCTCATTCCCTGAATTTCAGACTTCAAACCGCTGTTTTCAGTTCTCAGCTGATCCATCTCGCCAACACATTTATCCAGTCCGTTTTTCAAAGAACCTATCTCAGATTTCAATTGATCGATATCCTCTAAGGCTTTTTCCAATTCACGACTCAAACGATCGACTTCGCTAAGTAAATCCTCATTTTTCGACTTCAATTTATCGAATGCCACTAATTTTTCTTCAAGTCCCGAATTTTTTGCCTTCAAATTGACGATTTCCTTCGTTAAGCGATCATCAAGTCCGTGAATATCAGACTTGAAAGCTTGATTCTCCAATTTAAGCTGGTCGCTCTCAGTTCTCAGCTTTTCCATCTCGTCCACGCACTTATCGAGTGCGTTTTTCAAAGATGCTACTTCGGATTTCAATCGATCAACTTCTTCCCACGCTTTTGCCAATTCCTGTTTCAAACGATCTACTTCATCAAGCAAATCAACATTTTCTAGTTTCATTTTATCCAATTCACTTAACTTTTCTTCCAATTCTGAGATTTTTACTTTTAAATCGTCATTGTCTTTCATTAAGCGATCGGTAATTGCTTGCATCTCTGACTTCAAGGTTTCATTCTGTTTTTTGAGATCGCCATTTTCGATTCTCAGCTTTTGCATCTCGCCCACACAATTATCGAGTCCATCCTTCAAGGAACCTATTTCGGATTTCAATTGATCAATGTCCTCTAACGCTTTTTCTAATTCTTTTCTCAAACGATCTACTTCAGCCAATAAATCTGTATTTCTTCCCTTTAACTTATTCAACTCCTCCAAATTTCCTTGTAATTCTATTATTTTAGATTTCAAATCATCATTTTCCTTCGTTAAGCGATTCTTTTCGAACTTGCAGTTCTCTACTTGTTCTTGCAGCTTTGCAAGTTCAAGTACCTTATCCTTATCCGTCGCTTTTAACGCGTCACCAGCGGCTTTTAGTTCCTCCGCTTGCCTTCTGGAATCCTCAAGGTCATCCCTTAATGCCTTCATATCTCGCTTCAGTGAATCGTTCTCGAGATTGATCCCATCGAGGCTCTTCTGTAGCTCGTCCTTCTGTAGTTTCAGTTTATTAAGTTCTTTACCAGCTTCGTCCAATTTGGCTCTCAGACTCTCGTTCTCCGCCATCGCTTGTTCCAGCTGCTTTTTGATACCGTTATTCTCGTTCAACAACGCATCGCGTTCTTGCTTCGCCTTGGCCAATTCATCCTCCAGTTTGTTGATCTCTGCTTGCAAATTGTCCAAAGCCTGCTTCATGCTATCGTAGTCGTTCCTCAGCTGGTTATTCAAATTGTCTAGCTCCTTCATCCTTTCCACCAGATCATCGTTCTCGTTCTCCAGCTGCTCTAACCGAGACCTCAACTTTTCCTTCTCGCCGACCGATGCTTTTAACGTTTCGCGAAGCTCGTCGTTCTCCTTCCTTTCGGCATCGATCTGATCTTTCAGATCGAAAATCTCCCTCTGTAACAATTCAATCTCATCTCGGTTTCTCTCCAATTCCTTCTCCAATGCGGTCCTGACCGCCTTTTCATCCTCCAGTCGTCCAATGAACGCGTCGATCTGTTTCCTTGCCTCGTCCAGTTCGTTCGACAAATTTTCCTTGTCTCGCCTTAAAGTGTCCACCTCACTTTCAAGATTCGCTATTATCGCTTTCGCGGCTGCAAGGTCCTCTTCGAAGCCGTGTAGTTTTTCCGAAAGTGCGTTTTTGTCCAGACAGCACTGTTCCAGCTTCGCGTTTATCTTCTTAAACTCTTCCAACTCATTCTTCAGTTTGGTTATTTCAGCTTTCAAATTATCGATCTCGTCATTTGCCTCATCGAGTTCTGCCTGTGATTCTGCCGTCTTATTCTTGTACTCCTTCTCCAACTTGTTCTTCTCCTCCAGTAAATCTATTATCTGATCGTCTCTATCCTTCAGTGCGGCTCGCAGTTTGTTTAGTTCGTTCAGTAATTCAGTTCTCTCTGATTTGAGATCATGTAACTCTGATTTCAGATTCTCCACTTCGGATTTCAGAGGAGATAACCCCAACAAATCTATTTCTGATTGTCTTAGGTTATTCAGAAGTCCTGCGATCTAAAAAAGAGCTACAGTTTTTTAATTGTTTTTTCATTGGTATTGTTTTTTCATGGTTTCGGTTAATATCATATTTTCGAATCTCATTAAAAAGTATTTTATTTATATATGTCGAGTTATCGTTAGGTTTAGGGGCGTGTAACGAATCTTCATTTGGACTAGCCATCGTTGTTATACAATAGAGATTATATTTACTGGTATAAATATGATTTTTACAGAGTTTGAAAATAACCGTGGTGATTAGACACTCGTGATGTTAATGATAATGATCTTAGGTTCAATAACGAATCCACGGTCAACGGGATAACTCTGTGTTAAACGTAGAATATATTTTGAAGCACAAAGTAACGTTTGCTGTGACGCTCGGTATATACTGCACGTAAAGACGATGTTAAACTCTCCAAGGAGATCGCAAGAATAAAAGACTGATGAAAACTTTCCTCTCCTTACGATCGCGTTTGTTTGTTGTAATATACAACCAATAGATCGGGGAGACCAACAAAATTCCAATCGCCGTTGCTAGGCAGTCCAATAATATTGGCACTTCTTTGTTAGGTAAAAACGTCCATCCCGTGACCGTGGCTACGTTCAGCGCCCAGTTGTGTCACCTCGAGCGCAAGCCCACTGTCACAAATCTCGGGCAAACATAATCGGATTGAATCATAACAACTACTTCTAAGTTTTATTATTTAAGTACAGCTATAATAAATAATCTAGACTAAAGTATTGGGGATCTTATCAAAAATTCAAAAAGAAAGGCCCCAATGTCCTTTCATCTCTGACATATATATATAACTCATATAACATATTAAAAAACATTTAAACTGATGCTGTTTTTACTTTACTTTCTTTGTATCTACGATAATGTTACGAGTGTCATATCAATACGAGATTCATAAGTCGCGAGAAATTATAAAACTTTTTTATCAAAAATCATCGTCACGAGTTCAAGTGAAGACTAAACACTGGGATTAATCATTGAACATTCTGGATGCTCGGTCTAATTTCTACGAACATTGGCTTGCGTTCGTCACAAAAAAGTTGTTTTGACAGGAATGAGTATACGAACAGATCGTTTAATGGCCATTTACACTAAACGACTACAAGCGAATTCTTTCTCGTTTGCCTCTAAAATCGAAATACACCGTTAGAAAAAGAAAAACAAAATGTGAATGAAATAGAGAGGAAGGTTCGTCATCTAATTCTCGCTGTCACTTTTGCATCAATTCAAATTATTTCACTGTCTTGATATATATTGTATTATCGTTTTACAATATTAACAAACTTTTACTGCTATATAATAAGTTTTACAAACTTATTTGTAATCGCCAGCTGACGTTAACTTTAAGTTTAGAACCATCGAGATGTAATACCTTGTCATCTTTCCTCCTAAGTTCTTCTTTCATGGCTTCTATCTGTTCCTCTAAACCTTTTTGACTGATCATCGATTCCAGTTCTTTGTTCAGTGCATCGATCTGCTCGTCTCTTTGTTCTAACTGCTTTCTTAGATCAGCCACGGTATCCTCGCAGTTGTTCAGCTTATCCAATAAATCTGAAATGTCAATATACTCCGGCACTGTGGTTGTTTCGGCTGTTCGCAATATCGTTTCTGGCGTTTCCTTTCCTTCGAGATTAACCAATGCACTGCGCAAGTCTGTCACTTGAGCAAGAAGACGTTCGTTTTCCAAACGCAGATCATCGCAGCTCTTAGAAAGTTCGACCAAGCTTTCGATCGATTTCTCCACAACTTTGGAAATCTGTTGCTCAGCCACTTCACCTTTCATAAGGTCACGCAGCTTTGCCCTTAAACGATATATCGCGGGACAGCTGATGTCCTCCTCGGTCTGCGCCAGCTTCAACCTCAAATCCGATATCATGTCTCGCAATCTGTCAGGAGAAGAAAATTTCTTTGACACCTTGAAACTGAGGCCATAAAAAATTTTCGGAGAAGTATGTTTCATGGATAGTTTTGGTAGAAGAGATACATTGAAGTCATAAAATTAATCAGGTTTGGAAATACAAAACATTTTGATGGATAAAATAGAAATTTAAAAGGCCTAAGAGGAAATAAGCAACTCTTGTCTTATCAGGAATGTAAGGTTTCAGACTCAGTTTAGTTAAAATTTACTATAAATTACATATTTACTATAAATTAAATATTAATGTCTAAAATAAAAATATGAAATTTCATTATCGTAACATTAGTATATAACCAGAATGTTGATGTGATTTCCTCAGGTGAATGTAAATTTGGAAGAAACGCTATATATGTTTCTGCAGTCGTAGATTTATTTGAGCAAAGTTAATCGACCAAACGTCCAGATACATATGAACAATAACGTATATCATTCTGCTACCAACGATTCATTGTTGGCAAGTGAAAACGATTAAACGAGGTCTACGAAACGGAGAAAGTAGCGAGCAGTACTCTTTCTTTTCAAGCGCGAAACCCTCTCTAAGATATCTTATCTTCTCTCTGAGAAAGTGGATCGTGGCGTCAGGATCGTCACAGCAATCTTGCTCGGCGAGAGTTTCCTCAAGATCCCTCGCTTTATCTTGCAGCACCGCGTTTGCATTTTGCAGCCTTTCGATTTCTTCTCGGTAATGCACTAGCAG
The DNA here is from genome assembly GCA_014737525.1 of Bombus difficillimus. Lineage (NCBI taxonomy): Eukaryota > Metazoa > Arthropoda > Insecta > Hymenoptera > Apidae > Bombus > Bombus difficillimus. The sequence continues at coordinate 38,059 of JACXIT010000100.1, forward strand.
CGGATCGGGCTTCAATATTTCATCCAAATTTACACCTACACGAAAACATCTAATCTTTAGAAACATTCGGAACAGTGCACATGTACGATACTGTTCAAAGAAAGCGCTCTAAATTTTAAAGAAAGTCCCTGATGCTAGGAAGCTCCAGTCTACATTCGGAAACGATCTTCGGTTTGTATTACTATTACGAAATTTACTAATAAAACGGCAGAATACATATAGTACTATGTCGTAAAGTAAATAATGTAGCGAAAGCTTGGTGTATTATGAGAATAGTACAGAAAAAGGTACTAATGAAAAAATGAAGATTACAGAGATAAGATATATCTACGAGTTTGTTGATTTTGATGTTATTTAATAGTTAAAATTTATTGGTATATTTAATATAACATAGTTAAAAACAGAAACAATCTATCTAATCCAAAAGTGTAAGCTTTATAGCAGTGGGTGAGAAATCCATCAAGTTTTGTGAAAAAACTAACAGTATATCGAATACCTAAAATATGATAACTAGACTGCGAACTTTTATGAAAATTTACATTTTTATAAACACAATTAAAAAACTGGAGACTGAATACAAATTGTTTGCCTGTTAAAAGGTAGGTACCTAGATATAACCCAATACTTCGATATTTCATATCAGTATCTTTGCATATTATATGCATATTATATATGCATCGATTAATATTTTTGAAATGAAAATATTTGAAGTAAATGTTTTTTAAGAGAATTCCCGAAGCAGAATTTTTTTAACAGTTTACGTTCATAAAACGGCCTAATACTCAGTTAAAAACACTCGTTCGCAAACTAATGCTATTAAACGAGACGATCAGTGTGTATGTAATTTCTGCCATTTCGCTCTTTATAGTATTAATTGCGTGGAACGTTACTCCTTTCAACTTGAATCAAACGACTACCTCGTAAGGGAGGAGAAACGCAATCACAAGGGTATCCGTACAGAATTCCAATTAATCAATTTCGCACAAGCTAACTACTAGACGAATCTGAGAGAGAAACAGAGAGATAAAGAGAGAAAGAGAGGCAGAGAGAGAGAGAGAGAGAGAGAGAGATAATAAAAAGAGATTCAGAAAGGAGAAAAGAAGAAGAGAAGGGAATAATCTACGAAATATCATACATCGATACCGAATGATTGGAGGGCTTGTTTCAGAGACCTATTTTCGCTCTCAAGTTGAAGTCTTTCCATTCGCCACTTTTTCATCTGACACTTCATTACAGTGAGCTTCTTCAGAGCAAACGAGAGGTCGTAGATTTCTGCTTCTTTGTCGCTGAATGGGTCGTAACTGCAGCAACAACACGGCTCGTGCGGTGGATCGATCGATTCTTGCGACGATGCCTCGCATCCACACCGGCAAACCTCCATTATTCGAGTAATCTTTCAAAATTTTCCGTAATTAGAAACTGCTTGCCTCTCAGCATAAGACAAGAATTTTAACATCGATTCGTAGCTGTAAGAAGAAAACGACCTTAAAGCTTATAGGCTGAGCGAACTGCCTTTAGAAATTCAGACTTAATAGTAAAGAAGCTTTATACAATAATAATGTCGACCAAAGAACAGAATGATTGTATCTTAATATTTTCTATTCCTATTTGTAGAACATCTACGATCGGCGTTTTTACTTCGTTCTCTAACCTTCTAAATCCGTTTCCCAGCCAACCGTTAAATCATATTTTACAGGTTATCCGAACGTAACTATTTTCCTGCTGTGTGTTTTTTCCTCCCCGTCGCCGCCCCGGTGTCGCCGAATCACCGATATAAGTGAATTATGATCGTAAACCAATTACAGACAGTTCGACGCATCTAAGCGCGAAACTAGCCTCCAGCACCAGGTCAAACGAAACATTTAGTCTAGATATACGAGGTTGACATGATGTTTTTTGACGTGGCAGTCACACTTTTGCTGCCACACGACCGCGGTCATCGATAAAGATCGATAATCTGATTTAACGTCAGAATGGTCTGTTTTATTGGGCACGACACTTAGGTAGATATAATTTTCATACATAATACATATATGTGTTATTTAACATGTTTCCATAAATATTCAGAGTGCACCATTCTCTATAAAATTTCGAATAACTTTTCCATTGTTTACTATAATTTCCAGATTATAGATTAACATCATCGAAATAGCAAAAAAGAAAAAAAAAAATATCTTTCCGTACAATATCAGCTGGCTGCTACTTTTCTTTGCTCTATATATGCAAATTAACTGTCCAAAGATTGAATATTTTTTCTGAAATTCTGTCAATAATACCGTATTTCTTTATTATGAAGTTACTTATCTTAAAATTACAAGAAGATTCATGCACGGGAAGTTGCACTTCTACAAATTTTGAAATTCTTCAAATGAAAATAAAAGAAATATGTACGTTTTCAAATAAATAATTCGGTTTACGTCCTTAACTAAGTAATTAAGAATAAAGAAAAGCGTATAATAGCTTCTCTGTACTGTTTTATTATAAATTACTGTAAGAAATTAGAAATGTGATTTTACTATAATGGTATCTTGTTCCACTTTTTACGATTACAAACGGTTATCTTTATATTATTGCTTGAAGCAAAGTTTTTAAATATTAATAGCGAAGATGGGATGAAAGGGGGACTTTTGCTTCGAATAAAATATAAGAAAAAAGCTAAAAGATTTTTTTCATTCTGCTTTTAATTGATAACATTGAAAAGGTTAGCTGTCAGACTATAACTGTACGTGATGTAACTAATAACTCTAGTTGTTACTACTAGTAACTGTAACAACTTTTTTTTTTTGCACGTGGAGAAACCCTCATGGACACTCCGTCGCTGCGGGCAGCAGCAGAGCAGTGTCGGATTCTTACCAACTAAAACTCTACGATGGCCTGCCTACGCGTGTGACAAGAATGCCCTGTGGCCTCGGTCTTTGCCAATTACTACCAGTGCACTCCCCGCGACCTCTTTATTGAGCCGGTCCTAATGTATTGGCGCCAATAGAGGCCATTGCCCCTGCTAGTCGCGTCCCGTTGGGGACGACGGTAAAGCGGCCCTGCATCGCCTGACCGCCATCCCCCTCCATCGCGTTACCCTACAAGGGCGGGAGTTTCTTTTTCTCTCCCTTTCTGTCCGCTCCTTTACGAACATAACTCGCTCGCAGAAGAGGCGGACAGCCTCGTATTCCTGCGGCCTACTCAGCATCGCTTCTACGATCGCCGAGGAGGTCAATCTCTCGCCTATGACGAGACACAGGGTGTAGCGGGACAACTCCCATGCCTGACAAAACTCCAGCGTGTGCTGCGCCGTGTCCATGTCCTCCCCGCAGTGGTGACAGATGTCCGTCGTCTTGCGTCCGATTTTCATCAGGTACTCGCCGAACACGCCGTGTCTCGTGAGCATCTGGATCATCCTAAAGGACAGCGGGAGGCTGCCGCGGTTCCTCCATGCCTCCCAACTTGGGAGGACGGCCTCGACGCCTCGATGTTCGCCTCCCTCGTTGATCAGCCGAGACCGCCACTGGTAGCACGCATACTCCTTGGCGGTTCCCAGATCGTCTGAGGCCGCCTGCTCGGCCGCGTTCTCCCCGGGGTCCAGCGCTCTCATACGAGAGTACCTCCGCTTGAGTACCAACATCCAGAGCTCCCACGGGGAAGACGCGACCAAAACAGTCTCCGACGCGTGGGACACCGTTCGGTATCCCCGACTATTCTGATGGCGGTCACCCTGTGCAGCCTCCTTAGGAGCAGAATGCTGCGGCGACTCGTCATCAGATCGTCCGCCCACACCGGGGCCCCGTACATCACTCGGGACCGAACGACGCCCTCGTATAGTCGGCGTGCCGCGACTCCCACCCCGGCGACGTTCGGCAGCAGGCCGCACAAGGCGTTGACCGCCGCCGACACACTCGGGACCAGGGAGTCAAAGTGCGGCCCGAACGTCCGAGTAACTGTAACAACTTGGGAAATATTTAACTTTCTTACACTTCTACCTTTGACTTCACCGATCACTTTGCCAGGAATTTAACTCACAAGTATACTTGTTCCTCAAAGCAAGTTGCACTTTTATTTGCGGTAGACGCAAAATTGTCCAAATTATTCAAACACAATGAAATATCTTTTTAATTAATACGTGCTTGTTCATGTAATCAATTTGTACATACTGCTTTAGTAATTCTTGCGAATTCTGTGATAACCATAATATTAATATGGCACGCGTTTCCACGAGATCTAATTACAGCCGCGTTATTAAAATATACCACGTTTGTATGCAACTCGTCGATGGAACTCGTCTTTTGAAACACGGAAACTGAAACTCTCTTTCTCTCTCTCTGTCTCTCTCTGTCTCTCTCTGTCTCTCTCTCTCTCTCTTCCCCCCTCCCTCCCTCACTCACTCTTCTTCTTCACTCCTTCTGTCGTACGTGATACAAACGATCGAAATATCGATATAATTAAAAGTAACGAAAGATCTTTCTTTCTAGATTTGCAAGAAAGTTGTCTTATTAAAGGGAATCATTGGACTACGCAGTTACTTATTTTCCGATTTGGCGAAAACTTCCAGACGAATCGAAACTTTCGATGATATCCCGGCCATAGAGTTCCACTATGTTCGTAAATAAATTACGCGTAGGTCTTCTTTCGACAGCCGAAGAGAGCGGACGTGTGTCTAGTGCCCAGTGCAGTTCACAAAGAAGTGACGACCCCCCGTCGAAAGTGAGTCGAACCGGAAAAAGGAAGGAGAAAAATAAAAACCAAGTGCTTTCTGAACCTTCTCGTGATAAATCCAATACCACCAATCTCTAAACCAAATCATAGCCTCTCGACTAGTTNAAAAAAAAAAAAAAAAAAAAAAAAAAAAAAAAAATTACGCGTACCTCGTGCGGAAGGACACCACTAAAATTTTGCTACTAAACCTCGATATTAACTTTTACATACTTATTACGAAATTTGCGGATAAAAATTTGGCCGCTGAACGAAACGAACAATTCTGTTTGACATGTTTAGTTTCCGCGAGCTCCACATATTAGTGGTCGAATAAAGATGAACGATTTAAAACGCCGAGCCTTTTTAAAGTTAAACAATTTATAGATATTAATTCCGATAAGCGCAGAGAATTCAACTATTGATTATTGATAGTGATATAATTTCAAAAGATTTAATGGATTATTACATCAGAATAGTTTCTAACAAGAATTGTGTGAGCGTTTAAATTATGTTTATAATAATTTCCGAATTCTTACGAAGATACTAATTCGTACTAAAACAGGAAGATATAATGGAAGGTAATATATGCAAAGCGGTGACAAGGTGGTTAAAGATTTTAGAGAAAGAGCGTAAAAATATAAGTATCGAATGAATTATACGCCAAAGGTAGATACGTGATGGTATGTATGTAGGTTAAATACTTGCAGGATAATATGTATAAGTTAAGAAAAATAAAGATATCTCTTTAATTCGTAGTATTTGATATAATAAGAGATATGTGCGTTTTGGTATCGGAGTGTAGATGAGTGCGGATTTGAGGGATACTCTGAAGCCTTTTCCACTTGCGACTAATCGCGTGCGACGCCGACGTATCTGACAGACAATATATAAATAGATTATTCAGAAATGTATAAACGAGGCGTATATTCAATAAGGCACAATTCTAAAATTATCAGAGATATCAAAATAAAATTTATCGCACTTTAAATATACACCTAGCACTCATCGAATATTATAATAGTTAAATTGAAACAAAACCGTGTAGCAACGTTGAAAAGTAATAAATATAAAAAAATACCACGCTACATCATAATCTAAATGCTCAATTACCCAACCGTATAAAATTATTAATTATGGGAATACTTTTGCAAATGTATTTTTACATTACGTTTGACATGCAACGGCCTCACTGTACAGTGTGAGATTTATGACTCAGTATTTGCTATTGAGACAAGGAAGGGTAAAATCAGAAAATTTGCAAATACATGCTGTTTGTCCAAATCACTGCACAGTTGTGCACCATTTGAATGTTGTTACCCATATGATAGAAAATTAAATCTTTCTCTCAAAACTAGCCAATCGTCTTTGATCGTGTCTGGTTGACTAAATCTCGTGTCACTTTCAATCTTCACCAGTCTTCTTTCGACAGCCGAAGAGTGCGGACGTGTGTCTAGTGCCCAGTGCAGTTCACAAAGAAGTGACGACCCCCCGTCGAAAGTGAGTCGAACCGGAAAAAGGAAGGAGAAAAATAAAAACCAAGTGCTTTCTAAACCTACTCGTGATAAATCCAATACCACCAAACTCTAAACCAAATCATAGCCTCTCGACTAG
>JACXIT010000100.1:47991-100317 GCA_014737525.1 Bombus difficillimus
TCTAAGATCCCTAATAGACGCACCTTGGTATGTTACCAACGAAACGATCCATCGCGATCTTAAATTACCCACGGTCAAAGAAGAAATCGCAAAGTTCAAAAACAGATATCATACAAGAGTCAACAATCACCAAAACCCGTTAGTCACCCAACTACTGGATAAAACGGATCAGACCCGCAGACTAAAAAGGCATTACCCCCTAGATTGAAACACCAGATTCAAAAAGAATCTAACTCGTTCTAACCTATATATTCCAAGCCACTGAACCACGCCAAACTAATTTACTTAAAATTCTGTGTAAGAATTGTTGTAAATTTTCTATCAAATAAAAAAAAAAAAAAAATCTTGAATTATGCACGATGACGATGTAGTTGCTATGTTGATACAGAAAATTTTGTAAATGTTAGAAAATGCAATGAAACCATATTCATAATTACATTTAACCTACTTGTGTATATAAAATGTCGAAATTAATACAAAATATTATAAAAAATGTAAATATTCGAAATATATTTATTCTTTTAAGTCGCTGCTGTCTTTTAGGTATATGTATCAACAAATCCTTCTGTTCTCAATTTCATGAACATATTTGTATTAACAATAATACTAAGGCATAGTTATATTTATTATCGGCAAATTACATAGTCTATCTCCCATCGTTCTAATCGTTTTATAAGTTCAAGTTCGCTCTTAAAAAAGAAATATACGATTAGTATAATTCTACAAGAAATAGCTCTGTAATCAATATTAAAGAAAAGAGTATGTCAGTCAAAATATCAATTTCCACTAAACAAAAAACGATATGTGACGGCAACTATTTCTATGACACGATTAAAAATGTCAAATGAATTTTCAACGACGTAACCACAAATTTTTAGACAAAAATCCCGTAAAAATGTGAAATGCTGTAAAAAGTAAAAATTTTATGTACGTATACAGATGCAGAAATTCTGAGAACCGTGTTTAGTGCCTCCTTAAACAATTTGTATTCAATATATAGTAAGTCATTTATTTATTTATTTACAAAACTTACGCTGTAACTTACATGCATGTATACTGCACATTATTTAGGTCTACAAGTTTAGATATGTACTTGAATTATGAAAATAAGTGAGTCAATGATAAAAATTACAGTTATCAAATATCAAAGTAGGAAAGTATCAAATACAGATTCAATATATAAATTAAGTTATAGTTATATGTATATGGCGAGACCGTGATTATTTAAACTAATTATGGTACACGCTGTTTGTATAATCGAATAACTTTGTTCTCATATGGGGAAATATAATTTATTTTCATGTATTGTGTAAATATTACTATTAAACAAGAATAAAAGCTATTGCAGAAAACAAAAGAGACAAGAAGTAAGGACAGAGATAGATGTTGATAATAATTATAATTTATAAAATTTGTAAACCAAATCCTATTCAATCCTAATTCAAGGCCGTTAGGCTGAAATAAAACTATCTATCGATACAAAATCAAAAGCTTTTGAGTAGAAACTTAGCAGTTTCTATTCTTGTTTTTCAATCTATCTTACAAAGGATCATTTGCAAATTTTTCATTAATCAATATTCCGTTAATTCTTCTACTTGACTATGTAAACAAAATCTACACAGAGGTATTTTTGCATCACTTTCAGCGCCGTCAATTTAACCAAGCAAAACTCGGTCAGCGAATATAATTCTGACGTAACTGGATCGCGATCAGCACACCGACTCGGAAATTTTAGTTAAAATTAATCGAAGCGCACATTTGGGTTTCACTTGCATGGTAGGCAGACGAGTATCTAACAATGATGGACGCATATCTTGACAATTGTCTATCCATCGAGGTAAATAATGATAACGCGTTCAAAGAGAAGACGAGAATAGCACAAGTCGCAGCTACCACACTATGTAAAATGAATAGCATAATGAAGCAGATGAGAAACTGGCGGGACGACCGTATGAAATTACGATCAAACATTTGGCGGTTAAAGCTAGCTTTACGAGTCGCTGCAAGAGACACGGACGACGCTTTGCACGCTGTCCGATTGATCGAACATCAAAGAACAGAAATTAAACGACTAGAGACGGTGAATAAAGTTTTGAAGAAAGAAATCGCTGATATTAAATCTGCTCTGTTAAATGGAGACTACGTTACGTGGGAAACCGCTTGGAAATCCGATGACAAGCTCGTGGAAGTTAAACAGGAGTACTTAGTCGAGAGAGAACGTTTAAACAACGAGATTCAATATCTGAAAAGTCGGTTGAACGAGGTGGAAGAGCGTCACGAACACAGTTCAGAAGTGGAACACTTAAAATGCAAGCTGAAGCACTTCATGATGGTCGACTATACTATGGAAATTATATTCACCGATATAGTTAACAAAGTCGCTGAGACAATAGCGAATCTATCCAAGGAACTAGTGAATGTAAACGATCGCTTGCACAAGTCGCAAATGAAAAACGATAATTTGTACGTCGAGATCGATAAACTGAAAGCCGTGATAAGATACAGAAATGGTAATCTCACGGATTATCAGAGAAGAATTGTTGAGTTGGATAACCTAACGAAACGTTTGAAGACAGAATTAAATAGATTCAAAGTTAATGACGACAATAATTCTTGGAACATTGACTCGAATAGTCAGAATAATCTTAATAATATCGAACGACTGGCAAAAGATTTAAGAAACAAGCTAAAAAACGACCATAAGGCACTGCTTGCTGGTGGCGATCCGGATTGCTTAAAATATATACAGAAAATCATCGAATTGAGCGTTAATTTAAAGCAACTGTACATCGGATTTGCAAAATTTAGTGACCAACTTAATCCATTATTTCTAGGCAAAGTAATGAAATCTAACGAGTATTTGAAACAACTTGCAACATTGGATTCGACTTTAAAGGAAATCGACGTCGAAATTGATAAGTTAAAGAATAATCATATAAAGAACCATTATAGAATTGGCGGCAGCGATGGTCTAGAATACTTAATTAAAATAGAAGAACTCGAGACGATCATCGAGAAGACACGGTCGACCATGAATGGATTGAATCGTCGTGCGGCAGGAAATTCAAACGAATCGAAAGACCTTGAGAAATTGGAAAATTTCATCGGTAGAGTGTGTCACGAGATTAAGCAGTTAGAAGTGATCGTCGTATCCAGCGATCGTCTAAGTACATTCAAGAGAATCGATCAGTTGGAGAGTTTGATCGTTGGATTAAAGTCGGAACTGAATGAGAAAGACGCCCATATAAACGTTCTTGACCAGGAATTATTCGGTACTGAAAATTTATTGGAACAAAAAAGAAAAGAATTGGAGCATACACAGAAAAAGATCGTCATGCTAATGGAAGAGAACAAAATTTCGAAGTTGAGAATGAAGATGATGGAGGAGAAAACGTTGGATCTACAGCGTGATCAGGAGGATTCGAGAAAGGGGCTGGTACAACTACAAAAGGTGAAACGCGAAACGAGCTTAACGAGAAAAAAATTACAAAATCTTCAGAGCGATAAGGAAAGATTGTTAAAGGAAATGGGAAAAATTCGTGACGCCGTACAAAAGAAAAGCGAAGAAACAAGGAGCGTTCTTATCGAAAGAAATACGATGGAGAAAGCATTAAACGCCAAGATCACGGACTTGACACAAAACCTTCAGATTACTCTGAAGGAAAATAAAAAATTAAAAGAAAATGAAAATGCAAAGCGTTCGGAAGAAGCGATGGAGAGAATGAACGCTGAATTACAACAACTGAAGGTGGACTTAGCAATTTCGAATGAGAATTTCGATAATGCGAATCGCGAAATTGCCGATCTGAAAATTAAATTGCACCATTTTTCCGATGCTAAAACAAGACTGGAAACGAACATTTTTCATTTAGAATCGAAAAAGGAGGTGCTCGTGTATCAACTAGGCGCAGAAAAAGCTGCCGCCGATGAACGATTGAAAGAGTTCACCGATTTAAAATCCGATTACAACGAATTAGACATCAAAAGGGCGAATCTCGAGAATGAAAAGGAACAATTAAACGCGAATTTTGCGAATATAAAGATCGAAAAGGAGCTACTAGAAAAATCCGTAGATCACGTTCGCACCAAATGTACCATGCTTGAGGACAAGATTGATAAGTATAAAAATGAACGCGACAGTCTACTCGAAGAAATTAGAAACTTTAGAACGAGCAACGAACATTTAAGTAACAAATTGGAAGTTACGCAAACAGAATCGAACAGGACCGAGGACAAAATAAAACAACTAGAATTTGAAAACTCGAAACTGCACGATGATTTAAACGAACTGACTTTAAAGGAAATTAGCTTCGAAGACCGCGTGCAAACCCTTCTGTTAGAAAAGAATCAACTCGCAACACGTATTAACGAACTAGACAAGAACAATGTCACACTAAACAGTCTATTGAACCAAGTTAAAACGGTGAATGAACAACATTCTATTGTCGAATTAAACAAATTAAAAGCGGATTATAGTAAAATGAGATCGGAAAACATGACTCTACAAATTACTCTCGATGAGGTAAGACAAAACAACGAAACGTTGAAGAAAGCAACCGGGGAACTGAACTTGAGACTGAATGAAATTCACCACGAATGCAAGATATTGGAGAACCAATTACAAATTTTAGAGGTGATGAACGCCACATTGAGAAAAGAAAAACAATTGTTGGAACAGGAGTATACGACCAGTTTACGATCCAAAATCTCCAATATAGAAAAAGAGGAAACAGTGGCGTATAGCGAGTCGATCTTTAGTCAACAAAATGAACAAATCGTGGAGCGTGCAACGAGAAAAGCTGTCAATAGCAAATTTGGTAAACGCTTGAATGATAAAATAAAATTAATGAAAGCAAAAGAAGAGCTAAAGAAAGTGATTGTAGAAAACGAATCGTTACGATTCGAGGTATTAAACTTGAGGAGTCAGAACTTTGAAGTTAAAATGCAATTGGCTTGCACGAAGGATGAGCTTCGTAAGCAGAAGACTGAATTAGTAGAGAACGAAACGAATGGAATCGTGTTTAAACCTATCTCGAATAAGCTAAAAATCGTGAATCTTTATTATAAAGAGATCAATAGTTACTTGAGTCATGATATGAATAGTGTAAGTGCAGTAACACGTATCGGTCAGTCAAGTATATGCCCTTACGACAGGTCGACAACGGAACAAGCCGGAACGCAAATCGAGAAATTAATGGAAATTGCGAACAAACTAAAAGTGCAGAACATTGCCCTAAAAATGGAGATAAATTCTCTAAGATGCAGCTTGGTTGTTAATTTCACGAAAGACGAGAAAAGGAAGGAAGAGCTGCGAGTCGCGACTGAAGAAATTCAAGCATTGAAAACGGAATTGACGACACTGAGGGACGAAAAAGAGTTTTTACGGGTTCAGCTGGATACAGCGAATTCGAAATTGGATCGGTTAGAATCTGAGAGAGCTGCTTTGAAAAATGAGCTATATACCTTAAGGAAAATCAATTCCGGTCTCAAACACAAAACAAGCGAATTACACTGCGCTTATCAAAAGTTGAAGGAAAAGAGTGTAGAATTTGAGAGCTGTATCATGAGAGCGATTAATAAAATAAAGAAATATACGATGAGTGCGGATAATCTGGACAACCCAATTGATTTGAAGGATCTTTTAAAAAAGTACATCTCGAGCGAAGAAATTTTATATTCAATCGAACAGAGAATAAACATAGAAGATACATACAAAAATTTTTAGATGATGTAATTCGATAAAATTATTTCGTTAGTTATAATGAAATAAATTGATAGAATATGTACGTAACTACGTATAAAGAAGACAAATTGTAATATAGAGCCTATTTTTATTTTTACACAGTTTTTCTATAACAAGTGTGCTAATTAAGTTAAATATGTATTTTAATATAATATTTGTAAGCACAAATTTGGTTCCTGAAAGCACAGCATTTTATTTACTGCCACGCTAGGGCTAGGTTAGGGTTAGTTTAGCATGGTTGGGGAAGCTTTTTTTTCGTGGGGAAATCCTCATGGACACTCGGCGTTGCGTAGCAACGACCGAGTAGTGTCGGACTCTTACCGACTAAAACCCCACGGTGGTCGTCCCGACGTTAAGAGGTGCCCCGGGATCTCTTTCGAATTACTACCTGGGTGCAACCTCGTCGTCTATCTCCCTGCTGACGTTGTTATCGAGGGAGGCGTCCGAGCTTGAGTTGGGCCGCTAGGGGGGACCACGCCCCCTAACGCCGCGTCCCCTGGTTTGACGCTCCCGGGGCGGCGGCGGCGGTGCCGCGCCCTGCGTCGTACAGAGTCTCTTTGATGGTGCGACGATCTGCTCGGATCGCCTGTTCTCTTGCGAACTCTTTCTGCTCGTTCCTTCGCCTGCATCACTTCTTCGCAGTAGGTGAGGACGGCATTGAATTCTTGACGCCCTCCGAGCATGGCCTGGACGACCGCTTCTGGGGCTAACCTCTCGCCGATGTCGAGCTGTAGGACGCGCCGCAGTTCCGCCCACGATGGGCAAAACTCTAGTGTGTGCTGCGCCGTGTCCTCCTCTTCCCCGCAGTGGTGACAGATGAACGTCACCTCCTGTCCGATCTTCAGCAGATACTTGCCGAAAACTCCGTGACCGGTGAGCATCTGCGTCGTCCTAAAGGTTAGCGGGACCCCGCCTCGATCTCTCCAGGCCTCCCAGTTGGGAAGCACGGCGCGGACGGCTCGGTGTGACCGCCTGGCGTCCTCCTCCATCAACTGTGAGCGCCATCGCTCCCATGGTTGGGGAAACTGTTGAGATGGTATCGCAGATGAAGTACTTGGGTCTCTTCATCGACAGCCAGTGGACGTTTGGGCCGCACTTTGTCTCCCTAGTCCCGAAGTCCCTTTGTGCGGTCTGCTGCCTAACATCGGCGGGGCGGACGTCGCGGTGCGCCGACTATACGAATGTGTCGTTCGGTCCGGAGCGTTGTACGGGGCCCCGGTATGGGCGGACGATCTAATGGCGAGTCGTCGCAGCATTCTGCTCTTAAGGCAGCTGCACAGAGTGCAGCAAGACCGCCATCAGAATCGTCAGGGGATACCGAACGGTGTCCTACGCGTCGGCGACTGTCCTGGCCGCGTCTCCTCGCTGGGAGCTCCAGGCGTTGGCACTTAGGCGGAAATATATCCGTCTGAGAGCGCCGGACCCGCGGTCTCAGCTGATCAGCGAGGAAAGCGGACATCGAAATGTCCTCCCTAGCTGGGAAGTTTGAAGGAGCCGCGGTGGCCTCCCGTTGATTTACAGGATGACTCAGATGCTCACTGGACACGGCGTGTTCGGCGAATACCTGATGAAGACCGGACGTGGGGCGACGGAAATCTGTCACCACTCTAGAGAGGGCAGAGACACGGCGCAGCACACGTTGGAATCGTAGAGTAACTCGGACGACGATTAGCAGGCGCTAGGGGCAATGGCCTCCCAATACTTGCTAATTACAAACAGTGTTACGTCGCGTAAGATGATCAGCGCGACGTCCCTTATGGTCCGACCGCCCAGGCCCACATACCTCCACACCGACCCCCAATAAACCTAAGGAACCACCATAAACCGAATCTTTTTAACTTTCTCTCAATTTATATAAGTAATTCAGGTTTATGGCTGGTCCTTAAAACAGTCCTTAGGTTTATTCCACGCTCGTACAAATTACGAAGAAAGGAGGTATCTGCCTAACGGCAAAGCAGATGTTTCCAAAAAACAAAGACACCCATGAGCCACGTTGGCAGGAAAACTTTCTCCTCATATTTTCCTCATTAACGTTGGCGATAACCAATGGGCATCGCGGATCGTTACCCTCACCTTTCTACCGAGAAGTGTGAAGAGCGAATCCGCATTCCTAGTTCAAAAGGACACACCGACACCGAGCTTTCCTCCGTAGGAACGCGAGACGTGTCCTCACTGTCTATTCTGCCCCTCAGTCAGTCACAAGTCATTCAACTTCCTGAAGACTGTCTATTCAAACTCTCAGTCAACTCAGAATCCAATCAACTTTCCACCAGTCAACGGTCGGTGAAGTCAACTCGGTCAGTAAGTCAACTGTTCATCAGTCATCGGTCTATACTAAAACTCCTCTTCACCGCTAGAAGAGTCAACACGTGTCTGTATCGGGTCTCTACCCTCAAATTAATCGTATAGTCAAATTATACATACGCACCGACGTAACTATCCTCGATAAAGCTGCTGGAAGAAATATAAAGTTAGATCTGTTCATTCAGTGTAATTTCATTTGAACTACTCCGATTATCCCAAAAGAAATACGGGGATCGACCTATTCGTGGCGTCGATTAGTAAGATAATCGTAACGGGAATTTACGACTCCCGTTGACGCGTTTTCCTCGCGACCGCGTCTCCCCGCGACTGGCCGAACAAACAAACAGATTATTGTATACGCTTCTTTTGTACCTCTCATCTAACATATTCGTTCATTGCTCATCCCTTTTTCATATTGTTTTAATTTAATATCCGTTTACCCTTTTTCCATATTTAAAAAGTATAAATAAAACGAAACAAGGAAATTTACCTTTGCATTTAGAAATTGATTTTACACCGATAGATCTGACATGACAGAGGATTTCCTCTCTGATAATACATATATAGATGGAGATGGAAAGAAGTTCTCTGAAAGGAATACGAATCTGATTGGTTGTTTTTGAAAAACTCAATACAATCGTAAAACATGCGTATTGGCCAAAAGTATCGCGTATACAAATAAAACAAGGGAGTAACGCGTAACGATGAGTGATATAGGGCCGTATGTAAGTAAGTACATACCTACCTCCCTTACCGCTGTGCCGCCACAGTGGACTTCTTCCCATTTTCGTGTTGTAAATACAATTTATGTATACATGTATTATATAAGTATTTACTTACATACCTACATACAACAAGGCACTTTGTGTCTCACGTTCTGAAATACCGACCTCGATTCCTTTCTTAAATCCCTCTGCGATTTTCTACGATGAATATAGGAATTATCTAATACTATATTAAATGGATAACATCGCATGTGACATAAAAATGGTAAGGGGGTCAGGTAACTCTCAAAATAAATCGTGGGTGCATGTCCCGTCTATTTTGTACCTCGTTTGCGATATAATGCTGAAAAGAGTGTAAATTCAAAGACATTTATGAAATGTTAGTAAAGCATAAAATAGTCTAAAATTTCATACAGTGATTCGTAAATAAATATAACATTCAAAAGTGAAATATGGAACATTAAACCAAATAAAAATTCAGCACTATCTTGAAGTCAGAGATTGGAAATAAAAGTATTTCGACTTTACCTATAAATCACTTCATGTTTAATCAAATCTTCTAATATTAACACTAATATAATTTTCTGCGAGCAAAATTATTTTCTATTATTAACAATATAACATATATAAATACTAATATCTAAAATCGCTTTGATTCATTAATACATATATCTTCCCAAATCATAAAATCCAGTTGAAATCCAAACAATATCTTATTATTTGTTTTGAAGACCTGTATCTTTGTATCTGTTTCTCTGTAATATTGAAATATATATCTTATGAGCATCATATGAATCATCATATCATAATCATATGAATAGCTTTCATATTATTGCTCATAAGATATGTATTTCAATATTGTAGTAGGTTCTAAGAAGTAATACCTACATAATTATAAAACTGTGGTCTGTTTACTAGTAATTGTTCTTTGTTTATAACTTTTATTTCATTTAAAAAATAAGATAAATTATCTTGTGTTTTTATGTTTGTACCACTATGTTGAACATCATCAAAGAGCATTATTGTCTGTTCTTGATCACGTGGAGTTATAGTTACTACATTGGCAGAAATATCTACACTTTTGTCTCCCCTCTACACTTTAAGCAATTCAGAATTATAGAATGGATATAAAGTATAAGCAAGCAACCATAGACATTGATCAGCATACTCAGAAGTATTAGTTTGATTTAACACTTGATATCAACAAAGAATTAAGCTGAACGTTACCTATACAGAAGAAATGTTAATAAATAAGTTAATATACAGTAATAATACAAATTATAACTTACAATCTACTGATGCTTCTTTGAATCTGCTTGACTTTATAGCAACTCACTTTAAATACTAAAGTGAAAATTCATATTGATAGATTATATGTACTAAATTTCAAGGTCTCTAACTATCCAATATCTGAGGATTATACCTCTAACATTTATTTAATGCCAACTCCAAGGTTATTGCATAGAAAAAATATATTATGAATGCAATAATTATAAACGCAATAATTTATAAATATTCTTTTATTGACTAATATACACACAAAGCCAACATATAAATAAAAATTTCTCTCACAAAGCTTTATCTTTCAACTGACTCTATAGGTATTACATTGCAACCCAAAAGACCATTACCAATCCAAGGACGTGGAATTAAAGTCAGGGCTACAATATTAGATCCACGCTTGATTTTTATATTTACTGTTTTGTATCTGCTATTTTGTACCAAAGTTCCAATATCTTTTAACGATTTAAAATTCCGACAGTCGATGGAACCAAATTCTAAGATGAGATCATCAACTTGGATTCCCTATATAATTTAACATTTGTAAATCACAGTTCCATGAGATTAGAAACATTATGGAAATCTAAAATAAATTTTTTACCGCTATTTCTGCTGGAGAACCTGCGGATACTAAATTCACTTTCAAGAAAGGATCCAATTGTGCATTATCTTGAACAATAGTTGTAGTTGCAAGAGAATTTTCTGCTTGATCTCCTGCTAGGGCATGCAGTTTATGCAAACCTTCTTCTATTTTCTTCATCAATGTTTTATGATCATTTCTGAGACCTAATCACTTAACAATGTACTAATAAGTCCAAGTTAGTAGAATCTCATGCGAGAAAATTGCGTAGTAATTAGACGCACATATTATCTTATGTCTCACATGTCTCACTTGGTAAACATCAATGTCATTTCGCGGATATCCCTCGCAGTCCACCAGAGGATCATCCATGCCAACATGATTCTACAATTCATACATATGTATAAACATTCGGTCATTTCCTCGAAAATTTGACAGATCATTCTATTATAAACTATATTATGTTTATTTTCAATAACGTCATTATACAGATATTCTGTGCAAATTTAAAATATATAAATATATGTGCATACAATATCTAAGATTTCTTTTAAAGCCTTCAAATCCGATTCAATTTTATCTTTATCTTTCATAAGCTGAAGAACGTAATCCTTAGCTTCCTGTAACTCCATGTCGACCACCATTTTCACTAGACTGACGTACGCAGTAAATCATCAAGTATGTAACTTGAAAATGAAAACACGAAAAATCATTTCTAAATTCTCAATGTATTTTCAAGATTTCACTTTCATAAATTAAAAGCGAATATATAACAATTAAAATTTTGTTCTAAATAATGAGTAATACACATTTAGATGTCGTAATTTATAATTAATATATTTCTATATACATTTCGATATAATACTTTAATAATATTTTATAAGTTTTGTACATATTATACATATATAAATATGAATAAATAAATATAAATAAATAAATATATATATATTTAAGACATCTGCAATTTTAAAAATAGGGCTTTCAAATATCGCGCTTCATAAACAACCGTTTGCTTTCCATTTGGAGTAATAGAAAACATATCTTGCATATCAAAAGGCTCTTCTACTACTGTTACCACGTCCCTTCCGTAAACTAGAAAAAAAAGTAATAATATTTTAACAATTGTACGAAAATATTGTCAAATATATAAAAATAGAAAATACATACCTTCACAGTGTTCTAAAAATTGTATACACTCCTGGAGTGTAGTGTCTTTTAAAACTACTAATTGTTTAGCTAACTGTTCTAAAAGGGACAGAAAACACCTCTTCGCGTAAAACCAAGTATCTGTTCCTAACTTTTTATTGTAAGGTTCCAAACTTTTCATTACCCTAGATATACCAAATTCGTAATTTCCTTTTGAACAATATAAAGTTCCGATTACCAAATTCACAATACATAAATGAAATAATTTTTTATCTTGATCTTCTCGTGAAACAACTTGCTCTTCTTTTTCTATCTTTTTCATTAATCCTTCAGCTTCCGCATTTTGGGATGTCATGATATAACTTACACATAAATTAGCGAGTACTATAGCGCTCACATCTAAAATCTAAAAGTTTTATAATATTTAATAATTTCCATATTAACATACATATATGTATAGATCGCACTATAAAAAGCTAAGTTTGAAACAACTAACATTATCATATCTTTTTCTAACAATTGGCTCATAAAATCCCGTTGCTTCTTTAAACTTGTTTTCTTGCATAAAAAGGGTGTGAGCTACATTTAATTTCCATATATCATGTTCATTGCAAAATTCGACGCTTTTCCTAAAAATTTTTTCGACTTGCGTATAATTTCCAAGTTCCCAGTAAATTTTAGCCTGAGCCATTAAAACTGGAACATATCTTTCCAAAGCTTCCTCGTAATCATTAACAGCTTTTTTAACAGCGCTATCGTCATGATTTAATCGTGCTTCCTGAACTCTTTTTGTTGCTTTCCGTAATATTTCCATATGTTTGTTACCGAGATCGTCAAATTTGCGATATGCTTCTTCTGGTGAAGTTTGTTGTGTGATCAATGCATCCAGAAAATCATATAAATACTGAGAAACAAATATTATTACAATTATAATAAAAATTTTCATATTATTTTTAATTTTCATAAATTTGTATTGAATACAAAAGAATATACTAATAACATTTTCATTTATTATTCTCTGCATTCTCAAATTCATTTTCTTGCTACAGTCCTGCATTTAGCATTATGAATATGAGTAAACCTAACCTTTACATCAAGTTTGACTGATATTTATTTGTTCTTGTTGCTTCTTGCCTAAATACGTTTACAGAAATGACTACGTGCAAATTAAATCAAATATTTATTGGAGAAGTTGCATCTGTACAAAATTATGGAGCTTTTATCAGAATTCCAGGTTGTTCCTTCCAGGGACTGATACACAAATCACAGGTATTAGGAAAATATATTCGCAATCAATTAACTTGTTTATATTCTACAATACAATTAGTTTGTATTTTTGTAATTTTATATGTTTTCATAATTTCATTAGGTAAGCTCTGCTCATATCGATAATGTTGGAGAAGTTTTACAAAAAGGAGAACATATATGGTGTAAAGTTATTTATATTGGAGATGATGGCAAAATAGGACTATCTATGAAATATGTAAATCAAGGAAATGGTACAGATTTAGATCCAAATGGAATACAGCTACAAAGAGATGTACAAAAGAAAAAACTTATAGAAAAACATGATCGTAGAATTATACACTTAGAAGCAATCCTTAACACTACATGTATGAAATGTGGAACTGCTGGTCATTTATCTAAAGACTGTTTTATGAGTCCTGATGGAAAAAGGTATGAATTGATCCCAGAAATTGAAGAAACACAAGACGTTATACAAGTACAAAGTGATATAAGTAAAAAAGACACAAGACATAAACAAAAGAAATTAAAAAGGAAAAAGAAAGCAAAAAAAATCAAACAAGATGCACTTGATAGTGATTCTGATGAAAAAGATGTAATTAAAAAGAAAAAGAAGAAATATTCAAAAAACCAAAAGAAGAAAAAGAAGAAACATGAGAGTTCTTGTAGTGATAAAAATTCTAACGATAGTTTTTCTAGTCATGATGTGAAAGCTCATAAACGAAAGCATTCAGAAAGTTCAAGAAAATATACTAAAAAGTGTAAACATTCAAAAACTAAATATGTTAATGAATGAAAGCATAAAAGCTAGAATGTAAATTTAATTTTCATGCTGATTTTGTATATTTTTAAATTATTAAAATATTTCTCTTGAAACATCTATTTTACAGTGTATCTAACAATATAATAATAAAAATCATACTTACTGACGTTAAATATTTATAGGTCAAGTGTACATTTTCAGCGAGAACGTCTGCTGCTAGATCATAATATTGGTATTTGCAATATAACAATAATAAGTTTGCAAAAGTTTCAGGTGGAAATGGATTTTGTTGTAGTAAAAACTGAAGTTTCTCAAATCCCTCACTTGGCTTTGTATCCATATTTATTAAAGCCTGATTATGCAAAGTGACAGCATCAAGTTCTTCCTCAGATCTAGGAGGCATATCTGTTAATGCTTCTTTTGCTGACTCATCTAAAAGCAGTAAATAAAGAGCATGAAATATTAAATACACAACTTAAACTTAAAAAATTAAATTAAACTATGAAATGATTACAATTTTGTAATTGATATTCTATGGCTGCTTTCAAGTTAAATGCTTCTGTTAAAGCTGTTTCATGAAGTGTTAATGTATTTCCAACACTGCGTACTTCTATACCTTCTGTTGTCATACCCACTCCTAATTCTGGATGTTCCCTTATTCCTTGTTCTATAATATCAGCTATCATATGCATAATATATGTTAACATAAAATATTATATTTTAAATATTTGCTTATGAACCTAATGATTTATAACAATATAAATGTTACCGATATGTTTTAATGATGCAGCATATTCTTTTAATTTAAAATAACAAAGTGCCACATTGTACGATAAATGAGGCTTGAAACCTACAATTTGCAATGCATTTACAAATTTTTTTAGAGCTTGTTCATACTGTTCCTCCTAAACAAGAAAGTAGTATACATTATTATGTAAACAGAAATTTTACTTCCTTTCCTTTGGTACTTTTTGTACCTTATATAGAAGACATCCTAAATTAATTTCTGTATCAACATCATCCATTGGACATTGATCTACAAGATTTTTCGCAGCGACAACATCTTCTTGCCCATATTTTATTGCTGCCTGTAGTTTCTTTACTTTAAATTCCAAATTGCTTTGATTAATGATGTTGGAACATATTGTCCAAGCCTCTTGATACATACATGCTTGGTGTAAAGATTGAGCATGATACAACTTATATATACTTTCATTAGGACATAATTGAACTAATTTTTCATAACATTGTGCAGAAGCTATGAAATCTTGTGTATAAAAATAACAGTGAGCAAGGAGAGACAAACAAGGCCTAGACTGTAAAATAAGTCATTAGCACAGAACATTGATATTGATAAAGAAATTGATATTTCAACATAGTCATACATACAATGGGGTAAAAATCTAGAAGAATAATCAAAACTTTTATTGTTTCTGAATATCGTTGTTCTTTAATCTGAAAAATTAATTTCTGTACTGTACTTTTTCTATATTTAAAAAAATCGCTTTTAAAATTTATCATTTGACTTTAATAGATATATGCTATTCAAATATTAATTGTATACTTATAATTAAAGAAACAAATTTTTGTTCTCTAAACTTTAAACACTGACTAAAGAAGTAATAGAATTTCTGACATGTGAGTGAATTGTACCATTGAATAAATAGCTTTTGTGTATTCTCCATCTTTAATATGCACATTCGGTATAAAAGTAGTCATCTTTATAGGATAATTTTTCTATTCACAAAACATTGAATTGTCTCTAAACAATAAAGTTTTAATGACCTCACTATGTTACACGTAATGTGTGTATAGTATATAATGTTATGATACAAGAGGAATATCGTAACTATGGAAACAACTGCTTTTTTAGAAGAAATAAAATCTCATACATTTAATACTATGTATTTTAAAAATCAAAATATAAGGAACACTACTTAGTTACGACATGATTTTTTTTATAATAAATAAGTATCTACAGAGATTTGTTATTTGTAAGACATTTTCTTACATTTTGTATATATGTATTATATATTGAGTTTATATAATATTACAATAATCGCACTATGTACATCTATGTATCAAATTTTTATGTATTCATTTCTTCCCAATTCGAGTTTAGCTAAAATTACATGAACAACGTATTTATTACTCATTTACATTTAATACAAATCCCTTTTCGTATTGAATAACAAACTTTTGTTCTTTAAAATATTTACATATGTATTACTCATAACATAATATAAGAACGGATTAAAACTAGATGCATAATTAAAGTCAAAGATCGTTTCCGTAAATTGCAAAATGCAATGAATTTATATTCTTGATCGTAAAAACATGAGCATAAAGTAGCGCCCTCTTAAGGACAATGAACAGTCAAAATAGTAAATATATACTCGTATATCTAACTTTTAAATGAATTTTCAAAGAAGAAACTCAATGCAGAGTATAAGTATGTATATAGGACCACATACACACGTAGTAAGAACGCAAGAATTAAAAAACATTGAAAGCATCCGTGTTTCGATCGTCGTTTCACCAATAGCTCTTTTGCGGATCCGATAACATACATATATGTAGTATGTAAACCAACGACGATTCGTACGTACTATAAGCGGTATAAGCACTGCAGAGTCTCGATAGCGCACTAGTACTATACGCAGATTGAGTGCGTGTGTGACTTCCCTCGTTGGAGAAATGTCGTCGGCACTCGTGGCCGCTAAATAAACGACGAAACATGTCCGGACCGATAGTCAGTCGTGCGCAGACACCCGGCGGTGATGTTCAAATTGGTACAACGGTAGGCTGTGTTATCTGTAACAGAACTGACAAGCTGCTAAGGTGTTCACGGTGCAAGGCCGTATTTTATTGCACCAAAGAACACCAGAGGCGGGATTGGAAACGTCACAAAGAATTTTGTGCGACTCATTCTGTGGAATCGATCGTATCAAATACCGTTTCGGCTACTAGTCAAAATTCCACTTTGAAGTCCGCTAAAAAGGAATCCTCCTTAAGAAACTGCCAGAATTTAACTACACCAGTGGTTTCTAACCTAAGTGAGAAGTCGGTGTTAGAAAGAACGCGAGGTTCGAACGCTGCTCCAGAAGTGCATAATAACGGGAAACATCTTGGCGGTACGTGAAACTTGATCTTGTTCCCACGTGTCTTTTTATAAAACTATTTCACGTTAGAATTGTGGAGTTGTGTAATCTTTCACTAGCTAATAATGTATTATACACTATAAAATATGTATGATTTTTTGTAAAATAAATACAACTTCTTTGTTTCATTTATTTTAATTAATAATTGTTGCATGATTTTGTTATTTACAGGAACCAACAAACAGATAGAAAAGGTAAAAGGACAATCAAATCATAAGGATAGTCGAAATTCTAAGAGGAAATCCAATAACACTAAAACAAAAGGTACTTGTACTAACACAGTGGATGGATGGACTTCTCCCATAACATATGAAGGAAGTTCTGAAGACACGATCTTAGGTGCCAGAACAGAATTGTTGAATCCTGCTGTAGAAGGTTCAAGAATCCTAGATAACCTACAGGACCATGAATTAGATATGCCTACACAACATCATAACGGTATGAAGAACTTTCCAGAGGTTCGTTTAACTCGTGAAGAAGAACTTTTACCACCTTTCCTCCATAAAAATAAAAATAATCTTGAAGAATTAATAGATGATATAAGCAGAAATGTGATTAGAGACATGGATGAATATGGTATGTGCGTGGTAGACAATTTTCTAGGAACCGAAAAAGGTCTTGCAGTGTTAAACGAAGTTTTAAATATGTACAGTGCTGGGTTATTTAAGGATGGACAATTGGTTTCTAATAAAGCAGGTGCAAATGACTTAAAGACAATTCGTGGTGATCAAATAACATGGCTTGATGGAAAAGAAAAACAATGTCAAAACATTGGAATGCTCATATCTCAAGTTGATGCTGTCATTATGAGGGCAAATAAAATGTGCAACAATGGGAAAATGGGAAACTACACGATTAATGGAAGAACAAAGGTAAGCATAAAAATAGTCCCACATTTTATATATCATATAGTTTTGTTATCATTACATATGACAAAAGTATACATTAGCCTTATATTTATTTTTATTTCAATCTTTAATTTATGTCTTGTGTTGAATATCCTTACTTTGTCAAAGTTTATGTTTATACTATTTGAATCGTAAGTAAGCATTTCAAAATATGTATTAATAATTAATAAGATATGTATTAATACTCCATTAATTGATATACTAATGCCTATTAATAATCTTATAGATATATAAACACATTGTTGTAAGTCTATATACATTTAAGTTCATTACATTTCTATAGTTTTGATAGAGTATTCATTTTTATTTCTAAATCAATTTCAGAAGCATTGAAAATGTTATTGTAAGGAAAATTCGTCTTTTATTCATTTAATATGATAAATTTGTTTAATGTTTGATTATGCGTAAAATATTAATTCATCGAATGCATAATTGAATATCTATTATAATTTGAAATAAACTTTGGCAATAAAACTGTTTTCTTTTTTCTGAATACAATACACAATCACATATATATATTTTCAACAATTGAATATTTTGGTAGTTTAATATGTTTATACAAATTGCTGTGTTTTATTCCAATATTGTAATCTTCTACATAATTGTTATAATTTATGGTTTTTGTTAAACAGTTATATATTTTATTTATTATTATAAAAATTGTACAATATTATTTATACGTGTAAAAAATAGCATTTAAGAAATTAAATTTGTTACAATATTTACATATTTAAATTGTTAGATAACAGTAGATTGAAAATGTTATTAATTCTAAGCAACTATCAGACTAAGTTCCAATCTATGTATGTATATCATTACGGAGAACGAGCATTATACAAAGCAATGAAAAAGTAGTTTCTTGAATATCGTGAAAACAATGCAAATGCGGAAATATTAGTAACACTAACCAGAAGAAATGATCTCTTGTTTTGCACGATAGCCGTAACAATCGAATTAATCACTAAGATGCAAGCCATGCCACGTTTTCTGATTTGCTATAAAAGTCTGATGAACGATATCGGTAACGGGGGGACGCGCGTACATTCTATGTATCATATCAGTGAAAAAGCAAATCTTTTACGTCCCTTGAAGCATCGGTTTAATTTCGTAAGCAGCCAAAAAAGAGAGGGAGGAAGCGACGGTAGGCAGAGAAGGTCAGGATCCCGAAATTGCAGTGATCTTTTGGGTAGCTCGTGCGCTAAACAGAGAACCGAAACGAGAGTAGCAAACCACGAAGTGCAGTCGGTCACGTACGCCGTACGGCTGACTCGTTCATACAATTATGCAGTTATCTCTTTCTCCCTGTTTTTCACTGACTCTCTCTTTCGTCTCTTATGCCAGAAAGTAGGCAGTGTGTATGCGTTTTTCTCGATTACGCATCCTGTCTCCCGTAAGGCCGTAAACAGAATTTAAACCGCGGGCGAATGAGTGGAACGATACGAGGTGTTATGTAGACCGACCTAAGTAATAGTATCAATGATCAGTTGCGACTTAAAAGTGTAGTTTTCTCAAGTAAATACTTTATTTGTATGATATATACTACATTTGGTTGGTCCACACAACGAGTACAAAATTGTTCATCTGAAGCTTGATGGGTTCCATACAGGAAACAGAATGGCAGAATTGAATTTTTGTGTGATTGGTGGTGTTGGATATAAAGATTTTAAGGTTATCTCGCTTTTTCTTCTATAAAATTATGTGATTTAATAAATTAATGTTGTAACGCGTTTTGAAATAAATTTATCGAGCTGAATAACTTTTTATATACACTTGAATAACTTCTTAGATATTACCACGAATATCGACGATATTTGCCATTGTTTTCTCAATATATGATAGCGGATCTTATTTCTCTTCATTGATTTTCCGTAATGTGCAGATATTCTACATAATGTTATGAGTATCATTGTTTTAAATTATCATATCACTATTATTTATTACTATATATAATAATATTTCCTAAGATTGTTTGAAGGTACATGTTACCTCACTCAATGTATTTTTGATATTAAGTATTATTGTGATGCAATGCAAATATACATTTGTATTAAAATACATAAAACAGGAACGACAAAGAATAGAAGTAAAGAGGAAAAGTGAACGTGATCCCAAAATTGCTGCAACTAATTGTAAAAGCCTGAAAAAATGTTTTCAATCTTACTATCGTAATTGATTCTCCTTTTAGACTAAACAAAGCTTTGTCTCTTCAGAAATCGAAGAAACAAATTTCGAATATATATTTTTAAACCAAACATATTGCTCCGTTCTGTTGCTGTTTCCATTTTTAGTTCGCAAGAAAATATTCGATACAATTCGAATTCTTTTGCTGTCTCGCACCAAATCTGCCATTCAATTAAGTTGAACTTCGTTTCTGGATATCGTTCTTCTTTAACTTTTCTTGCATTTTCTGATAGTACTCGAAGAATTTGGAATTGAACATTTCGTAAGCATTGTATAAATACGAGAACTACCGCCTAACTATTATAATTTTTCCTTTGCACGTTGAGTGAAGTACGAAGAGAAAAATAATTGCGGCAATGGTTAAATGTGTTTTTAAAACATATTTACTTCTTCATGTTAAAGTTGAATCCTAACTTACTGACGATAAATGATGATATAATATTGAAATTCATTGATTCAACGTAAAATCACATTTTTTATGTATTCTAAGTTGTAGCTAGGAGATTGCTATCTATCTAGACTAGAAAAGTGCTATCAGTATCGTATCTGCATAGTGAGAAAGCTAGGTATTTCATCTTAAGGGGAATTCCGTCGTTAGATAATTGTGTATTGTTAAAATTACGCGACATTGCGTAACGATATTTCGGATCAATACGACTTTATTTACAAATATTCAAAAATAGTGCCGAGTTACTGACAATATTTTGAAACATTGCATTATTTAACGCGAATTCATCCTAATGCAAAGAACATTTATTTAGCTCTTCCCTATCAGGTTTGGTTTTACAATGTGTGAAGAACATTTATGAAAATAATTACAATTTATAATTACAAATTAATTAGCAATTAACAATAAACATAAAAAATAAAAATAATAATTTTTAAAACAGCGTGCAATATGTTGGATATCTATATTCATTGCTTATTCTTTTTGGCAAATAAGTATATTTAATAGAAGTTAAAATCCTATATTTTATGCTTTTTTTTTTTTTAGAGGTAATATTTAAATTATGCGTTCTTTAATACATAGTTGTTTCATCGATAGTGAGCAATATATTCGCGTTAGGTCGTTCATTTTTCGATTAAATCCTTACAACCGGCTGGCTGCATCTCGCTCTTTAACCTTCGTGGAGATGAAAAAATCGACGAGGTACAAACGTACATTACATACAAACCATGTATGCATTTGCACATATAGTTAGACGGTTGAGAGCGTGCCAGTTATGTCTGAAAACGATTTCATTCGTCTCCTTAGTGTCGTGTCGTTTCCACGAGGGTATTTACCGGTGTTTTTTGAGTTTCTGATCGGTATGACATATCTTCCGTGTTATTTATAATTATAATAGCCGCGTTACAATACTCTATGGCTCACGGTATTCCCTTTACATTTCAAAATTGAACTATCTGTTTTGCGATAAGTAAAGATTTTCGCGTTACTATATGTATATTTAAAAAATATAAAACGTACAAATATACGCAAATATATAATAAACGACTTAAAATTTCTCCAGTTTCATTTTCGTGGTACACGATCTTTTAGTCGATTTTTTCAAGATCGATGTTTCGCAAAATCGATGGTCTTAAATGTATATTTATTCAACAACAAGTTTCAGCCATAGATTATTAGCAATGTTAATTAATAATTTTAATGATCAATATGGTTCTTTAAATCTACTCTCTAAATTAAACTTTGTTCCTTTTTTTATATTAACATTTTTTCATATCCTTATATTTTCTAGATTAATACAAAATAAAAGTCACTTCTCGTTACCAGATTATTATGAAATTCCTTATTTTTGACTATTATCGTTTATCATTTTGAAATTTTTAACATTTACGTTTCTGACATTGTCATATTTTCATCTTCATCAGTATGTATTCCAAACTTACACTAGGCATATACAAAAATATAACGAAATTTTACATGTTTCATCGAAAGAGAATTTTAATTACCAGGAAAGGTAATAAATGAAAACTTCATGGCAATGTAGTAACAGGAAACATTATAATGTGGTAAAATCTAGTATGTTGAAGCGCATGAAAATTTTTATAATTTATAACACGAGCATATACAAATACAGAGAAAGAGAGAAATATGAAGTAAATTGAGCATAGATAACAATATTTCCTTGTTCAATGTGCGATGTATATCAAATCTTTCCTACGAAGAATCCTTTTACAGCAACCATACATAAATGGTATTATAGCGTAGGGAGAGGCGTTACTTAAAACTTAAATGATTGTTTAAAACATAGAATGTAAGGATATGTTTATTAAGATTAAAATAGATCAATACCATATACGTTTTCCTGACAAAAGCAGAATGTATTATCGTCTAATATACAAAAATTGTATGATTCTAATCGGTGACTTATACTCATATTGCAGAAATATTTTCCGTATTCGAAGTGTAACAAACGTCGTATGTTTTCCTTTCGGTTCTATGAAACACGTGCAATAACATTGGCAAAGCGGTTTTTCCCCTGAAACGTAATACCTGTTTCGTTTAAATGAATAATATACGGATATTTTTCCATTCCTTTTCGGTTCGTTGCCTCAATTGTTGCTGATTAGTTGCATTGCAACTATAGCTGTGAAGATTTGGTTGTCACATTACGAGTATTTGTTTCAATGAAATGAGGTTTGAAATAATTTTTGGACGTTGTTCAAATGCTAAAAATCCGATTGTGGCATAGTTGCTGTATATCGAAAGTAATGCGAATTTAAAAGAGGATAGGACTTGACTTTGCTTCTTTCAGTGAATTGTCGATTCTAGTCCAAAGCGTTATTTAATATTCATGATATCTAAAAACTGCTGTGAAATTTAAGGTTATTAAAAAATATCTTTCACAAAGTAGCTTTAGTAAAATTTTCAGTATATTTTTCGCTAATTAATTTATTTTTTGCGATAAAAACATGCATATCATGTATGATTAGAAATTCGAAATTTAATATAATTCAGTGAGTAATTATATTGTACAAAGGTGTTAACGTTAACCGTCCACTTAAACCAGTTGTATTATACAAACTGTTGAACTATGAATAACGTAAACGTCGTACTTGGTACGACACTCTTATTTATTTTTTAAACGGAATGTTATATTCGTTGCATTTCGAATTTATATTCGTGAAGAAACAGTGATTCAAAAATAACCTTCATCTTCGGCTTATTTTCAATAGCCAATGCGTAATTTATGAGAAATATAAACTACGTCATTCATAACCACTTCTGCAGATTTATTTAAGCATCGATCGGTCATTCATTCTTCCGCAATTTGTGCTGTGGCTTTTTCTTTATTTTTTACATAATTAGGTATGTTCAGAAATTTAAGCAGAATATGATAATGCATATTTTCAATATGTGTATTTACTAAATTGTACATCATTTGTATACACGGTAAGAATTATCAGAATTTTGTTAATTGTTTGCATGTGGCCGTCTATCATAAAGTTTGATATTTAAGCAGAATACCCAGAAATATATTTTTTATTTTGATGTTTCTGTTCAATAAATTGCTCTTATTGAAGAAAATATTACGAGATTTATTAAAAATATTTGAATGTAATTGATATTGCATATTGCATTGCACATAAATGGCTGAGTGGTTGCAATTCTGATAAGAATTCGAGTTTAATCATATGTTTCGTTAAAATCGTCCAGTCGCAAGTACGATCATCAATCATAAATTACAAAACAAGTAGCACATATAATTATCCATCAAACATGCAAAACAATTTTTTATTACTTTTTTCTCTATTAAATTAAACTTTTGTTAAGAAAACAACGGATATAAAAAACAAACGAAGAAAGATTAATGAGCTAAAGTCTAACAGCAGGAATAGTAAAATATTTCAACATACAATCAACATTCGAAACGTAGAAAACTTTCGAAAACGTGTCGAAATAATCACCCATAGATATTATTATTATTTATTATTTCATCTATACAGGTAGTTTTTTAATTTAACAATAGGATTGCACTTGAATAGACAACTTAAACCTTAAATCTTAAACCTAAGAAAATTCATCGGTTTATTTTACGTTTTACCCATACGGAACATTGTAAGAAATTAAACATTCATAAAAAATATGAAAAAATATTTAAAAGTTCAAGCAAAAAGCAGATTTTTCAACTCTTTACGGTCAAATGTTATGTTATGTTGTACATTATATTTGGTTCGATTTTTTCCAGTTTTTATATTTGAAAATAATAAAATGTATAGTCACTGTTGGTTACAAAAATATGAAAATATACCTATCTAAATTATGCATTTTTTAAAGCTGTAACTTACTAATCATGGACCATTTAGAATAAAATGTCGAATGCTGCACAGATTATGAAGGATTAATTGAAATTTGACAGATTCTTCCACAAACAGCCACACGAAAGTATGTATCATTTTCTACCCTCCTTTCTATTTTTCTCTTTCTTATTCAAAGGCATGTACCATCTTCTCAGTCTCTCTTCAAACTTGTACCAAACGAAGGGACAAAGATCGCACACAGACGTTTGACTTTTGGTTTAATAAACACGATAAAACAAATTTCACTGTGTGCAGCATTTATATCAGACGACTCTATCGCGTATTCACGTCAAGAATTCACATATTTTTGACGCTACTGTTCGTAATCTATCGCAACGATTCTTACGTTATTATCGCGATGGCGTACTTTTGGCAGATTGTGTTACTTATCTAAGGAACGTGACGA
This sequence comes from Bombus difficillimus, assembly GCA_014737525.1. Lineage (NCBI taxonomy): Eukaryota > Metazoa > Arthropoda > Insecta > Hymenoptera > Apidae > Bombus > Bombus difficillimus. The sequence goes on from JACXIT010000100.1 coordinate 72,740, forward strand.
GCTGCACGTAAAGTGTACGATATCGAACGTTTTGTCTTGATGTTGCAGTCTATCTATAATATATCGTATCAGTCTACAGATAACGAGGTCACTGGGAGGAACGAGAGGAAAAAAGATTTCAAACAAGGTGTACGCGCTCTTTAATACTGTATACGTCTTGTAAATCGCACAATCGCAGGTTATTGTTAATTTAAGTCAATTTATACGATTATGATCCATGTTAGAAAAGAATGTTTCGTATTTAATATGCTCCAGTAATTTCTGTAGTCGAATGGCGCGACGGAAATTAAGAAAGATAATAGTTAACTGATTACACGAATGTTTTTCTGCTGTCTCTAACGTTTAAAACAAAACGATGTGCACAGCGACGAGCTCAGTATCAATTGTTCTCCTCTCAAGGTGATTCGATGGTGCACAATAGTTATTGAATACTATCGGTATGGATATCAATATTGAACGTGGTAAAATGCGATCGTTTTGAAGAAAAAATATTTCCGATTGAACCGTATACGTGTCTGGAAGTTGTTCTTTGTTATCGAATAGCTTTTTCGTTTGTATCGTTTATAACTTAACACGGTGAAAGGTATTTGCCATTCTGGATCGCTATTAGAGAACGCGTATCGAGTGTCTATTTACTTGAATTAGAATGCGCATTTTTCGGTAATTCGATAGAGACCTTGAGGAAGTCAAAGTGTTTTTAAGAAAACTCATTGTTATACATAATATGAAAGTTTATAAATGGTTATATTTTACTATTTTTTTTTGTCTTTTTTTTTTTTTTTTTTTTTTACTATTCGTGACCAATTGTCAGAGTAAGATTTACGTCGTTTGTTGATCGTCGTTAATGAATTTATTTGATTAAATGCAACTATAGAATTCAAAAGCAAGTTTTTGAATTAACAGTAGCGAATAATATTTACTTCTGAGAAAAAGTTTATGATCTCTTGAAATTCATAAAAGAGAATAAATTAATCAACCTTCTAATATAATATAAACAACAAAATGTATTTATATAGAGCACAATAATATACTAATTCGTCAAATTCTCGCAGCACACCTTGCTCATTTTGCAGTTGAAGCGACATTAAACGTTAAGTAAGAAAGCATACTGTATATCTCGATTTTGAGAATTGGTAACGACGAAGCAAATCCTATGGATTTCTTACGCGGATGACAATGACGCACCCTTATACATTGGCGTTTCTGATTTCAAAACGTAAACATAAAAAGCGATCGTATGACACATATTTCGTGGATTACGTGATAATATACACGCCGCCGAATGTAGTGCCAAGGACATCGAGGTTATTGGTCTATTTAGGTCAAGGCTAAATTGTGATCAGTATTTGTATGTATATACGCTCTACCTCTGAAGTACTGTGTAACTGACTATCTCAGCCCTTCTCGGGCACATGTGCGCACTCGTTGTCAGGAACCTTTGACTGCTCTGCTATTTAACGTTTCATTGATACGTCTAACTAGACCAACATTTACTTTACGTTTACTGAAACCTTTAAAATATTCCATAAACATCTTCTCTTGTAACTCTAAAATCATTGATCGTTTCATTTGTGTAGATATAAATAGGATTACTAGGTTATGGATATTTATATAAATTCATATTCTTATGGACGCAATTAAAGAAATGGTAAGTATCTAAGCAATTTGCAAAATATTTTAGCGGACACTATGCTTTAGATATTTTATGTATCTTTTCACATTATATACATTCTGTGCGTTTTTGTATCCTTAAATTTCTGATAAATGCATAAAATCCACGGTCTAGTGATTATCATTCATAACTTTTATGATCGTTTTATGTGTTTTATAATGGATGTGTTTTTAAGTTAAATATATGATGAATTTTTGAGATTAGACGACGCATTTGTTAATACACTTGTTTTTTTTTTTATGTAAGTCTACGAGTTTCAAGTGAATAAATAAATGAACAATAAAGTGTAAATTTTGGAGGAAAAGAAATACCAATATAGAAGATATTTCGATTCATTGGTTTCGTATTGAAAGATTGAACAAGTCTGAAAAGCTATTCTTGATAATAATTTTTCGAAAACTTCATTTGGAGTAATCACGATCTATGTGAATCAGTGACAGACATCGTGTGAGCTTTTAATATATCAGAGGCATGTATTGAATCGTCTGCTATCGATGGAAAATAAATTTGTGGCCTATGCCTTATATGTTTAAGAAACAGCGAGAAAAAATATATTTATGAAATAATTAACAACATGTATCTAAAAACTGCATATAAAAAGGATCTTAGCGATGCGAAAAGTTCGAACGAAAAATCAAAGAATATGTCACTCGTGAAGGTCTTCTAAAATTCCTATTGACGTAAATCTTACGTTACAGCACAGGAGTAGTTAGTGAGATATGACATTGAGTAACTTCACCCTCTTGGGATTTAGCATACACCTGTGAAATTTCATATTTTCAATTACTTCCCTTCTTAGGGACAAAAAATAAAATTTTGCGAAGGGACACCTGAAGAATGAACGTTTTTGGTGACATCAGATTTCAAATTTTGTAAGTTCCAAAATATAGTTTTTTAAATAAATATCCCAATATCGAAATATGATGTTAACAGGAGACAAGCATCAAATCTTGGAGTGAAAGGCTTTTGATTGGTTTATTTTTTTATTTACATATACTTTATATGATGAGTAATAATTTCATCGAAAGAGCTAATAAAGAGATGCTAAAAGTTAATATGGTAACTTTAATTAATTGTAGCAAACTATTTTCTGATATATACAACTAACTTTTATTTTCGAGAACTATCATTTTCTGTGCAAATAGCGTATATTTTCTTTTATAAAAGATTACACGCCAAACTATAGGTACTTTGAGTACATGTGTTGCAAAGATATTAGCTAAATTCTTATTAGATATGAATTTACATAGAGAGAATAATAGGTAATATCGCATTCGACTTGTGAGTCATACGATTTACCAGTTACATCGCATGAGCATTTCATTTTGACTTGATACTAGGTCTATTGTCTTATGCTATTTCGCTGAGCAATTATTCAGATCATTGACTTCATTGTTTATTCAACAGTTTACTATTTACACGAACTTTTAAAACTTCTTTTGATTTTTGCTTTTTTTGTAAGTGAGACTAGGATTCAAGATCCCTTGTTTCTTTTTTCAAATTACTCATTCCATTATATCTAGCCTTGATTGTAACTGAAGTGAGTATAAATTAATATAAGGATAATAAGAGAAATAAATAGTCTGTTAATTCTTGTTAATTATTTGATGTTATTGTACTTTTGTGATGATGATGAGTCATTTAATATTTATTCAGAATTCTTTATTTAGTGATAAAAATTTCTCATTAGAGTTGTGAGAGTCCTGTATTTACTTCTGTATTTACTGTATAGGAAACTTACGCATGTCAAGAATCATAAATTTCGAATTGTTTGCAAAAATTAACTTTAAAAATGAGCTATTTACTAAGAAATGTAATAATTATCCAGTAAAATTACTTTTTCTAATAATACGGAATACATACAAACAATATTTTATTTGAGGCTCTCAATGCCCAAAAATGACCAAAATTGTAGAAAAAAAATATTTTTTCTTTGCTAATAGTTGAGTAATTAACAATCTTCTCTCAAAAAATTGTAGAATTGATTTCTCGAAAAATTTACTTTTCTCAGTTGTGTCATTCTTCTAGTAAACTGATCCTATAGATATGTACTAAAGTTTTGTGTGTTTTCAGTCTCTGTTCATCCAAAAAACTTAAATCACTATAAAATATGAAATCATAAGAGTTTGGTAAATACATATACCCTACATACATATTATCAATACTCGTTTCCATAATTTCTCACAAAGTCAAAATATAATACAAAAGTAATTTGAAAACTGATAAATATTATAAATCAAAGCTGGCACAAAAAGGACTTAGATAAAACACTGTAGGATTTACCAGAAATTTCTACTTATTTAAAAATTTTTACTAATATAAAGAACTAAGTGACAACGTGACTTATAAGTGTTGAAAATGACGTGCGTTGTAACCTCACGTAGCTCTGTCATTGAAAACAAAGGAATTGGAATAGAAAATGTACTGTTGCCTTCCATTACGTGATGCACCTCACGAGAAGCTGAAAACCTGCTTGAGATTTCATTCGCTATGGCTTGCTGCATATAGCATTCTAGGTACTATTCATTCAGGTGCATACACGCCATAAATTTTAGGTTATATACATAGTTATATTTTTGGAAAACAGAAGCAGATACAATCATCGTTTAAATGTTTTAAACTCGCCGTATGTAATAATAATTAATTGTCGTTGATAATCGTTCTATATTAATTAATTTTTATAATTTTACACTAATTTATTGAACTATATTTGATTAGATAATAAAATTTGGCGATATGTGTGTTAACTTAATAATATTTCTTATTAAATAACAAATTACAACAATAATAAAAATAATCAATATACATTGAGAAGTATAATCTGTAATAATTTTAGAAGTCATGAAAAACTTTTTTTACGAGTAATCGAATTTCCGTAAAATATAATTTATTCCCAGTTCGTTAAGAATTGTCAAAGAATCGATATATACTGTCGCAAAATGGTTTCTAAGTTTCCGCTAATAAAAAATCCAACTGAAACATACACTATTTTCGCGAAAAGTAAGTAGAAAAGCTGATTAGAGATATTATAGTATTGTAATTTCACTTCGATGATATTTCCAGAGCGTTATCACTGATGTCCATTTAATCGATTGATTAAAATTCTTCAAGTATAATATAAAAACACTTTCCGATGGTTATATGTATACATATAACTTGGTACGCAATATGAAAACATAAACAAAATTATATAATTTTTAAATTTTATCGATTACTAATTAAATAATTTTCTGAATATACATATGTAAGACTAAAATAAAATGACGAAGTGAGTAGAAAATTGCGTTAGAAGTTTCAGTTCTAGACTTTTAATATTGATTACGCTTGAATTGATAATTCAATTTAATAATTGTTATTCTTCTTATATTTAAAAAATAAACAAAAATTTCGTAAAATAATTCAACTATGCGTTTCGCTACCTATACGAGGTGCATCACTACCTATTACGATCTACAATCTGTAATAAAAATCTAATAAATTAATTTTTTATAAAATGATTTAAAATCAACAATGATATAAGAACTTTGAAAAGAAAATACACACACTTATAATGCGGTAGATACAAATACTTCAGATACATTGATGTTTCATAAATATGTTACGCGCCTATTTAACTTCTGATAATATAAGATTATTAATTACGATATCTGACATTTGTTTTATTACATCTCTGAGACCATTTATCTTCGTCATTTTGTCGTTTTTAATTTAAAAAAAGCTGTTTATGGGTAGTTGATTGAATTTGATTTATGTTTAAGTTAAAACGGTTGTCATTATAGAATGACCTATCTCTTTATGTTTAAAAAATCAACGAGCTGTTATTACAAATTTGACGACACACTCAGATCTACATTCCTAACGATTAGTCAGTTTGCGAATGCATATAAGCCAGTTTGCAAGAACTGCTTCTTTTTTTTTTCATTAAGATGATACGATGCATTATTTTTCAGGCGATGGTGGCTTGTTATCCTGGTCACGGTTCGCATTACGTGAAACATGTGGATAACCCCAATCGAGATGGAAGATGTATCACAGCTATATACTATCTTAACCGAGATTGGGATATCAAGGTAAGATCTATGTACATGCCACGAATAAATATGTAACGAAATTTATATCACTTAAATGAAAATTTAGTACCGAAATACATATTTAGTCATTTTTATTATTATACTATGGCTTCAAGAGATGAAATAGTTATTTGCGCTTGATTGTACTAATTTCTTAATGGTCATAATATATATATCTAATAAAAATATAATTAAATATAGATAAAATATATTGAAAATTCTATCAAGTTTCTCCATCTTCTTCTATAATTCATCAATAAGTTGTAATCTGTAATTTGCAAACACAATGTTATGTACATTACTAACTGATTTTTATTAAGATTTTAAATTTTTGTTCTGTTTTTGTCTTTTTTAATTCTAAAATAATGCATGAACAATTTTATAATCCAAAGTAACCATTACAATAATGATGTATGCCTTCTGAAAACTAATTTCCTGTGAGGTATAGATTTCAGGGTCATCCCTTTGAGTGATGTTTCATGAGATTTTCCTTTGCTTCAATGATTTTGTGAAATACGTAGTCTTTCGAAAATATTTATTTTCGTTTGGTTACAAATAGTAAGTAGATAGAAAATCACAACTATTACAAAGTCAATTCAAAATACAAATTTCTATTATAATTTATTCACATTAAAATAGAAGTTTTAGAGATGTATGTATATTCAAGAAATGCAACAGTATCGTGCTAGAATAGATGTCTGATTGACTGAACTCTAGTTGAGTCCGCTTATCTGAAAATTCACATTATTTGAGTGAAAAAATTTAGTGATTTTCTGTATAGACTATTTAACCCCCCCCCCCATGTTCGAGTAAATGTTCTGCTTTGTTTAATCTTTTGATAGTGTAATAAGATAACACAAAGTGAACACTATAAAAAATAATTAGCAATCTTTTTTATCGTCGATTCATTGCATTTTCTGGTATTACATATAAGAGATATGTACATACTTTCAACTTTTTACAAGAAATAAATATTAATAATAATATTACTCATGGTAATATATGTACAATATATACTGGATATTGTAATTTAGTATATTTGAATGATACACTTGTGAGAGAGTTAAATTCGTTAAGTCCAAATCAGAAGTGGTTATAAAAAGGTAACAAATTACAAACTGTACAAAAAACAACGATTTGTTTATATTAATGTATGTATATATTTCTATTCTTGTATTATAATAAATTGTAATAATCATATAATAACCAGAATCGTGTAATAATTTACAATAATTATAACAATAGCAACATGATGATTAGCACTCGTTCTCACATGTACTTTCCTTATTACTTCATCCTGCACGTCCGACCATGCGTGTTTGAATTTTAAAAGTGAGGACACTCTGAGAAAGGGTAGGCGATAGAGTTGAATAGAGCATGAAGGGCATCCAGGGCCTACGTGAGTTGCCCCATGTAACGCTTCCGTCTCGAACATGCACGAGAATCTCGTATTGAGCAATGTTTACGTTGACCTACACGGAAAATAGGGGCTGTCAAACATATGCTGTCTTGAAAAATATAAAATCACCGTTTGTAGAATGTCTCATCTCACAACGCGTGCCTGTTCCTGTTACCTTTAACCGTGAACGAATACATACATTTCTTTCGAACAAAGACATCATTAAAGAGAAGCTTGATGAATTTGTGTAAAATTCTCATGTTTATATTGACCTCTTTCCGAACAAGCTTTGAGTCTGCAACTTTTGTATCTCTAAATGCGTTCAAATTTTGCTTTAATGAAAGAATTAAAAAGTTAACGAACTTAAAGAACCCAGAAGTTTTCTTTATTGAAGTAACTAATTTTTAAGAAAATTTATATTGTAATCAACCAACAAATTAAAAAAAAAAAAAAAATAGGAGTAATTGATTTAGAAGTTTACCCTCATCACCGATTTTGATGATTTTTGAATATACTGTCGAGATCTTGATACTGAGAAACATTTTTCTATACATGTAGCGTCCGCTCGATCCTACTTTCCGAGATATTTGCAAAAAAGCTATCGATATCACTACAGTACATTCTGCCTATAAATATACGTCCGCAACAGCGTATGCGTTAGTATTGGTTGCCAGCCGCCTTGCGGTAGCCGAATACAATGCCCTAACTTAAACCTAACTCTTATCTTTTGTTTATGGTTAGTATGTATGAACGAGAGTTGGGCTAATTTGAATATTACAATATTTGGATATTTCGATCATTTCCGTGAAGCTGGACGAAATGTCTGCTATAACTCAATTAAACACAAATATCATCAATGTATTAGGTTTAGTTTTGGGTTATTTTTCTCAATCACTGGCTGCAGTGAGGAGACCGGCAATACTGGCGTAAAATAGTAATAAATTTAATATACGGACAAAATGATTAAGAGATTCAAAGGTGAAAAGAGCCAAATGTTTTACGCTACCTACAGCCAGATCTATGATAAGATTTAAATAATGAGTCTCAGGTACATAAGCACAGGATTCAATGTGCTAAGAATGACAGTTTTTTACGAATATCTCGGAAACTAGGGCGTAGCAGTTACATATATAGGAAAACATTGTTCGGAATCATCTCCCCTTCCTCCAGACAACATACATATTAAAAAATTCATCGAAATCGTTGATGAGGGTAAACCTTTAAATAATTAGTTTAAATTTAATTATTCTAAATAATCGAAATAAGAATTTATATCACAACAATTTCATGCCGAGTAACACAAAATATTATTATATTTAAAGAGTAATCTTTATATAAATGTCAATAGTAAAAGTATTATTTTACCTTCACATCTGCAAATTTAATCATTAATTTTTTCTATTTTTCATTGAAATATTATATTGGGACAAATAATATTGTGACTCATTAATACTTAATGAGTATGATTGGTAATAAATTATCATCAATAATGTATTAAAGAATGAACATCTTTTGTATTAAATTGTATTAAACAAAAAACATCTCACGCGGAAATTGCAAGACTGCGAAATCTCGAATGAATTAACTATATGTATGTGTATTTAAGGCTTTAGGCTGAGGTAAAACAGTTCCGAAAGATTTTGTGTGCACGATCCTTTGTTTTCGAGAAATTAATAACCTTTTTTATATCTTATTTTATAAATTCTTTTAATATTAATATTATGTTTTTTTTTTATATTAAACTTTTACAGTTTGTTTTGGTACATTTTTTTTATTCCGTTTATTTATTATGGTATTCTTGCATATGCCCACAATTTTGATGGAAGAAATTGTAATAAAAACATTTAAAATATAAAAAATTGCTGCACCAAGAACATAATTCGTTATTCGCAGTTTTTGCTATCATCTTGTAAGGATTTATAAATATTTTTCAACTGTTTAGACATGCTATAATCTAATAAATGAATAATTCTCAAGATATATCATTTTAAATTTACAAATTTATTGTAAACTTTTATTTCAAATTATTTCTCATCTTATAATACTATATAATAATAAATTGTATTATTTCTGCATCAACAGGAAAACGGCGGCCTCTTGAGGATATTCCCAGAAGGCTGGCGCGATCAAGTGGCGGATATTGAACCTCTCTTCGACAGAATATTGTTCTTCTGGTCTGATAGGAGAAATCCGCACGAGGTTCAGCCAGCTTATAAAACCAGATATGCAATCACTCTATGGTACTTCGACGCGGAAGAAAGGAATCAAGCTTGCCGTAGATATCAAAGAGAAAGTAGGTACACAATATATGTATGTATCAGTTATAACCAAAGCATTCATTGTCAGTTTTAAAAGCTCGTGTTTCAATCAATAACAGATGTTTTATTGTTCAAAATAATTAAAAAATGTATTGATGGCACTAAAAACAAAATAATACATATCTAATTAAAAAAAGGTAAATTTTGAATAAAGAGACAATCAAAATTAGATGAAACTTTACAAGCAACCAATATGTTATTCAAATTTGAAATGATATATGTACATATTTGATTTAACTATTAATTTTTTAGGAGAATTGCACGCGAAGAAAGAGAGTTCGTGAGATATGGAGTCTGAAGGACCGTTATACCGTCCGTCGACTGAAATTGTAACTCTACTAGTTGAACTTATGCATCTGTACATAGTTACACGAAGAAAGCACTGGCATATAAACTATTATGTATTATTCTGTATTATGATATAGTTGAGAGTGTAGGAGATGCTGACATCGGAGTATATAAAAATTTAAGGACGTGCAATAGATATAAGCGTGTTCTTCTTTTTTTATATAGCGGCAGTGTAATATATTTCGATAAGTATGTGAGCGTAGCCCTGAGAGTTCATAATTATACATATTAACTATTAATCTTTGTTTTTTCTAACACTAATGTTCATACCTTAATCGAACGTTTCAGATGTAATAAAAGTTTAACATTCGCTTGTCACGATTGAAAGTACGTTATATCGATACGATACTTAGCTTCAAATATTTGGAGCACTAAACGCAGATTTTTGCAGCATTCGTAATCCGTATACGATTGCTAAAATTATATAATGTACAGAGAGAACGAGAAAACGTGTGTGCGTGCGTAATAAGAAAAATTAATGTTTCTATACACACACGCACACGCGCGCGCGCACACCACACACGCGCGCGCGCGCGCGTACGTACACACATACATACGATATATATATATATATATATATATATATATCGTAAAATCTGCTAAACAGAAATTGTCTTAATTATTATATTTACGTAACTTACATATGTTCCCTTTAACTTCTGTACAGCTGGTATTGTTGATAGCAGTTCAGCTCGTTATTAATACGAAATTGTAATATTTGCAGATCATACTATCGCGTTTTATTATTGCATCTCATATGTTATACGTTGTTTTACAAAGTTATGATCCCTATAATGTTTAATTAAACGGCCAGTAATTGACTTATGCTTCCAGCGCAGTGAATTGATATATGCCGCGGCCCAGTCTGTACCTGTAATATTGTTATGTACATTGCGAAGAGGTAGAAACACATGTGTTTAATATTGTATGTATCTATTTATATAAATCGATAAGAAAAATAATTAAATAAACGCGTATTTCCTGTGTCCCAGATAGAAAGTCTGATATAAAAATTTGTTAGACAGTCTGAAGGGAAGTGAGAAGAGTGTTAAATTTGCCTGAGGTGTATTATGTTGATAATATTAAACATATTCGATCATAAGAGTCACTAAGTTATTCTTCAATATTATTGCGTTGCATTGCTAAACAACATGGACCAAGAAGTTATCCAGTATTCGCAACGAATAAAATAAAATAAAATAATTTTTAATAATAATCACATTATTTAATAAAAATTAAATTATTTTCAATAACCAAACTTGACTTATGAGAGCTGTGATGTGAAAATATATACTATATAAAATTGGCATGCAATTGTTCATAGAGGAGTAGAAGGTACAGTAAATTACTATTATTATTGAATTTACAAAAATATTTTACTTGTTAATACTTTATTTATTTTCAAACGTCAATAATAATTTGTTGTTAAACACCATCCATATCTTTGGGAATAGCACAATGTTCAATTAAATTTAACGCTGGAACGTATACTTTGAAGGAATGGTCATTTTTTGAAAATGATCCTGGATTGATTATATGACAATTAGAATAGGTAGTTTCATATGCTTCAAATCCGTCTGCAGTTACAATGAGATCCGGAGTAGGATATATTTGTAATGCATGGTTGTATTTCCAATATATAGGTAACATTGGAAGACTTAAAGGAGTCAAATGAGATTGAGAGATAATTGATTTTGCATACTGAAACATTTATCAAAAATGAAGTTACACATTTTTATACAACATACATAAACAATCAGTAACATAATAAAGCTTACATGATCGTGGATATTGCCTTGAAATGGAAAGTAAAGAGTATTCCTACACATTTTCGTTAAAATATCTCCCCTTAGTACTACAATTTCTTTCGTACAATACTGAATTCTACATGGATTAGTAGCAAATATTGCTCCAGGTATATTTTTTCTAAAATCTTCTGTAAGATTTTTGGGCAGTGGCAATTTTGGCAAAATTTTTGGTGATCCAATATCATCTGTTGCAGGTACAAAAATAAATTTGGAAGTTTTGTTTATATCTGGATATTGTATTATTATATCAGCAAGATTTTTTAATCCCTCTATTAATTTTTGCCTGCTTGACGGTTTTGCAGGAAAACTTAAAAAATGTCCACATAATACAAAAGCTATAGGTGGATATTCAGAATATCCTTCCAACATAATTTTAAACTTGCGTAAAACAGTTTTATCATCCAACCACATTTCAGATACAAAAACAATCATTCCATCTTTGTTATTTTCTTCATAAGTTTTTAGTTTTTCGGAAAGTTTCAAAGAAAACTCGCTCAAACCACCAAATGTGTTAGCATTGCCGAAATCTACACGTGCATTACTAGATGATTCTGCTGGTGGAAAGCCTAAATTTTTCACATGTAAAATACCGTCCTTGAAATCTCCATTAGCTATTACTATAGAGCATTCCATGATCAAACCATCCTGAAATCTGTATACAAATATTAAGGAAAGTGCGATTAACAGATAATTGATTTAGCATACTGAAACATTTATAAATATTTATGTTTACATAAGTGATTACATAAATCTGGAGCTTCAAAAGGATATTGCTTTTTGTAAATCAACTTTTATTGTACCTCCTGTATCTTCCAAATAATATTGACCCTCTACTAATTGAGAGAGAAGACCCATAACATAAACATTTCCTTCTTTACTTCCACTCAACAGATGTTCAATTGGTACTAATTCAATCCAATCTTTTTTTCTTTCACCAGGCATTGGAGGAGTAAATAATTCATGTCTCATAGTTCTGTACCAAAGCAACTCAAATCTATCTTTAAAAAGTATGGATTTATACTGTGCTTCGGCAATCAAATTTGGTGTTACAGTTTCCAAAACAAATTTGTTCTCAGACAACTCATATTTGATTCTAGGTATATCGAATACATCTATAACATTTAGTACTGTTTCTGTATCCTTTAACGCATTAGGTTTTACACATTCTTCTATTGCTAGCTTCAAATTTTCAACGGTTATTTGTGTATCACTTAAATTTTGAGCTAAAACTTGCTCTATTACTTGCATCAGCCACATTTCACGTTCATTTTCTTCTACATTTAGAAGTTCCTTAGCAAGTGAAACGCTAAGTTTCCTAGACAACAAAAACTTTTATTCGTAAAAATTAAGAAATAAAATTAAGATTTGGTATACTTACATAATATTATATATAACACATTAAAAATTGATATACCTTGAAAGTACAAGTCCGTATAACGAAAAGGTACTTCGTACCGCATTTATTAATTTTTCATCAGGCATAATTACAGATGATTATATTACATTTATATACATTATATTTTACGGAAAATATTTCTTTCAGATTCGAAATATTGATAATATCATAAAGTTAACAATAAATAAAAATATATAATAAACACTAAGCTTTCATATAACACTATTACTCTCATCTAATCAACCTAAAGTCTAAAGAATATTAAATATTATCGCAACAATTTCCCGCCTTTTGCTGAAATATATATACATGTGACTTATGTTATCCTAAAACCATCTAAAATTTCCACTTACAAAATATTTTCTGGCTGAACTTCGTCTTAATGGGAATAAAACTATTGCTATTTAATAGTTTTCAATGCGTAGAATCTGAAAATGCAATTTTTAACTTTAGCAATCCAGCGATTCAAAAGTTATGAGTATATAAAGTTGAGCATTTTTAACCTATTTAACAGTTTATTTTGACGTCATGTTGCCTTCTATCCAAGATTCGTCCAATGAGTGGAGTCGCTGGCTGTACCAAGTGTAAGTATGTGACAGGCTACGTTAATATGTCAATTTTTAACAAAGTTGATTTACATTATGCGTCAACACTTTAATTATAGACATTAAAAATATTTAACTTTACATATGCGTAACTTCTGAACCGCTGGATTTCTACAACTAAGACTTGCATTTTCAAATTTTACGCATTGAAAATTATGAAATAGCAACAAAAAGAGCCAATAATTTAATTTTCATTAAAATAAAGTTTAACTTGTTCTCTTTTTCTAACTGTATAGAACTGTACTTATGTAGCTAGTTAATTTTTGTTCTCTTTGTAAGAATTGGAAGAACGTGGAACGATGCTTTGGCTTCGCTTTTGCATCGGAGATGGCGCGTTAAATTCCCCTATACTCTATAATCTGTCCAACGAGATAGAGCGGTAAATGCAAATAAAATTTGATTGCTGCGGTTGCAACTATTGGCTGCTGACTAGTGACATTCGAGAGTTACACTATTGTTTATTATTTTAACTGCATAACTTTTCAGTTACAGAGTGTTATAATTAACAATTGATAAGTGACAATTATCAAATTACTACGAAACGAAATTCATGGAAAGTTTTGATAGAGCATATAAAATATGATTAGCCAATCAATTTTAAGTACACTTAATATATTTAGGTTATGTATTATATTCAAGTAAAGTACGATCAAGTATGTACAATTATAGTGCGATAGATCGTGATTGTAATCTGTAAGTATTAAAACGCATTGTGATTAATTACACATTGATAACAAATTTTGTAAGTGATTATGAAATATATCTTATTTGCAAAAGATATCTTTTATATATAAGTTTTTCAGGAAGATAATATAAACCAGGTTTAGTATACATATAACAGATATAGCTGGATATTTTCTGTTTTGCATAAACGTAAACAGAAAGATTATATAAAAATGGATTATCAGTTATGGGTGATTACTACTGCCTTTATTGGTCTTCATGTTGTGTGGTATAAAATACAATGTAGAATACCAGAAGAAGATCGACGTCCACATCCCTTTGTAAGAGTCTATCAGCGGATTATGAAGAAAGATAGTACATAATTAGAGATAACATACTTGTATAATGTTGTTAGTATGTAAAGTATGTAGTATTAAACTATTTTAATGAAGTAATAATATTTATTTAGCTAGCATAAGAAATAGGATGATAATAATTAATAAAATTAAGAAAAGATAAACTTATGTGAAAGGCTGTATTTTGTAATTAACTTTCAAGAAGAACAATCTATTAATATATATGTACCTTATAAATAAATAAATAAATAAATAAATAATATAATAGTATACAATAATATCGTTTTATACAAAATTTTATTTTAAGATATATATATATATAATATAGACACAATAAATATATATATATGATTTCCATATCATATATATATATATATATATATGATATGGAAATCATACTAGTTAAACAAAATCTTCAGAAGTTATAAACACAAACGTGCAAAACAAAAATAAAATTTATTAACAATCATTAATTGATATAATGAAAATCTATAAAGTTTAAGTAAATAGACAAATAAATATATATGTATATGTGTATAAGTATATTACAATCACAGAGGAGCTTAATTACAGCCTTTAATCATAGGCAGATGATCGAAGTCCTGCTGCTGATGATGCATGGAGGAGCTTCTCGGCCGATTTTCATTTTGACTATGTACTGAAGCACCAGGCTTGGGAAGTTGAGGTAATACCATTTGACTGTAATTACTATTCTAAAATACAATGGATATACAATAGGTAAGGGTATTTTTGTTACTTATTTTGTATTCAATATATTATCTTGTTGTATATTTTAGTATTTGATATAAATTTTGTAGTAAGAAAAATGTCATGTATCTTTTCTATCTGGTTCATTATTCATTGTATTCTTGTTATTATAAAACTGTACATACTCGTGATCGATCTCGATATTTTTTAAGCTTATCGAATTCCTCCATTTCAACTTCGGGCATTTTGAAATGAAAATTCTCAAAATAAGAATGTTGTAGAAGTTGTTCGCAAGACCATCTTTCGTCAGGATCTTTGTTCAAACACTTCTTAAGAAAGTCAAGCTGTTAGATGAAGTGAATGAAATCAATTAAATCTTCCTATGATGAATTTACTAAAAATTTTTTATTTAAACCGTTTATTTAAGACAAAGAAAACAATGTAAAAATTCACCTGTAGAATTGTATTGCCTTTATTAGGTAGAGCAGTTTCGAGGGGCGTGAGGGTTTGAGGAGTCGGTAAAGTGATACCAGCGAAAAATTCATTTTGCTGAAAAATAGCTATGTGTCTCGGTAATAAGTCACCAATAGTCCTTCGAATTAAATACAATTGATCCACGTCTGATTTTCCTGGCCATAACGCTTCTCCACGTATTAATTCTGCGAAAACACAACCAATTGCCCACACATCGACTGGTGTACCATATTGAGTATCTCCTACCTGTTGAAGAACACGTTTTCTTAGTAATTAAAAGTAATTTAATTATTATAATACAAGTCAATAAAATCTAGAAGTACGAAAAAGATTCAAGCAGAATACGAATAAATATCTTTAGTGAATTAATTAATAAAATACATTATTTAAACGAATCAAAAAAATATATAATTTTTGTATTAGTATGCTGGATTAATATCTATATTAATTTTATTTTTTGTTTTAACCAATTTATCGTTAATGTCACGCACAAGATTTCAACGGTTAGAGATAATGAATTATTAATAACAAGTGCATACAGAATGGAATCTTAAAAAATTAATGGAAAGAAATGATTATATTATGTAAAAAAAAATTACCAGCAGTTCAGGCGCTCTGTACCATCTAGTTGCGACGTATTCTGTGTAATTTTCACCAGGACTGAGCATTCGTGCGAAACCAAAATCGCACAATTTCACTACGCCATCGGCTGTAATTAAAATATTTTCCGGTTTTACATCCCTGTGAACGCAACCTAGTCGATGACAATACGCGATGCCCTGAAGAATTTGCCATGTAAGCTGCTTCGTGGTGATTTCTGGACACCCGCTCGGATATCTTTCCATCTCGTTCAGTAGCGTGTACTCGCAGTATTCAAAGACTAGGTGCAATTTCCGTTTTCGTCTGAAGACCTCCAGAAGATTGACCAAATTCGGATGTTTCAGATTCTAGAAATCAAATTACCTTTATACTCAGAACGTTTTTTAAATATACTGCATGTAATACAATGAATTTTGGAAACTCAAGGATTAAACAACCAACAATTCAACTTTTTTTGGTACAACAGTATGAAAGTGACATGTAAAAGAAAGTTTAAGATTGATACATTATGAATTACAGTAATTTTTATACTAAAAATTTGTTACTGTATCGTAAGGTAAAACTACGCGAGTTAAGTATAAGATCGTTACTCAAGCGTTACGTTGATTCGAAATAACAGAAGTCCCGTAGGATTATTCTTCGACGTTCGTCCGTGTTGACGATTGTATAACGAATGAATGAGAATAATCCTAAGTGTCGGAATCATGAAACCGTTAGGGCTCGCTAGCCCACGATGCAGGAAGGGAGAGCGCTTCATTTATGTTATCTTCGAGTGTTCGCATTCTCGACTTGAAAAGTTTCGCCAAAGACGACGAAGGCCCGGTGACTGTTCCAGATATTTGAGTTTTTCTTACAACATTGATAACATTCATCTATTCTGCACTATATGTATATTATATTTAGGTACATAATTATTTAGAAACCTGCCGCCATTTTTTATTTCGACGAGTTTTTAATACATTGTCGGGAGCATGACTCTAAACAACTTTTTCCTATGCATATAACCGTTGCTCCGTACTAGTTTCCGAGATATTCGTAAGAAACAATCGGTACCACTACAGTGAATTCTGTCTATATAAATGCGTCTGTAGCAATATACGCGTTAGCATTGGTCGATGGTCGCCTTGTAGCGCGCTGTAAATTTAATTAATTACCGTTGCGAATATCTTTTCATATCGTAATATGAAGAATTTAATTAATTATTTTTCGATACTCTATATTCGACTGACAAAATCGTTTTGTCGTCGGAACAGATTTTCGAAAAAATGTCTTACAGTATCGCATCACATGTAATTGTGAATGATTATTTAGATTTGTAAAGTATGGAATAAAAATAAACAGATCAATGGATGGTGGATATGAACAGATTGCCAAGCGACGAGTGTGTGGACCTTACTTATGACTGTATCATAAATACATTTATAAGGCAGAATTCATTATAGTACTGACAGTTTTTTTCAGTTTCCTGCAAATATCTCGAAAATTAGGAGAGTCTGACGGTAACATGCAAAGAAAGAAGTTGTTTAAAATTTTGATTTCTATAACATATTAAAAGGTCATGTAAATCTAAGATGGTGTCAGTTTCGCAAATAGTTACCCTCTTATAATATATAAGCTTTCTTTCACCACACCGACTTTGATAATTTCTGAACATGTGTAGAAATCAACATTATGAACAATTTTTCCCATATATATAACTATCGCTCAACTTTAGTTTCCGAGATATTCACAAAAAATTGTTGGCAGTGTAGACACCATACACAATAAATATTGCCAATAATTGTGCTTTCCTAGCGTATACGTTAGTATTGGCGTTAGTATTCTTATCTTTTTTTTTTTTTTTTTTTTTTTTTTTTTTTTTTTTTTTTTTTTTTTTTTTTTTTTTTTTTTTTTTTTTTTTTTTTTGTAGTTTATATAGATCTTGAATATATTAAAAAATTATCGAAATCAGAAATTTTTCGCTTTGGTTTGTTATTGCGGACAGCGTTTGCGATCAAAAGTCGTGTGGAAAGGAAATCATTAACATCACGCCCCGTATTTGCTGTACGGACGAAAGAAGATATCCTTGAGGCGAAATGTCAGAACATAGTGGACGCTCGTTTGAATGCGCATATGTTTGGAAGAGAACTCTCTGATTATTTCGATAAGGCTAGGTCATCGAGAGCAGAACACGCTAAGATATTGACCGCCACGGTATTGACCGTTGGCCACTTCTTGCAGTCGACGTCGACGGTGAATTTATATTGCTACGTTGCTGTGCAAGATCACGAATTTTTCTTCCGCGAGTTGATCGATATTCTTAAAAAACTCTAAGAAATGTCAAACATCTATATTCCAATTAAGACTAATAATACTTTCGAGAATTTCTCCATATTTTTTGAACGAAGTTTTCTTAATTCGAGACTAGCCACTGCGAGCTTCAGCTTGTAAGGGCTAAGCTTGTAAGGGGTCGTTCACTTGAAGGTATATGCATACATATGTATATACGTAAAGCGCTAGAACTATGTTGGAAGAAGAGAGAAGTAAAGAAAAACATGAGACTTATTTTTAGACAGTCTTATCCTAGCCTTGTGATATCTAACAGTTCCTCTCTTCTCCACCCTTTCTTTTTTGTATATACACTATAAACATAGGAAAGAAATTTCTTTTCAACTTGTTAAATATTGAAACTGCTGTTCTACTCTGTGATATTATACCATCTCCGTCTTCTTTCAATTTAAGTCATTTTATCATCTCAAACACAGTATATACGTATCAGATTGATAAACTAAATATCTAATTAATTTTTCGGGTGGCGATAATATTTATGATAAAGATTACGATGATACAGAAATTTTGAAATGATCATGTTTGTTCTGCTACATCGCTACCATGCGACTTATGTAGTATGATTTGACAATAGGTCTTGCAGTAATGATAAGTCAAACGATAGTGATTATATCGTATAGGTGGCCTAAGAATTTTACACATTACTGTATTTTCAAGCATAACGACTGACCTTAAGGAGCCTTATTTCACGTAGTGCGATTTTGCGTATAAGAGGATCATCTTCAGTTTGTTGGAACTTTTTAACAGCTACCAATTTTCCAGTTTGTCGATCTCTACACTGGAAGACTACACCGTAGCTACCCTCTCCAAGACGCGCCAGTCGTTCGTATCGGTCCATCGCCTTGCTTGGCGCGCGTGACCTATAAAAAAAATAATTTCTTTATAAGTATTAATTACAATTGGTCACGAGATACGGCCATATACGTACATAACCCAATGAGACATCGTACTTAAATATTAATAAGGAAATAATGTTCACATTGAAAGATAAGAGTATATACTCTATATTATATTTCTTTATTTATCCTTTTTTAATGTTTCACCGTTTCACAGTGTTGTGTTTCGATTATTTAATTACGTGAAATTTGAAATTTATATTTCGACGCGATCATTATTGAAAGAATTACGGAATAGCGAGAAGTCGCGAAACACCGATATTTTTTACTAGTAGTTCTATATCGAAGTATGTGACACAGTTATGAGTACGATGCGGATGTTATCTTCTGTGACACGCGTGTTCCCATTGAAGTGCAACGACAATCGCGATTCATGAAATACATTTCTCACATAATTTATTGGATGAACAGCGTAGCATGTAGTTACATACTAACTCTTGATTCTAGAACGTATACATACACTAACGATTAGAAATGAAAATGATTCTTAAGTTGTTAATTAATGTGATTATAATCTTGTTAATGTCTGAAATGAAGCAAAAGAACACTTTTGAAAAAGGTAAGTTACTGTCTTACTTTGCCACTGTATTCAAATATGGTCAAACGAGGAGCTTGAAGGACAAGTAATAAATACAAACGTATTTAATTTGGGGAAACTTGTACGATTTGGAGCTTTTTATTTTAAATAATAAAATATCTTATTGTACGTAGCCGCAAAAGTTTGTAAATTTATAATAATATCTTCTAAGTAAATTATATTTTATTTTTTGTATTTATACATATTCTTTTTGGGAACAGCTTCACTTTTCCACGGATAAATGAGGAAAATATAGTTTTGTATGCAAATGCAATTGATTCGAAATAAGTGAAAGTGTCCCCTATCTGAGTATTAAGGTATGTGAAACTTATACGATTGTCAATAGACGTGATACTAGAAATCTTTCTAACAATAGCGGATAAAACGAAAGTTTCTAGTGAATTTTGTGCTCGTACATACTTTTTATACTTGGCAAGACATGGTAAAGAGGTGAACTGTTGCGCAAAGAGCATGCTAGCACTGTAAAGGCTGCGGACCAGACTGTCTGTATTCTCGCCAATGACCAAGGGTCAAGCTCCCCTGTTTCGCTTTATTCGAATCGGAATTCAGAGCGCAGGCGCCCTTAAATCGCGTAATACAGACCAGCTTGTGTAAAAATCTCATGTCTCCCGAATATTCATATGAAAAATGTGTTATTTTGTATAGTGAACAAATGTACGAACAGATTTGTTTTTTATTTAATACTCCACAATGTTTAGTCTTCGTTATATTTTCCTCATTTACGCGGCTAATTTAGTTATTCTTTTGTAAAACGTATTTATATTGCTAGTTTTCTATTTATCTTCATATTTCTCTAATTTTACATGTGCAGCGAGTCACAGAAGTATTCGTATTCTTATAATTATTGAATTTAGATAACTAATATTTTTTTTAACAATAAACACTGCATTATTTATCGATGGGAATATATATGTAATAATTAAGCTTTTGATCGATATATCGTTTATTGAAAAACAGCAATTTGTTATGATATAAACTTTAAACATCAAATGAAATTGTAATTGCAAGGGTACGAATACTTCTGTAACTCACTTTATGTATATATTATAAATCGCACAAACTTTCAGTGAATATGTTTCATTTTGGATCTGATATTTTTGTTTTTGGTAAAGACTGAAAGGTTATGTAGAACATATGAGTTTCGTGAGTCTATTGGAAGCTTACCAAAGCGGCACACGCTGCCCATAGTTTGCAAATCTTAAATCGTTGACCATATCGAGACAAGTGGAAACAGTTCATCAGCATATTCGTGTCTTTTTAGCGTTACCAAAGTCAGTGGTTCCGGATATTCGATAATTTAGCTATCGTTAAACAGTTAAGACAGAATTAACTTTAAATCGGCAGAAAATGCATCGCTGCCATCAAAAAGGTTAATGGTGTTAATTAAAAACGTTTCAAACGCCCTGCAATGGTATCATATTGAATTGGCTAATTTCGTGAGTCATGAGAATCGAAAATCTATTAACTTCAGTTAATAAAGAACAACTTTCACTTATCGTCCCTGGTAAGTAGGCGGATTGAAAAATGATAAGAAATCTTTTAAAGAAACCTTCTTTATCGTTATAATTAAGAAAATGATGTCAACATAAATGATGTCACAAATATAGTCTGCTGAACAATAATAAGGTTAATATCGTTACTGTTCTCATCAAATAAGTCGCTGGTTATCGTCGGGTAAAAAGTAATAGAATTGATTTAGACCTTTTTCCGCGTCGTGTTGCGTTAAATTCATGCAACAATTGTAAATTTTATCTGCTCAAAGAATATTTATTATTATATAATTCTATTATTCATTATTTATTGCTACTATAATTATAATCACAATTATAATTATATTATTTGGTATTATTATTGTAAATCGTATGTAAAGTAAAGTTCTACTTGTTACAAATGTCGGTCGTAATATGAATCCTATAACTATAACATTGACAAAAAGAAATTGATAAAACTACGATTTTATTTTCATTAATAATTTACGGTAGCTTTCTCCATTATGTTGCAAAAATGGTTCGAATTGTTTGATAATACAACCTTTATTATTAAAGTATTATTATTAAAATTAATACGAGACATATATTCTTATGCAGAAAGTTTCAGCAATAAGAATTGCTTGATTTAGATCGTTGTAAGAAACAAAATCTTGTATCATATGAAATATATATATAATATTCTTATGCATAAAATTGCAAAAACAAAAATTTCCTAATTTATATTGTTCTGTCATTTAGAATATTCGTTATTCTGCAACTTTTCTTTTATAATTTATACATATTTATTTGAACAATTATCTTATACGTACAGAAGTCCCAGAATGGAGTTCATAGGATTTTAATGTTGAAACACCCTTATTGTTGAACATGCCGAGCGCTACTGAACCCGCTGAGAGACTACTTTACGTTACTGTTGACTTCTGGATTATTGATAATCGATATTTAGGTGCCATATTGTCCATGTTTAAATGACGACCATGAACCAAGGTGGATTGTTTTTAGCGTAGAAACGAAGTGACGCAAATTATGCAACTTTTTCATCGAGTTTAGTGGATTTAATAAGACTAGTTGGAAATCATATTTGAATAAAATAAACAGTTTAATTACAACATAGAATAATTGGAAATTTTAGATATGGATTCGTCATTTTTTCTCTAGAACTCTGACAATAAGTTTAATCTAGTAAAGATTATATTATGAATGCGCTAAGAAGGATATGAATTACACAATGATGAAATATTTAGTGGCAGTCGCATATATTGTAAGTTTATGGCAGAAAATGTACAACTATCATATGACATATTCATTTTTCGATTAGATTATATTAATATCTATAGACGTAATTATATTAGCGAGAACTACATAGAACCCATGAACTCACTATATTTTGAAAAGATGTGTCAAAATAAAATACTTTTTTCTATCTCATTACTTTATTCCTATGTAGATATTTATAAAATTGTGTCGGAAACTATTTTCCAGAAATTTTATGTATTTTTGCATTTATGACAAGCTATTGAACGTATAAAACCAGCTAGATGCACATAATGCTATCCGAAAAGTGGTCTAATACTATTAAAGTATTATGAAGTTTAACATTACAGAACTAGTTTAAAATTTAATATATCTTAATATTTAATGTAATAATATCCTACAATCATCTTGTACACTATTTTTGTCATTTAATTTTTACGTCATCTTTGTATTATTATTTTTATTATCTGTAGTCGTAATATTTGACACGTTAAAGCAGTATCTTTAAAGTAATGGAACTTCATACTTTGACATTTTAATAAACTATTCGACGAACTACAACATTGTGTAGAAATTATTGTTTAAGAAAATTATACTACTTTAGGACTAGTGTTAAAATTTTGTTGATGCATCAACTATATATTAATGTATACAATGTGTCTTACGTGTTTAAACTACATAACAAATATCGATCGATTCAATTCAATGTCAAAGTTAAGTGTTCTGGAAAGGGTAGATCTTCAGATTTCGGTCATGGTATTCTTTACTTATATTTTTCTACAATTCTTTGTTTCAAAAAACGTAAAACTATTTGTAAACATTAAATTTGTAAACAGTAAATGTGAAGTTAAGCAAAATAAACAGAAAGAAATGTTCTATTCTCAAATAAAAGTAAAATTGGCCATAAACTAAATAAAATAGGAAAATGTCACAAAAATACCATCATGTCATATACATATTAAAATTCGAAAAGACGCCACGAATATATTCACAGATATTCAGATTACGAAAAATAATATATTGGATTGGCAACTAAGTGATTGCGGATTTTGTTATTATCATCTAATGACAATGTTATTAATAATACGACTACTGATAATAATAACCAAATAAAACAACTTAGTATTTCTCATAATTCTCTAATATTATATTATATCTAATATTTTATTATCAATAAAAATGAAAGTGGTATAAATAGAAATTAAATAAAGAAAGGATTTTATTCAATTATTAACAGATTCTCTACCTGAGAAATCATCATCGTCACCGTAAAGCGATAGATTATCAGATTCAAAACTATTCCGCAAAGAAGGCAAAAATTATTAATATCGTGCAAAATTTTATGGATACTAAATGCGAAAGGTTGAACAAAGGAAAGATTCGTAAAAAATAGTCAGTGTTTACCTCCTTGGTAGCAAAGGTAGTGTGCTACCTAAAAGCCAAAGCTTTCTATCTTGGAGCCATTTGTCCATGCGAAGGCTTCTCACAGAAATTTCGTCTGTTTGATGGAATATCCAAAATGCATCGTTGAGAACCTCAGTCTGACTCTTCTTGACCGCGTCTGAGGTGTCGGCATTATCGATAAAAATACCGTGCGGTGTAGTAGTTGTATTATTACTGACAGCGGTACCTTTCACCAGTGAATCCAACCGATTAAGTGTTCGACCATTTGTTTAACTACGTCACTGAGACTGATCAATAATCCGTACGAGTTGCTAGCATTAACTAAGGACAGAATAGTCGTGGCATTAAATGAGTCTTTGTGTCTCTTCTGTACTGTTGGTTCTGAAATACCAACGATCATATAAAAAGATCTCGATGTTCATATACCGAAGCCTAGGGGAAATCCGTTCGGAAATTGAGTCGCGAAAGACCAGAAGGTTCTTGTTCTACGCATAATATGAATGTCTCAGACAGAGACAGAGATACTCTACTAGAGTCACGGCTAGATACGATTCAATTTTCGAACGGTTTTCCCTAGCGAGTGTCGAAGCCTACCGAATACCGAATTGAAAAAAGTTAGAGAGTTTCTTACGCCATCTATGATTCGTTACGGCGAACATAGAAATTAGTATATTCAACTTAATTCTCGATAGTAATGCAGCCAATATAGTATGCATATGTAGCTATAGAAGCTACATTCGTTAAACTTTTGAAAGAACGTCTGTCACCCTCCTATGAAAAGTGTTGGCAGCGATAGACTCCAACTTGATGTAAATGGATACACACTGTTATTATTTTTTTAAGTATTCTTTATTCTCTAATTATCAAAAATGCAAGAAGGTATTTCACATGAAAGTTGTTTCATTTAATAGGGAAACGTAATATAATATTAGGGAGAGCTTGTAAGAAAGCTATTTCCTTTCTGATTTCGATGATTCTTTAATATGTTCTATGATCTAATCGATCGTCGTTGGCCGGATTCCTACGACAACCACGCGGTGAGCGCGAACGAGAGCGCGCGGGGATCGAGAACGCGGACGCGTATGGAGGCTGAGTCTTCTCTACCAATCGCTCCAGTCGTCGTGCCAATTGCGTTTCTTGGTCTGCGTTTTCTGTGTTGTACCGGCGAGATGTTCGGGGAAGAATCATGTTCCCTCCTCCAGCTTGCAATGAGTGGACCGCCAGGTATCGGCCCACTCATTTTCTCTTTTTTTTCTTTTCCTTCTTCCTTCGCACTCCGCACTGCACGAGATCACGAACATTCTATATCCATCATGTATGGAGAGGGCCATTCTTCTGTGGTTCTATCGAACAGCTGAAGATTAGAAGGAGCCGCATGCGGTTCCCGGTTCGACACTTTTCAATTACCATCTGAATCTCTGAATACCAATCAATTCGTAACTATTAAATTAACAATTTATTTTATCTAATATTAATTAAATCTTTCAAATGATATTTTTATTTCTATTTTGTTTTTAATCATCATTTATAATTTTATTTTTTAATTTCGAACGCAGTACTTTCTTTTTTATTTAACTACTTGATATAAAATCAGTGTCAATTCAAATGTAATTATTGAATGCTTATGGATTCTTCATGTCCGTCCAAAGTGGAGGGATCAAACCGTGATCATGAATTTGAGGAAGCAAATGCAATCAAATCAAATGTAACGACACCTTGTCATTCTATTGTGCATGCTATAATTGGCAAGTGGCATGATATTGTTTCTTCGATGAGTCGAATGTTGAAATTATAATTATTTGAGCTCAGATACGAGCTGCGCTGACACGATTCACATTCGTGTACACTTAAATAACTAACAACATTCAATATATTTTTATCGAAAGATATTGGAAAGATATTTCATGTATAAACCTGATAGAACCATTTAAAAATTTTATTTTTGAGTTAACGAATCTGAATTTATCGTCGTAATTTGTAATATTCCGTGCTTTGGCAAACATAATTAATAAAATTATTTAAGATTATTAATTTAATTTCCCATCTACTGTATACTATTCCCTTTAACAAATTAGATATTAAATTATAAATAATAATGAGGTATAATGTCGCGTATGATGGACATATTAGAATTCGGAATTAAAATACCAATTGCCTGTTTAATTCGATACTACATAGTTATATGGCTCCCGAAATACAAGAAACAAGTTTCGAACCAGTCGAACCTGAGCTTCGTACAATCAGAGAGGGACATTTCCTCTCTGGTGCAATGTATGTACAATGTATGTACAGTGTATACAATACAATGTAATACATGCAATATTCTAGTATAAGAAATTATTATTTTAGTAGTGGATGAAATAATAAAAATATAATTTGGTATAGTACCTAAATATCACTTGATGAAATTGTGGGGCGAACATTGAAATATACATATACTAAATAATTTTTATTATATCATTCGTTGGAAATAGCCTCTTTTTGTCTCTGTAGGGTACAGTAAGTGATGAAATTGCATTGTGCTTGTACAATTTGAAGTGAAAAATAAAATGAATTATAACTAAATAATACTTGAAATAAACAACTTATTATTCATACGAGCGAAGTAATCTTAATAATTACAGTATTTTCATTACAGAAATTGAATCTTTAATCTAATCCTTCAATATTCTTCAACATAGTTACAATTGTGCTGATTTATTTATAACAACTAAATAATTCTAACAATTGTAATATTTTATTTCATGCTCATACCGTCTAAACGACTATCGAAAGTTCTGTTGCTGGTCGGTGGAGGGTCAAGTTGGATTTTTTATATGTGTGGATGCGTAAAAGTTAACCATCATTCGGTAGAAGTGACGATGGAAGACGGAATATGTAACCTGAGGTGATGGATCGTGATAGTGAGAGGAAGAAACACTTGAGTATATTTAACAAAAGAAATTTATTACAATATATTCAAGGTGTACACTTAACGTAGGACTCGCGATTATTAACACTAAACCTACCGGCGCGATCAAATTGACCGCTCTCGCGACTTCTACACAAATTTAACCATATTTAAACTTTCATATCATATCGCTTCATAATCTCTGACTTTTCCTAAAACATGCATACAATATATTTTTCGGTATTTAATTTTAGTTTGCTCTTTTATTTGCTGAGAAAAATTTGTACTCTGCCTTGTCTAC
>JACXIT010000101.1:10691-70420 GCA_014737525.1 Bombus difficillimus
ACACTATATTTCTAGGTTCCGCACTCGATTTTTGTTCTCGCGACCGAGTTAATTCGCGCACGACGGCCATGAGCTGTTGCATTATTGAAACCGGCACTGATCCCACTTCTGATGTCGGGTTAACATTAAAATCAGGATTAGGGGCGTGCAACGAATCCTCACGAGAATCAGTCATTGTCGCGACTATCAATAATGTTTAAACACCAGTAGAAATAATACACGATTTACAAAAGATCGCGGTAATTAGGCGGTAATAACAATGGCCTTGGGTTCGACAACGAATCCGCGGTCACAGGAATAACTCTTTGTTAATCGTAAAATGTACTTTTGAGGCACAAAATAACGTTTTCTCGGGTTGCTAGGTATATTTGCTTGTAAGACGATGTGTAACTCACCAAGGAGATCGCACGAATGCTCGACTGACTAAGATTTTCCTCTCCTTGCAATCGTGTTCATTTGTTTTCATATTGGTCGGGGATATCAACAGATTCCAACCGCCGTTGCTAGGCAGTACCGCGCAGCGGCGACGCTCTTCCCGCCCGGAGTTCAATCGTTAATACAACGTGTGGCCCATAATATAAACACTTCTGAGGCAAAGCCACACGTGGCTTGCTTTGTCCTAGAGTCCGTGTGCCGCCACAGCTAGATCCCTTTTTTCTAAGAAGAACTACACAACCACTCCACACCTCTGCTAAGCAAAACACTCATCCCGTGACCGCGGCTACGTTCGGCGACTAGTTGTCGCCTCGAGCCCAAGCTCATTATCTTAAGTTTTTCGGACTATTATATCGAGTTAATGAAATTGAAGTATCGGAAACTTTCCACGGAATTTCGAAGGGAAAGCCCGGTGTCCTTTCGTCTCCGACATATATATATTTTTCAATGTGAAAATTCTTTAAGTGCATCCAAATGTTAATGTGATATCGTGTATTTTACTTCTTTTACATTTGTTTGGTTTTGTATATACATTTATATGTGTATATATGCGTTTCATAATGTAGCTTCGTATAGAGTTTCTTTAAATTTTAATATGCTAGTTAATAATGTAATTTGTGTATATTACTTTTTATATTTATGTTTTTTATATATTTTTTTTATATTTACAGGTTTACTAATATAACTCACACATATATACACATACATATACGTATATTTTACAACATAATAAAATTTTTTTTTTATGTGAGATTCATTAAGTTGTCTGAATGTTAATTAGTTTTAATCGTGTACAATTTTATATTTATTGGATCTGTTATACCGTACTAAATTTCTTTGTTTTTGTTAGTTATTAATAAGTATTCTTGTTCGGTACCTCCTCCTCCCCTCGTTTAGTTGTTTAATTGTTCAAATCGCGAGTTATCTTGATTGATTAAAATCTTAGATCGCAGTGTATCCTTCGTCTAATTGTCAAATCATATATTGTTCGAATCGTTGTTTGAATTGTCAAATCGTAGATTATTCTTGATTGCATTATATTATGTAGTATTGCGTTGTGATTTATTAATTAATTTGTAAGTCATTAATTAATTGGTTCTTCAGATCATAATTTATCCTTAGTCGAGTCATCAAATCATAGTTTATTCTTAATTAGTGTGACCGGTCTGCGGCTCGCTCGGTTTATTAATTAGTATAGGTTATGTTGTCTTTAGTGATTTACTAGTGCATATTTCTATTATTTCGTTTTATTACTTTATTATTACGTGGCATACAATCATTCTTATTTTGATTATTTCGTGGTTTTTAACGGTCCAAATATACTTTTCAGTTTGCTAATAAACTCCTCTCAGTGCGTTTTAGTGTTTCTTACATACATAAATCCCTATTCATTAGTCTACTAGTCACCCTTATGTAATAATATTATATGTATCTACATATAATTAATCCTTTCCGTATGTAATTTTATTTTACTTATTCTTATTTTCACATTATGGGACGTGACAGGGCGTGCACTACTTTCGGCGTGTAAAATGGAATGAAAAGAGCGTTTAAACATCGAAATATCTCTAACGTGAACGAAAATACCGTCAGTTTTCGTAAAAGTCGACAAATTATTGAGTTTTGCGAGCGCGTGGGCTTGTTTCGACGCTAGAAGTGTTGGGCACTACGTTCGGCGTGTAAAATGGAGTGAAAAGAGCGTTAAAACGTGGAAATATCTCAAAAAGGAACGAAATTACTGCCATTTTTGGTCAAAATAGACAAATTAAAGCGTTTAGCAAACGCGTGGGCTTGTTTCTACGCTCAAAGTGGCGTGCACTACGTTCGGCGTGTAAAATGTAGTGAAATTTGCGTTAAAACGTTCAAATATCTTAAACGGGAACGAAATTACGGTCAGTTTTCGATAAAAACGACAAATTATTGAGTTTTGCGAGCGCGTGGGATAGTTTCGACACTGGAAGTAGCACGTACTACGTTCGGCGTATAAAATGTAGTGAAAAGAGCGTTAAAAGTACTCTTGAGAACTTTTTGTTAAGTTTCCAAATTTAGATATCGCAATCGCTCCAGAATTATTTTCGTAAATTTTTATTGTTGTCTCGATCATTATTTTGAAATCTTTCAATATTTTCTTTACAAATTTTATTTCCCTCACATCTTCTGATAAAGCTACATACTCGGCGGCTGTTAATGATTTTGTCACGCTACTTTGCTTCCTCGATTTCCAATAAATTGCGTTTGCGAAGAATCTTATGATAAATCCCGCAGTGGATTTTCTATCTATCTTATCTCCAGCCCAATCAGCGTCTACAAAACAATCAATAACTGCAGTATTCAAATTTCTTTTATATGTTAGTTTTAATTTTCTAGTCAAATACAAGTATTTTAGAATTCTCAATGCATATTTATAATGAGTCCTCTCGTAACTGTTTTGAAATCGACTTAAATAGTTTACACTATAACTAACGTCTAATCTTGTTCCATTACTAATATATAATAAAGCTCCTATGAGATTTCTATACCTTATATCGTCTGATTCTCATTGTGCGGGTTCTAAACTTAAGTTTTGTTCCATCAGTGTAAAGTATAGTTTACTATTTTCAATGTTGTATTGTTTCGCTAATGACTCTATATAACTACTTTGATCTAATTTCATTTCACCTTTCCTATGATCGTATTCAATGTTTATTCCTAAGTATGTTTTTACTTCACCTAAATCCTTCATCGCAAATCTGTTCGACAATTTGTTTTTAATTTCATCGATTTTTCTTTTGTTTTTTCCACATATTAATAAGTCGTCTACAAATAGAATTAAGTATATGACATCATCGCTCTCATACTTCATATACAGACAATAGCCACTCTCACTTCTTTGAAATCCTAATTTTTGTATATACTCATCGAAACATTCATACCAAGCTCTTGAACTTTCACGCAATCCATATAACGCCTTTGATAATTTATATATTTTCCCGCTTTTATCGTCGTAACCCATAGGTTGTTTTACATATACTTTCGATTTTATAATCCCGTTTAGGAATGCTGTTTCTACATCCATTTGTATAATCATCAAGCCATATTGACAACAATAAGATAGTAGTAGCTTCAACGTTTGCATTTTTGCCACTGGAGAGTATAAATCTTCCAGTATTTCCTTTTGTTGGAATCCTCGAGCAACTAGTAGCACTTTCTTACGATTATCAGATTTATTCGTATATATCCATTTCAAATCTAATACCCTTTTGTCTTTTGGCTTTTCTACTAATTGCCAGGTCTTATTTTTTATTAAACTATTCATTTCTCGATCCATTGCTTCTTTCCATAAACCGCTGTCATCGCCACTTAGGGCCTCTTCATAGGTTTGAGGACTGTCAGCGCTAACTACATTCACATAAATGAAATATGAGTCCGTTTGGCCATATCTGTCAGGTTTCTTTTTTTCCCGTCCTGACCTTCTCAAATTATTTTCTAAGTCCTCAAGTTTTTCTACTGACTCGTTGCTTAAATTTCTCTCCTTTTTTACTGCGACCTGCTCGACCTTCTCTTCATTCGTTTCACTTTCATAAATTTTGTTTGAATTCGAATGTTCGTTAAAATCCTTTTCCGTTTCATTATCTAATTCACCTTGTCCTTGAAATCCTACTAATTTATCATCCACCTATAAATACTACGTGTCTTGCAATTATGATTTTATTATTAACTAAGATCCTATATCCGACGTTTTCATAACCTACAGGTATTCCCATGTCTGCTTTTCTGTCCCATTTCGAATTTCTTTTAATTTCAGGTATTCTTACGAAAACTCTACTTCCGTACAATCTTAAATTATTTATATTCGGTTTCCTTTTAAAAAATATTTCGAATGGTGCTTTATTTTTACATGTTTTCGTAATGGTTCTATTCTTTAAGTACGCCGCGGCTCTAACTATTTCCGGCCAATATCTAATATTCAGCTTTGAATCATTTAATAAGCATCTAGCGGAATTCATAATTGTTCTATTGTAGCGCTCGGCTGTTCCATTTAACTCATGAACATAAGGTGGGCATGGTTCTACGAAAATTCCCTTTTCCCTAATTAGATTGTACATGTCTTTGTTCATGTATTCTTCTCCGTTATCGCATCTTAGTCTCTTTATCTTCTTACCAGTGAGATTTTCAACTTTGTTTATATAATCAAGGGAACAATTCTAAACTTCACCTTTTAATTTCAAAGTATAAATAAATGAGCACTTACTGTATTCTTCCGGTATTCTTATGAGGTCCATTTAAATCGGTATGTACTAATTCTAAAATCTCGCGTGCTCTATTGCGGTTATTTTTGAAGGGTAGATTGTGCATTTTATTTTGAATACATGTACCACATTTTAATTGTACTTGCTCAAAGTTTTTTGGCATTCCCTCAATTAATTTTTTTTTACACATTGTATCTAAATAATTAAAGTTTACATGCCCTAATATTCTGTGAAATTTTTCCTTATTTGTCATCTTTCCTACATTTTTCGCGTGAGATTCTTGTCTTTCAATGTAACTGCTTTATTTCAATGTAACTTTATTTTATATAAACCATGATCATTGAATGCGATCCCTATCAACTTTCTGTATTTGTTATATATCTTTGAAGTATTTCCTGCAGATACCATCTTATTTTCATTCGTTACTCTCGCATAGCCAATTAAGTTATCATCCATTTCTTTCACGTAAAATACATTAGACATTGTAATTTTAATCCTCCGTTTGTTTACTTCAGAATAAGTTAAAATTTTTCCAACTTTTGTTCCTTTTAGAATTCTGCCGTCTCCTACTTTTACATTAGTCGTTTTTCAAAATTTCGTACTCAACAAAATAAGAGTCATCGTTTACAATGTGATCCGAACATCCACTATCCAATATCCAATCTATCTTTCGCGTATCGCTAGAATATACCATAATATTATTTTTACTGTTATCGCGCTCTACTCGCGTTAAGAAGGATCCAATTTCTTGGCCGTCGTAGCCCTCGTTGTATGAGTAATTTGCGTCGTGTTGACCTGCCCCGTTGTAGTGTTGTTGCCAGCCTCTGCTTCGTCCTCTTTGGCCAAATCCTCGTTGACCATATCCTCGTCCTCTTTGGCCAAAACTTCGTCCGCCGCGACCCCTATTCTGCTGCGCGTGTTTGTACAATTTCTTACCACGTGGCCGTACTTTCCACAACCCCATGGCACTTTATATCCTTTTTTTCCACTTTGAATACATTTCACCTATTTCTATCACTTTTACCCTGGTCACATGTTTCCCACATTGTAATATTATTTTTCAAAAACTCACACGTTCGATCGCTTTCTTTCAATGAGTTGGTTAAATCTCCAATGTAACTCAATGATACTGGTAGTGTTTTCAGCATGTAATAGAGCTTTTCGCGCTCACTTACATTTGCTCCATCTCTCCTTAAATCATTTATCGTTTTTTCAAATTCCGTGAAAAATGAATTTGTTTCCTCAGTCTTTCAGCCTCATCATGTCTAGTCTACTTCTTATACAAATTTGCAATGCTGTTGATTCCTTTATATATATTTCGTAAAATTTTTTCATTATTTTTAAGGCAGTATCTTGATCACCAACAAATTCTATTATAATTGTTCATTCGTTATACTACTGATGTATAGATGTAGTTCATCGCGAGACCTATGATAATGAGCTTGGGCTCGAGGCGACAACTAGTCGCCAGGCGTAGCCGCGGTCGCGGGATAAACGTTTTGCCTAACAGAGATATAGCATAATTGCATAGCTTTCTTACAAAGAAATATTTGTAGTGACAATTGACAATAAACATTCCAAGAGCCTCTGCCTCGTGACTCGGCCACACATAGACTCTATTCTTC
This sequence comes from Bombus difficillimus, assembly GCA_014737525.1. Taxonomy (NCBI): domain Eukaryota; kingdom Metazoa; phylum Arthropoda; class Insecta; order Hymenoptera; family Apidae; genus Bombus; species Bombus difficillimus. The sequence continues at coordinate 16,981 of JACXIT010000101.1, forward strand.
GGGCAGCCTAAGGGCCCGCTAATCAATCTTAGGATTTATTTACCTCAGGTCCTTCAATCCGACATACCGTCTTTTCCTAACAGTCCGTAAACCTATCACTCATTATTGGAGGACCAGAGAAATTCGTTCCTCGCACGTACGACACTTCCCGCTAGCAACTTTCCCTTAAGGGCGGCTAGTATCCTTTTCTAACCACCAACATGGAAATCTACCAATTAGCAACAACGTCCATTTCCCTCACTTTCCGAGCGGAGGCTTTTCTCGACAAATCCGATGATCCTGTGCACGTAGACACACCTTGCTATAGTTTTCCTCTGAAGTATCATCGCGACGGAGAGGGCATTCTCAATGTGATCGCCTTAGCATGGACACGACTTCTCATTATTCTCAGTGAATATTCTAATTAGTACTCAATTTTTATCAGAAATATCTTATTTAGCGATATTAGCGACGAAACGTTCGATCGAACGTTTAATCACCAAGACACGTCGTTTCTGCGTCTTTCGTTGAAATTCGCCGACAAAGAAGCACTTTTGACGAAATTTAATCTCGTTACATGATCTTCGCTGGTGATCCATCATGAAAGAAAATAAAAAAAGACAGAGAGAAAATACACGTTTGAGATAAAGAGATTTCCGGTGGAGCCGTAGATCCTCCGAACACGCGCGATTAAATCTTGCTCGATTTTGAAGGTGACGTTTATTTGGCTCACATGGTAAATTCGTATGGCATTTTTCACGCACGAGGATCATCCATCTCTCGCGCGTATTCGAATAAAAAATGGACCAGCAACATTTCAACGCTTGATGAACTCAGTGCTATCAGCATTACAAGGAGTAGAACTATTCGTCTATTTGGATGACATAGTGATTTACTCAACATCTCTTCTAGAACATGAAATTAAATTTAACAAATAGACACGAAGAAAACACGAAGTTATTTGGGACATATAATTAGTGAAGATGGTGTAAAACCCGACCCAAAGAATTGAAGCAGTGTCGAAATTTCTACGACCAAGGAAAGCGAGAAATATCAAACAATTTTTGGTATGAGCGGGACACTACAGAAGATTTATACCTAATTTCTCCAAAATTGCAAAACCATTAACTCAACTATTGAAAAAGGACATCACATTTAAATCGTCGGAAAATCAAGAAATCGCATTCAACAATTTAAAAACAGCGTTAACGACAAAAACCTGTTTTACAATATCCGGATTTTTCCAAACCCTTCAACCTCACGACAGACGCATCTGGATACACAATAGGTGGAGTATTGAGTCAGGGACCGATTGGAAAGGATTTGCCGATCGCGTATGCCTCCAGACTACTAAACCCCGCAGAACAAAACTATTCCACCATAGAAAAGGAATGTCTGGCAATCGTCTACTGTACGATGCATTTCAGACCATACCTGTATGGTAAAAAATTTACCATAGTAACTGATCACAAACCGTTAGTATAGATGAATTCCATTAAGGATCCCACGTCGAGAATTTGGAAATGGAGATTAAAATTGTCGGACTGTGAATTTGATATTCAATACAAGGAAGGACGAACGAATGCAAACGCAGATGCATTGTCTCGAAACCCGCCAGAGGTGTGCTTGTCAATCAGGAAGCGAGAAAAAGATTCGCCAGATCGATATCCACATCTAAAAAGATTTCAATTGGATACCTCGACCGAGGACTCTCCGATATTCGAAGCTAAACCACGCAATTTATCTTGTTTCCATGATCCGGGAAAACGAGGAAAAATTTTCGCTCGAAAATATTTTACCATAGAAGAAACACCTGTGAAATATTTTGACCAAGCAGCCGAAAATACCGACGAAACATCTGTTCAAGAAACAGGCGAGGTCGAAACAGCAAGAGAGAAAGAATCTTCCTCATCGTGCTCTGAGTTGCCACAACAATAAAGAGAAAAGGCTAAACAAACAATAACTGCAGAATTGAAGATCTCCGAAACAAGAGATTCGATAGCAAAAATAACCGATCGTAAAGTGATTTTTATCGACATAAAAGAGACAGCATTACAAGGAGTAGAACTATTCTATAGAATGCTGAACTATAGAATGCTGAACTATAGAATGCTGTAGACAGGGGAGCCCTAGAAATTAAGGAAACGGGGAAACTACCGCATTATGAATACCTAATGTTGGAAAAAGCAAGACTGCATTGGGACTCAGGAAAACTAATAATATCTCTACCTGTAAAGGAAAATCGAAACACCCCAATAACAACAGGGAATTTATTAAATTCACTTAGTTTTTTGCTAGATGTGGTAAACGCGAAACAACTGAAATCTTTCAGTATCAGTTAACGAAATCTAGGAGAGCCACCATGGCGATATATAATCAAGAAGTTGAAGGAAGTGTTCTTGGCAAACACCCTTCACATCTCTATTTGTACAGAAGTAACCACTCCACCAGTGGAAGCCCGAAACAATATAATACAAGAAAAACATGAATCATCTGTAGCAGAACACAAAGGAGTAACGAAAACCTATCAAAGAATACGACAACATTATTATTGGGAGAACATGAAGAAAGAAATCCAGGAGTACGTAAGAACATGTAAAAAATGTCAATTGAAAAAGTTAACTAAAATAAAAACAAAGCAACCAATGGTATTCACTGATACACCGGGCAGAGCTTTCGACAAAATTAGTATGGATATCGTCGGTCCATTGCCAAAGACACCAAAAGGAAACGAATACATATTAACAATTCAAGACCTATTGACTAAATATTCAATCGGAATTCCGATGGAAGGGATCTCTTCAGCGGAAATAGCGGACGTCTTCATAAGACGACTTATTTGCCGATTTGGGTCACCGAGAGCCATTCTTACCAACCAGGGAGCAAACTTTACATCTTCACTGATGAAGAAAGTCGCAAAGAGGTTTCGCATCAAACAATACACCAGGTCAGCATACCACTGACAAAGCAATAGTTCTGTGGCGGATCAAGCAGCCTCGGTTGCCAAACGGTCGAGGAACGAAACGACGACGGCAAGCACAAACCTCCCGCGGCAACACCAGGCTGGCGATCACCACCAGAGGGCCAACAGCGATCGGACGATATCCTCGCTAGTGGTCGAATTGGGTCTGCGTTAGAATATATACCGCAATTAGCGAGACGCCCTCTGCGTCTAAGGCAGGGACTACCGGGCGTAGCCTTACTGACGAGTCCGCCGGTAATCCCGGGACGAAACGCGACGAGCGAAACTTCTTCTTTAGGAACCATCTACGAGGATCGGTCGACAACAACAACTGGGAAGTGGGATTCAACCGATCTCCTTCAGTTCAATCGAAAGATCTCACCACGTGTTGACTGAATATCTCAAGCTATATATTGAAAATTCCAGAAATTTGGACGAATGGGTGGAATTAGCCATGTTTTACTATAACACCGCCGTACACGAAGGAACGAAGTTCTCCCCGCACGAACTAGTCTTTGGGCACTTGGCCAGAGGACCCACTGGTGAAATAATAATCGAAGAAGACATGGAACCAACATATGTGGAATATCTCAGGGACCTGTTAGACAAAATCAACACCGTGCAGCAAATGGCAAGAGAACATCTGGTGAAATCCAAATTAAAGTCAAAGGAATACTACGACAGAGGGATTAACCCGCAAAATTTCAAAATAGGAGATCTAGTCTATCTACTAAAGGAACCCAGCAAAGGGAAATTTTCTGATCAATAAACAGGACCGCATAAAGTGTTAGAAATTCTACAGAATCAAAATGTCAAGATTGAAGTGAAAGGAATTTCGCGAATAGTACACCTGAACAAGTCAAAACTAGCACACAATCGAAATAAACAATAGCCAAAACGATTTCAAGAGACAACGTAGAGCAGTAGTATATAGTATAACGCTGATGTCGAATAATGTAGATAGCGGAAACCTAAAAGAAAACAAAAGAAATCATTATATACTCTAACTATTATTTAAATATAAAATGCGTTGGAAGAGCGTGTAGAGACTTTTACATTGCAAAACTATACTATATTTTCGATGAAGAAATAAATATTTAATATGATGTTAATGAAACAAATGGAAGAGTCTAACAAAAAAAGAAAAAAAAATTAATACAATATAATACATCATTATTATATGGTAACAGGAATATTAAAAATTAATAGTGTTCAGCCGTAGAAAAAAAATAAATCAAAATTTTGCAACTAACGATTCAACTGCTAATTATCCACGATTAATGAATTAATGGAGAAGAATACCTAATACAGATATGAAGCTAGGAGCAACAAATTTTATCCATGAGAAACAATATCGTGTATTAGCAACATTTTAAAATCACACCAAGGATAAAGTAAAGGACAATGAACGAAGAAGAAGGGACAACACCGAAGATCAGACAACACAATTGCAAGAAATATCAATCACACCGCCCAGTACAGTAGACCGACAACCAACAGGCTTTGCATTTGCTCTGGTCGAACTGAGAGAAACCATCAGTCAAATTTCCGGAAGAAATTTGAACTCCAAGGGCGGGGGTGTCACGTGCCGCGCTCCGTACGTGCCTGAACGAAAGTCACAATATGCAAATAATACAAGAAATGACTCGAACACATCATAATGTGAAAACAAGAATAAGTAAAATAAAATCACATAAGCAAAGGATTAATTAAATGTAGATACATATAATATAATTAAAGTATATTTGGACCGTTAATAACTACGAAATAATCAAAATAAGAATGATTGTATGCTATGTAATAATAAGCAATAAATCGCAATAATAGAAATACCCACTAGTAAATCATTAAAGACAACATAAACTATACTAACTAATACACCGAACGAGCCGCGAACCGGCCAAGTAATTAAGAATAAATTATGTATTTGACAATTAGTCTAAGGAAAAATTATGATCTAAAGAACCAATTAATTAACGACTTACAAATTGATTAATATATCACAGCGCAATACTACATAATATAATACAATCAAGAATAATCTACGATTTGACAATTCAAACCATGATTCGAACAATACATGATTTGACAACTCGACTAAGGATAAACTACGATTTAAGATTTTAATCAATCAAAATAACTCGTGATCCGAACATACAACGAAAATAAAATACTTTAATGATGGACTAACAGAATATAGCTACGTAGAATAGAAATACTATTAAATAAGACCGACTAACAGACTAACAAAATAAGGAAAAATATATTGAGTGAAACCGATCATTAAATTAACAAGTATATGTGGATATAAAGTATAAAAGTATACCGTTAAATAAAATCGATTAATAAACCGACAGATATATATGTCGGAGATGAAATGACACAGGTCGCTTCCTTTGGAATTCCTCGGAAAACTCCTAGTACTGTAGTCTTTACAAATCAACCCAAATACAATAGTTTGCAACTTGAGACAATGAGCTTGGGCTCGAGGCGACATCTAGTCGCCGAACGTAGTCGCGGTCACGGGATGAACGTTTTACCTAACAGAGGTATAGAATAATTGTATAGCTCTCTTACAAAGAAATACTCGTAGCGACACTTGGCAGTAAATGCTTAGCCAGCTAATAAACCTGAGGACCTGCTAATAAACCTTAGGACTTAATTACCAGAGGACAATCGGACAGAACGTCTTTCCCTAGCAGTCCATAAACCGATCAAGCTACGACAGACAAGAGAAATCTGTTTCCCTCACGTACGACACTTCCCGTTAGGGCGGCTAATAACCTTTTTATAACCATCAATATAGTAATTAACAAGTCAGCAACAACGTCCATCCCCCTCTTTCCGAGCGGAGGTTTTCCTCGACGAATCAAATGACCTCGTGCCCTTAGACACACAACCATCATAGTTTTCCTCTGCAACGTCGACGTGACGGGAAGTCATTCTCTTGGGTGGAATCGTGTCGACCAGTACCTGGCATCTGGAGAGAAACGACGGCTCCGAGTTAAACAAGTCCTTCTTGTACTACTAGCAAGTACAGTACGCCCGATTTCGACTTTGAAGTATATCGGACCTGTTATCCCGTTGAACGTGGATTCGTTATCGAACCTGGAATCATCGTCATTAGTGTTTAGTTACCGCGGTTACTTGTCGACTCCGTAATACTCGCACTTGCGTTAATTCACATAACTTCAGGTGTATAACGACGATGGCTAAGTCTAGAGAATATTCGCTACACGCCCCTAACTCTAATCCTAACGCCAATCCGACATATAGAACACGTTCCACGAACCGATCAAATAAATCGAGAATAAGAACGATTATATACGACGTAGTAGCCAGGGAAATAAAAGGAACCACAAGGGTACACACTTTACTAGGTCAACAAACATGGAAATTTAAATTCATGAAATTACACTATATGCGAAACTACATTATTAGGACTAACTAACAATCTAATAAATATAAGTAATTATATATGTGCATTATGAAATTTACATTTTGGAACTTGCCAGGCCATATGTACGAACATCATGAACTATATATATATGTTGTAGCATGACTGTAATTTGTTACGTTTGTTGTGTGATTACTGCATTTTGCTCACTTATCATTTTTGTTAACATTTCAGTATTTTTAATAGATTTCTCGAGCAGTTTCTTGATTTCTGTAGCGTCGTTATTGTTGTTGTTTCCGTTTTATTTGTTTAAGGGTGGTGTTTGATTAGTTCCTTATGCATAACTTCGGGTGCTAAAGGTATTGATGTTTCTATGGTTAGTGTTCGGTATGTTTTGTACATTTGGTGTTAGTTCTGGCTCTGCAATTTCTTGTTCTGGGGGATAGTTGCCGTATGTTCTGCTTCGAAGCGATGGAAACGGTTTTCGTAGTAGTTGTTTTCTGACTTCGCAGCTTTATAGCTTGCTGGGTGGTTCCCATTACAGTTATAGNCATTTTACTTCGTTTATTCTTCCTGCGTATGGGCAGATTGTTGTTAGGTGCTTTTCTGCACATTTGACACACGCCGGGTTTCTGTTACGGTAGTTTTTTGTGTGTCCGCATTGTTGACATTGTATGCATTGCGGTATGTCCTTCTTATAACGAGGTGGCTCAATTGTTACTATTGTGTTTAGGATTTTTTAATGCTAAAGTTTTTTTGTTATTAACTTTGGGTTCAAGTTCTATTAGAAACAGTGGCAATGGCTGTTTGGTGTCACATCAGATTATGTTATTTATCGTTCTTCCTTGGTGTCCGATTTTTGCTAATTCCTCAGATATATTTTTTGTGTTTGTCTTTGGGTGCAATCCACTAATTATTGTTTTGTAGCTTTCTTCTGTTTTAAGTTGGTATGTATGACAACCAGCGTTTTTCTCCTTTAATGCGTCGCTTTTCTGAATATTTCTGGAGTTTTTGTTTGGACTTTCACTTGTTCTAGTTTCAGTTGTTTTATACTGTAGTTTTCCTTCCCAGCAGTGTTGTTCAATAATTCGATTGATGGATCTATTTGTGGCGGCACTCGACAACAAAATACCATTGGACGACACCGATTAGTGTCGGACGACGGCAACGCAGTGGTTAGCGCCTTAGGTTACGAACGTTCGGGACCCGGGGTTCAAATCTCGGCAACCGGACTCCGATTTTTCTTTCCGCGGCATCTAATTAAGAAGAAAGCAGCAGTACCCCAGCAGCGACATCTACACCACCAGTAGCGCACTATCACCCCACAACAAACTACTATAACTATTACTATTATACCACCTCATATTATTTGGGCATCTATGTATATCGGTAGTGGTTTAACGATATGAGTTGTGACCTTTTCTTTTGGGTTCGTATCTATTTCTTCTATTAGTGAACCGAATAAATTTCGGAGTGGGATATCTTGTAGCCATTGTTGCTTTTCTGTATGTAAAATTTTCATGGCGCTTGGGTCTGGTATTATTTTACGCTTTTTGTGCGCTGTTGCTGTCTTCCACTTGCCAGTGTTTGTTGTGTTTTCGTTCATCTAAATTCACTGCTTGTCGCACTTTCACTAAAGCACAGTTTCTCACGTCTGTCTAGCTCGGCTGCGCAGGCAGAACTGACCGTAATATGTAGATAGGTTTTGATGTCTTAACGTCAGTAGACAATTTCAAATAACAATATTGTTATAATATTATGTCAAATTATATATTTTTTGCAGGATTAATTATCGTCTTTATTGTATTATTATTTATTCTCTACTTTTATATTTATTTTTTCATATTTTCAAAATAAGATTTTCTCAAAGCTTTTTTTAATTTTCCCAAAATACATTTTGTATGAAGATATTTTTCTTTCATAATAAATTTATCTTTTTTCTATAGATTTTCTCCATTTTCTATAGTACGCAAATCCAAATAATTAGTAAAAAGCTTTTGTCGAAGTTTTTATTGTACTACAGTATGTTTTAGCATAATATTTGAATATGTACGTTGAAAATATGAATTTCTGTTAATACTTCTCGCCTTTATCGCGCGCTTAAAAGATATCTACCTTTCGCACTCCGTAATCAGATCCTTTAAACGAAGTCTCTCTATTCTCCACCCTCTGTTCTTTAACAATGCAATGTCTAACTGCTTGCCACCAGTCTATCTGTTTATCAATTTTTCCTGTATCAAAATGTTTCACGCATCCTCCAAACAGTTATACTATCGATACCTCATAGTTCAGTGATTTCGAGTAGCCGGCTATATATATAACATTAGTTTAAGCAGCCTGCCGAAGTCCTTACTACGTAAAACAATGTAGAATAGTGATATGGGCTATCTGCTTTTATATCGGTATGATGATGCGTTGCCGCTAACATATATATGTAATACGTTTTATCATAATATATAAAACGTATGCAGTGTTACGTCTCGCACTCCACACGAGTCGCAACGTGAGACAGAAAAGGAATACGCCATAACGTATAGTGCGAGCCACAACTCTAGGCAAACGGAATTAAAAACAGAAAGCTTAAGGGAAATAAAAGATACGGCGCGTACAAATACTTTAATATCACAATAAAACAACAGATGTATAAACACACAATTATAATATTATTATAACCCGACCTAAGAATATCGAAATCGAAACAAGGAACAATGAGACGTCCGCTGACACTGCGTCACCTTGCGCGCGCTCTCCCCGCCATAATATATAGTATGATAAGCAGACAACGAAAGTTGAGGGACTAATGACCTTTTCACATAGCATCTGCAGAAACAAGCAACTGTTATGGAATCGAACATTGGCGACAGCAAAAGGTGACCTCAAGTCAAAGAAAGTACGACTTATCATTAGCAGAAGTTGAAATTTTAAGAGGAATGTAATAGCAAGGACATGAAAAGCGAAAGTTCAGAAACATTTTCACGAAAACCACATCAGCGAAGGAAGGAAATCCTAACACTTCTTGGTAAGACATGAATAAAAATGATTGCAGCAGAAATAATGACATGTCGAAATTCCGCGTATTCATCGAATAAATCGTCACGTGACAAACATTCCATGATATTTTTTAGCATAAATAACCGTAGCCACTAAGACCACTTAAGAGTTAAGTTCTTTTGAACTGAGAGTTTTCAGTCAGTTAGTAGTCTTTGCGAAGCGGAGAATCGTTCTTGCCTAGTCTTTGAGTAACATGAAGAAGAAGAAGTGAACACTTGTTAATTGTTAACGAATTATATAGTTAGTCTTCAAACAATTATACTAACTTATTACAATATTCCAAGAGTACGATCGACTATACACATAAGCAAGGTGAGAATCTAAACATTGTAACATTCCCTTCTTCAATTTCGGACCTATACCATATGTACTACTCGAATAAAATTATTCAACAATCAAAGAGGCATTGAATCCTTCCCGTGCTAGTACTCCTGCACATAGCGGACAAACCGAAACGTGGAATTTACTTATCAGTAGCTAGTTAGTGCTATTCATACGGTTATGAATTAGAATATCAAGGACGCAACAGTTTGGAAATTCAAGATATAATAGTATTGCAATTTAGAAAGGTGCAACAAGTTTTGAATCCATTCATTTACCGCGAGAGTAACTGTAGCGGATGTTAGATGGTAGAGAGGAGTTAGAAGGTTTTTTAGATAGAATGACTCCAACTGTATTGCCGTAGCAACCGTCAAATATATTCGTAATAAATAAAATAAATAATAAATTATAAAAGTTGTTGATAGTCATGATACAATCGTGGTCGTCAGATAGTATATTAAATACTCGCAGATAATGCTGTGACTCGCAATAATAACTAGGACGATATCTCGATAACGCTAGCTGATAATAACTCGTATAATTCGGATAACAACTATTAATAACTAACTCGCTCGCGAACGTGTCCGCTGATTTATACTGGCCGGGGGGGGGGGGGGGAGTCCGAAAATTCAAATCCGACTTGTATCGACGGTTGTCCTTGTCACATCGGAGACACAAGAAATCACGAAACCGATAGATCGCCGGTGATCTCCTCGCGTCGCAGTTCGAACGTTTCACGAATGAGGTAAAGAAATTGAACTCTATGTATGATAATGGAATTTATTGTATAAATCCAACAGAGTGACGGTTTAAAGTGTTACAACAGAATGCTCTCGAGCGCTAATTTAGGAGGGTTTTTATATTGAGGTTTTAATCCCTTTGAAGGGGTTATCGTCGGGTGTGTATCAGAGGCGGCTATTTCGTCACTGTTTGGTTTTTGTTTCGATAGCTATGGTATGCAGGATGTTTCGTCTACCCGATTACTGCGTGGGTGGCTTTCTTGAGCGTGTGACACCCTCAACGGCGACATTGTTTTTGCCGGAGGTATACTATTATTATTTTCGTGCGTCGAGGCGGTGTCAATGTCCTGAAGCACAACAACAACATGAGTCGCTCTTGCTTCGCCTCGACCTATGACTCATGTGTCACTACATAACTAAAGCACAACCTTCTGAAATATTTGGAATAGTGACGCGCTATAGAAAGGCGCGACAAGTTTCTGAATCTATTCCATTTAGTCGTTCGCCTTGTTTCGAACTAATCGAAATAGTTGATAACTATTTCTGGTGGCAGCAACTACCGCTTTGATTCGAAAAATCGAAGATTCGACATCTAGAGTAACACATAACGGTTACGAACACCGAAAATCAAGATCAGATCGTAACAGCAGAAAATGAAAATAAAATAGACGAAAATATAAACATAGGTGTATAGTATAACTTTCTTAAATCGGAAAGAAGATGTGAAATGGAAAAGGAAATAGAAAATATGATAATGGTAATGAATTTTGTTACTTCCCAACTCATGGTGACCCTCTATAGTTATGATCACAAATGATGATTATTGCTGCAGTACAGTAAATTGCATAGCTTTTTAACGCCTGGCACAGTTTTTACACTTCGTTACACTTTAATACTTTTATTATAGAGAATTTTGAAATAAATCGACTTATACATTAAGAATTATATTATTCTATTTACAAAAATAATGTGGATTTTCATATGTCATTTATGTGTGTACGTACAAAAAGTAATTCATTACATTTCGTCTGTCCGAAACAGAGTCAGTTCTGCATGGAACATTTTTTTGAATAATCAGCAATTCGGGAAAAAGTAAGTGCAACAAGCTCGCGAGAGATTGTATTTCCAAGTATCGTTGTACTGCGAAGTATTGTTTCGCAAAGATTGGTTGAGAATATTGATTGAAGTATGAAGAATTCGACGTTGAATTGTGTGATCGATGACTACTGAATCAAAAATCATTGTATCCGCATATCCCGTAATAAGCCCTTCATTTTATTAATCATATCATTTTCATCATTAAACGAAAGACCCCTCATTTTCAATCCTACGTCGAACACTCTTTTATTTCAGTTTCTTGAATCAAACAAGGAAATATTTTTATTTTAATATTTCTCGCTTCTCACAGTTCGTTATAAAGATATCTATATTATGGTAAATCTACCATTCTAGTGAATGTAAAGAATTCTCCATAAGAGCAAGTAATGGCAGTGTAATGTTATATTTTAGAAAAATGTTATTTATATCTAGACAGTTTTGCAGCATTTTCACTTCTCTGGAGCTTTTGTTAAAATATCTTAATACTGGCAATAAAAAAAAAGACTTAATGACGAGTTGCAAGTTTCATATTTGGTGTCAACCGAAAGAATAAATACGTAAATGTTCATTTTGCTTCAATTTCTGCTAAATACCCAGCATTTGCAACATTGTTATATTCAGCAACTCTGTTACATCTTCTTCTCCCGATCCAAAACCAAAATCGTCACATTTTCAGTGGATATTATATGCAGAAGTAACGTTCCTGTCTGAATATTCAACTGCTACAACCGCGGTAGGTAGAGAACAAATAATATTTTTATCCACGCCACAAGCTCTATGATATCTTATTTTGAATAATGGTAATGAAATAGCTGCAATTACAGCGTCGTTTGACGTATTTTGAATGTTTAGTATTTTTTGGAATTTGTTCCTATACTCCCCAAATTATTATGTGGATTACTATATTACTATTATGTGAAAAGAAAATTTTAAATTAAGAGATCTTTACTATTTTAATTTGACCTATATAGTTAAAATACATAATAAGATGTAACCATAATACATATTTTTTGTCCTGAAACTTATCCAAAGCTTAAGCAACAGGATTAAGACATTTAATATGTTCTAGGTATGAAACTTCGGTTTCAGTGAATGGTTCTGCATTTAATATCGAGAATAAACACAAAAATTTATCTTTCATTAACAATTTTGATTAGGTCATCATATATTGAATTCCAGCATGTCCTTCCTGATCGATTTAAATAATATCCAGTTACATTTTTTACAGTGTCTGCTGTTTTAGGCTACGTAGCTACACATTACAGTTGAGCACATTTTTTTTCATCGTATTAATATGCAGAGTTTTTATTGGACTTCTTTTAATAGATTTTGTTACGTCTCGAGTTGCTATGATGGTTAAAGCATGTAAACAACACCGTACATGTTTGGAAAAAAGTATTTGATCATCGTTAGCAGTAAAAAAATTATGGAATGATAAATCTTTGTCCGAATCAACTTACAATTATTCTGTATTCTTCAAATGTTATTATAAAATTTGAGCCACTATCCGTTACTGAGACAACAATTTCGTTTATATTTCAAGTGCGAATCGTTTCTGTATGCAAGTCTATTAAACAAATGAATATCACACAAACTTGTAAAATGAATTTAGCTGTATTTCCAAAGAATCTTTTGTGTATATTGGATAACATATCCGTAACATTACACGCTAAATCTACATATTGTAGAATTTCTCTAATTTCATTTATATATCGATCGAATGCACTCGAATGCTTCTTCAAAACAGTTATTGTGACAATTTTAGTATCCTAGACGTTACATTTGCTTCTTCATTTGATTCATTTGAAAGTTCTATTGTTTGTTTCATCTTTTCCTTCGTGTGATATCGATTAAAATTATTTAATTCGTTATTTCCATGTACATGCTTCAGATGTGATCGATAATTCGATAAAGATGATAAGGTCCCTTTAATTATTTTACGATTTATATAGTTTTGACAATTACGATTGTTTAATTTACGGAAGATTTTTCAGAAATTACTTCAAAAGAGATACCATCTAAAATTGATATTTTTGCACATATCTTCAATATCTCACTGTTCATCGATGTTGAAGTATTACTTCTAGGAAAACTCTACATCTCTCTTTTGTATACCCGTTACCTGAACACCGCCGTTAGGAAGGAAATAAAATTTACTGAAGTAAAAAAATAAACAAAAAGAGATCATATTATTGTGCCCTTGAATATGAATGTTGTTTGGGTTACAAGGTCTAGAAACAAAGAGCTATAAGTAGATTTTTATTGCTGTCTCTTGTAACTTTCTGCTAGAGCTTTTCTGTGAATGTATCAACGTGATCCCTATCACCTTCCATTGTAACGTAACGCTGCCAGAATGCGGATCTGAATTACTTATAACCTCAACAGATGTTTGGATTGTAGTTGAATGAGTCTTCCGATTAGTCTTCCGATCATGATTACTTCCGATAGCTTTCATTAGATGTATATTGCTTTATTCGTTTCCTCTCAGTGGCTAGTATGTACTACGTATAGTACGAGTGACTTTTTTTACTATCCAAAAATTATCCTGATATTTGTATAAGCATTGATTATATATGCTTTTGTTTATGAATTATTTATGGAAGTAAAGGATTAGGGGAAACATGCCGTTGTGGATATTAATGAGTAGGCAGTAATGTTTAATCTATGATTTTTCTTACAAAATGTTGCCCACAATGGTTTACGTCTCCGGATACCATAATCTTCTTCTCTATGACTTGTATTGTACGAGGTAAGCTGTTGCGTATGTAATGTTCGATTTCAAAACCAATCTGCACTCCGCTGTTTGAGCAGACCTACTTTCATTCTTGCAAGGACGTTTGCTCGCGTACAGGGATATTTCGACTAACTTTTAATTCAATAACTGAAATAACTGAAAATATAGCCAGAATACAATTTTTTTACTCTTGATTCTCATCTTATTTTAGCTTCGAGAAGCACCCCTTAAAATTTTGATACCTGTAGCCGGACAACCTATATATATATATGTCGGAGATGAAAGGACACCGGTCCTTCCCTCTGGAGTTCTTTGGAAAATTCCCAATACTGTAGTCTTTATAAATCAACCCAAACATTAGAGTCTGAAACTTGAGACAATGAGCTTGGGCTCGAGGCGACAACTAGACGCCTAGCGTAGCCGCGGTCACGGGATGAGCGTTGTACCTAACAGAGGTATAAAACGATTGTATAGCTCTCCTTAAAAAAGAAATAGTTGCAGCGACACTCGACAGAAAACATTCCAAGTGCCTCTGCCCCGTGGTTCGCCACACACAGAACCTATTCTTTTGGCAAGATGATTGCCGGATGTCGATGCATCCCCGCAGTACATGTTTAGCCAGCCTCAGGACCCGCTAATAAATCTTAGGATTTAGTTACCTAATGCCCTTCAATCGGACAAACAGTTTTTATCCTAACAGTCCGTAAATCTATCGCCTACTACGGCAAGATAAGAGGATTCTGCTTTTTTCACGTACGACACTTCCCGCTAGCAACTTTCCCTTAAGGGCGGCTAGTATCCTTTTCTAACCACCAACATGGAAATCAACCAATTAGCAACAACGTCCATCTCCCTCACTTTTCGAGCGGAGGCTTTTCTCGACGAATCCGATGATCTCGTGCCCTTAGGCACACCCCATCTTAGTTTTCCTCTGGAGCATCACCGCGACGGATAACGCATTCTCTGGTGCGGACTCAACAGCGAGTAAAACAACATCTTTACAATCGGTGTATATTGTCACGTTTCATTTTAACTAGGAGTCAGACTTTGGAAAGAGTACATTTACTATCCCGTTGACCGCGGATTCGTTATCGAACCTGCAACCATTGTCATGGGTGTTTAGTTACCGCGGTCACTTGTCGATTCCGTAATGCTCACACTTGCGTTAATTCACATTACCTCAATTGTATAACGACGATGGCTAGGTTCAGAGAATATTCACTACACGCCCCTAACTCTAATCCTAATGTCAACCCGACATCAGAAGTGGGATCAGTGCCAGTTATGACAGTGCAAATGCTTACGATCATCGTGCGTGAGTTAATTCAGTCGCTAGTACAAACATCGAGTACGGAACCTAAAAAAATCTTTCGCTACCGCGTTTTAACCCTGACACCGCGGGTTTCGACCCCACTGCATGGTGCGCAGCTATCAATCTGGTTATGGAGGAAAATCCTTTACAAGGCAGCGTCCCGAAAGGAAACTATAATTTCAATAACGAGCGTCGAGTCGACCTCTACGTGGTGGAAGCGTCAACTGGTAGATCAAGTCACCTGGGTGAGTCGTTTCCATTTTACTCCGATTCTGGAGACAAGTGTTCACTAATTGAAGAATCCGTAGCCTTGAAATTTCCCGACAAAAGGATGACCGACGTAGTAGTAATGCGAGGAATAGGATATGTACATTTCAAATTTTGCCCATAGTAGGTATTAATGGTTTTACATTGGATATAATTTTCCATATTCTTGCTGATAGTTATGTAAAATATGATATCGTGATTGATTGTGAAATTTTGAGTCGAGGTTTGACGTAATATTGCACAAAATAGCCTCGCTATGTGTAAAACAAAAATAATTAATACCTGTAATAAAACCGCTGAAAACGAGATCGATATTAACGAAGTTGACACGGATGTACATGGTAATGATAAAAGTCGATTAATTTCTCTTCTCGAAAAATTCGAAGACTCATTCGTTACAGGTTTCCTACGCACTCGAGTAAATACAGGCCAGTTAGAAATACGATTAATTGACCCAAACATCATCGTACACAGAAGTCTTTATAGATTTAGCGAGGAAGAGCGCAGATAGTACGTGAGAGAATAAGCGAATTAATTAGAAGAAAAAAATCATAAGGCCTAGTACTTCACCATTCGCGAGCCCTGGCTCGTCCTCCACTCGCGAAGAAGAAAGACGGTTCAGATAGATTATGCGTAGATTTCTGAGGGCTAAATAAAAATACGGGCACGGATCGGTATCCTTTACTTCTATTGCGGACCAAATCGCGAGATTGCTAAAAAGTGAGATACTTTATTAGCTTGGATATGGCCAGTGGGTTTCATCAAATCCCCATTCACCCTAATTCCACAGAATACACCGCATTTGTCACCCCCGATGGGCAATACGAGTATATACGAGTTATATAACGATACAGTTTGGATTGAAAAATGCACCGTCCGTTTTTCAGAGGGCTATTCTCAAGGCCCTAGGCGACCTCGCCTATTCGTACGTTGTTGTCTACCTGGATGACGTTCTAATTATTGCTGATTCGATAGACCAAACTCTAGAGATTGTACGTCGTATTAAATACTCTTGTAAACGCCGGATTTGCTTCCAATTTTTCTAAATACTCTCTTGTAAAGACATCAGTACGTAATCTATAACGGCGAAGTTCGTCCCAACCCAGGTAAAATACAAGCCCTGAGTTCTTTATCTGGGCCAACGACCGTTACGCAGTTTAGACAGTTCATAGGTTTAGCCTCTTATTTTCGAAAATTCGTTCCTAAATTTTCGCAAGTAATGAAACCTTTGTATGCACTTACTTCCGGTAGCAAAAACATAAATTGGACGGATAAACATGAAAATATAAGGTAAAAGGTAATTTCCGTTCTGACTGACGCGCCGGTGTTAATGATATTCAACCCTAATTATCCGATAGAATTACAAACTGACGCTAGTTCGGATGGGTACGGAGCTATTCTAATGCATAAGGTTGACGGTAAAAACAGAGTAATAGAGTACTATAGTAAGAAAACCTGCCCCGCGGAATCCAGGTATCATTCGTATGAACTAGAGACGTTGGCAGTTGTAAACGCCGTTAAACATCTTCGCCACTATCTACATGAACGGGAATTCCTTGTTGTTACTGATTATAATTCCTTGAAGGCATCCAGTAGGAAAGTGAACCTAAGTGACAGAGTTTACTGGTGGTGGACTTACTTACAAACTTTTACTTTCGACATTATGTATCGAGAAGGCAAACGAATGTCCCACGTAGATTTCTTTCGTAGAACCTTGTAGACAGTGACCATAACGTAGTTAACAAAGTCGAAGAAAAGGAAATTAATCTGTCCGAAATCTCGGCCATTAGAAAAACAACGCCGCGATCTTCAAATTTCGGAAATCGTTACTAAATTGCAAAATGACGAACTCGCGGGGATATCGCGAAGACATACGAATTACGATCTGCTCCTTTACCACAAAATACAAAGAAAAGGCAGAACTCTCTGTTTGCTTATTATCCAAAAGTCTTAGGTAGTGCGTTATCGATCATGTGATTAAATCTAGTCCGCTAGAATTATTAATCGGTAAAACAGCAGGACCCTACGGTTTATTGCTACCCGAAAATATTGAAGAAAGAGAAGTAGATATCTCCGGTGTAGGACAGCAGGCTATACAGAACATAGAGATTAGCATAAGTGTGATAAAGGTAGATCCGACAAGACGAAGACTAAAGTAGCTAGGTTCAATGTGATGATTTTGTATTACACAATGTACAATGCTGGTTACTGGAATTTTAATAAATGTGTGACTTTTGTGGGTGGACTAATGTGCAGCGTGTAATATTAAAGAGGACGATCTGCGACGAATCCGGGATAATATCGAACAGTATGAGGCCGATGGATACATTTTAAAGAACGAAATTTTGTACAGAGAAGTAAAGGATACGCTGGTGGTCGTGGATGGTGGTCGTGCCAAAATCAATGCAAACTTAAGTGGTTCGACGAGCTCACGATCGCGGCCACTTCGGCATTACTAAAACGGAAGCGTTATTGAGAAGGCACTATTAGTTTGAGAGAATGCGCCAGAAGGTGGAAAAAGTACTGGAGAGTTGCATCGACTGCATCCTTGCGAAGAGAAAGCACGGAAAACAGGAGGGGTTGCTGAACACTATCGACAAGGGGGAGTTGCCATTTGACACTCATCACGTGGATCATCATGGACTGTTGCCCTCTACGAACAAAAGTTATCTTCATAGTGATGGATGTCTTTATGAAGTTCGTTTGGTTGTATTCCACGAAGTCAACAAGTTCTGGGGAGTTTATTAATCGCATGAAGAGGCAGTCTGTGGGTTTTGGGAATCCGAGAAGAATTATTTCCGATCGCGGAACGGCATTCGCGGCCGGCGACTTTGAGGACTACTGCAATGAGGAAAGTATACAGCACATTCGGACTACAACCGGAATTCTGCAAGCGAACGGTCAAGTGGAAAGAGTGAACCATCGGGTCGACTTATTCTAAATATACTAACAAAGTTGTCTGCGCCAACACCAGATGACTGAAGTACTTGAACGCAACCCTCAGCTGAAGTACGAACGCTACCCCGTTCCAGCTGCTATTTGCAACGCGGTAGAGAATGCGGGACGATCTGCAGATCAGGCAGCTGATCGAGGATGAGTGGGCCAGGAGCAGCGAGATTAGTTGCGCATAGAAGCAAAGAGGAGAATCGGGGAGATTCAAGCTGACAACAGGCGGGTGTTTAACAAGAGACAAACAAATAACTATATATGATTTTATCGGTATCTTTTAAAAACTATCTACAGGAGGCTAAAAAAGGATCCAGAGGGGCTTAGATTTTAATAAAAATCTCATGTAATCAATCGTATTTGAAACTTTTTACTTGAAAAAACAAATGTTTTTTCATACTTTTATAACAAAGAATTACTTAAAAGATAATTAGCTTTCTCAAAGATTATTTTCAAACTTTGAACGTTCAACATCATACATTAAAAGTTAAACTTTAGTTTAAACTAGGACTAGTGATCAATCTTGAATTCTATATTTTAAATAAAAGTAAATAAATTGTACACTTTATTTTCTAACACTCAGGACTGAATTATAATTTTACCTAAACAATATGTGCCAAAGGCACTCTTTTAGTATTTATGTAATATGAATGCAAGAACGTAAATCTTTAGGATAAATCAGACGTTTGATTCTGGAAAATCGAGTTTATTATGGGAACAATTAAATTAAATACAATAATAGTTAATAACAAATCTACTACAAATTTTACCTAGAAAATCGAAAATCGATTTTCTAAGTACTGAATTATCGTTCTTCTCTCGTGGTCTATTGTATTCAGTAAATGGCTGTCGGTAAAACAAAGCAAAAATAAAAATGTCTGTTAGCGGGTAGTTTGAATTCTATAGAATTTACATGAATACATGTGACATACGCTTTTATTAAGCCCCTGGATATTTCTCTCAGTCCCCTATTATTATATTGTTTAACTGAGGACTTAGACCACAGAACTGACAATTTTGAGGTTAAATATTAAAAATTTTCCATTATTCTTAAATATTAAAAATTTTCATACTATTCTTATTCTAACATTAGAAAAAGAGTTGAATGCTAATGTTATATTTACGTTAGATTAAATAGAACTTAGTACATATAATAAACTTTAAATATAATAGGAATCAAGGCATTGAAAAGTTGACCGGCCGTGACAGATAATTGTCAATGAATCTTAGAATTTTACGAATTTTAGATAGCCAGAAATAGCCATTTCTTACAAGACATATGAGATGCGTTAATTTTACTTGATTACTTCTGGCATACATCACGTGATTTCTTTCTTAATACCATAAATATCGTTTTTCTTTACCATTCATTTCACAAATAGGAGACTCAAATATGAAAATGATGACAAAGGTTGTAGATGTTTTCTATGAATAAAAACAAAGTTGATTAAAGTAAAAATAAATGTGAATGATAAATATATAAATATAAATATTTCATGCAAACAGGTAATTTTTGGATACAAATAAAATTGATAATCCATCACAATTTGCTTATAAAATTGTGGCCATTATCTTTTCCCGCTATGCAAATGTAATACAATTTAACGTTTTTAAAAGCGTTAAAAAATGAGAGTCGCAAAATATTCTTACTTCTGTAGTTACTCATATCCTAATGTATATATGAGATACAGGATAGAGCTCAATATACTTCCCTGGCGCATTCCACAGCTTATTTCATATAATGAAGTGAACAGTATCGAAAACCTTTGTTTTGAATCTTCTGTTAGATATGATTGCAGTATCGTGAAGTATAGTTAAAAGAGTAGTTTTTTAAATTTTTTATAAGATGCTAAACTTTGTCGAATGCTTGTTTGATATCGAGGGAAACAGCAGATCAATACCTTTTGTTTTTCAGATCTTGCCGTATGTGACAAAACCAATCTGTGGACTTGTTGGAAGGTGGAATGGTGCCGTCTGAAACCGAATCTGGTATTGTTAGAATACCTAGCTCAGTTAGAATAGATTTCATGAGTTTTAAAAGTAGTTTTTCGAAGAAGTTTGATAGTATTGGAAGTAGGCTTATCGGGCGATATGAGGAAATTTCATGTTTTGGTTTGCCAGGTTTTTCGACTACTAGTATTAGTGATGTTTACCACGGGTTGGAAAAGTTCCGCGCCATAAAATAGCATTAGATATTGAGATCAATACCATTATGAATTTATTAATATGTAATTCTAACCCCTAGGAGTCACAGAATGAGACTTGCTTTACAAAATGTACTATACTACACAGCTCTCTATTCCATATCGTATCTTTCCAACTTTACACTCCTACTTTGTATGGTTCACATACCTGTATTTTTTGGATGTCACTTTGGAACTCAATGTCTGTTCTTGTTGCTAACATCCCTCTCATTTCTACTTATACCTAATCTTACGTTTGAACCTATTTATTAGATGCTGATAATCGAAACTGCTGTAAACTAATCTACTCCGATCTGCGAACTACAGATTAGGCACTTTCCTTATCTTTTCCTTGCGATATATCGCCCTATCGAGTTTTCTTAACCAATTCACAGACACTTCTTTTCCTCCTTCACTTAATGCTTTTTCTATATTGTGCATCCTCCATCCTCGTGTGTCTGTGAAGCCCTCAAACCAGTTTCAAAGTCCCCAGTTCCTCTCACACAAAATATATCATCTTTTTTGTTTTACCAAAATCTACTGCCCGCCTAAACATTTCTGCACCTCCCTTTTGCGACAGACTTATGGCTCGTTTCTCATCCTTCTCCTACTAGACACTTAAGTAGACTGAAGCACGTGGTAGACTTGTACCATTTGTTATATTTTATTACACTTTCTCTCATAATTTTCTCCATTTCCCTTCCTACGTTTCTCATCTGCTCCATTCCTTCCTGATTCCATCCAATCCTCTACATAAATTTTCTTTTGTCTCTATTACTTAATGTATCATTTGGTTTGAAGAGGACTTGTAGATGATTGAAATATAGAATAACGAAAAATTGCTGTTGCAACCCGTCAAATATATTTAAAAGAATAAAATAAATTAATAAATATAAATAATGTCGAGAGACGCTCGCACAAACGTATTCGCTAAGACAGTGTATAATTGCTCGCTGATAACTCGCAGATATTGATCGATAATTCGTAGATACTCGGTATATACTGATCCGCTCGCGATCGCGTCCGTTTATTTGGTCGGGGGAGAGTAGGAAAATTTAAATTCGTCTTTGTTCGTTCGGAAAATTTAAATTCGTTTATTTATTATTACGTTTTATTATTACGTTATTATTAGGTTCTCTCTGTTTGTCTCGTTGATGATTATATGAGTCGGTGTGTATTCATCTATGCCCAGGCATCACCTTATCTACTTGACTTCTATGTTTTCCATCTTTACTTTTCTCCTCCTCTCAAACACCTCCGCTCCATACGGCATTATCCTTTTTATTAATTTTTGCTTGAAGATTCTTTCTCCCATATCCCCCATTTACCTTAAAGCAATATTCGCTTTTTTTACTTTTTCTCTAATATGGTTTTCAGGACTGTTGTCCATCTGCAACCAGAAACTCCGATATATTGTACATTCCTTCACCGTCTCAATAAACTTATCTGCTCATTTGCATATGGTTTCCTTCCCCCCCCCCCACCTCTACCTTTACTAAACAGTGACATTTTTGTTTTATCTACATGTAATATTAAGTCTTTAAGTATTTTTCCAGTTTCCTAATTACTGCTTTCATCTGTGTTATTATCTGTTCATATCTGTTGTTATCAGAGTAATATCGTCTACATAGGAGAAGAATCATATTCTCTTATTTTCTGTTCCTATACCATCCATCCCTACCTTACCCAGTTCTTCCTCGAGGTTCGACAGATAAATTGCAAGCAAAGTAGGGTTAAGCACACAATTTTGCCTAACTCTTTTCACACTTCGTAGATTTCTTCAATTCTCCCGGTCAGTCCCCACCATATATCCCTCTTAAGCATCTTTTTTCATAATTTTCATCTGTTGATTTTGTCGAAAACCGCGTTCAGGTCAACAAACGAGTCATATTTTCCTACTTTTCTCTTATATTTCCTTTTCTATGTTCTATATGCCGAGTACGTATATATTATCTATTGCATCACAATTTTTCTTAAGGGGGGGGGGGTAAGGTCTATTCGTACAAAAAAGGCATGTTTTTGTGAATTTTTCGTGACGACACAGTTAAAATCTCTTTTTTAAAACCAATAGTACATTAAAGTATGACATTCGAAGAATATTGTATAAAATTTTCACGAAGAAATATTAAAAAATACGGCAATGGCAGCAATTATTCGGACGCGTGTCGGAAAAAAGTAGAATTGCGATGCCCCCCAGAACTTGGTGCTGGATCGTGTGAAATCAAAAAATCGAAGTTCATTCGTTAGATAATAGTTTTCCCCAGGTAACGCTGTGAGGGGTTTTTCGACATTTAAATTTTTCACTTTTTTGGAACACTTTGAAGAGAAAAACGCGATTTTTTGCGAAAAAAATCGGCTAATTTGTTACTGTAAAATAACAATTATTAACAAATTTGAAAAAACTCTGCAGCGTTACTTCGTAAATTATATACAGAAATAGTGTTCAAAATTTCAAAAGGATCGGTACAGTAGTTTTGAAGTTCTGAGGGGCACCAACTTCGAAAACATGAGTTGTGGGGAAAACGCTTTAAAGTTTTGAACACTAAAAAATCTGGTATAAAACGTTCATAAGCGAATTTTATCGGCTTACCTCACACTGAATCATCAATGTCAGGTCCATAAAGGATGTTTCTATCATCCATGATGTCTAAAGCACCTTTTTGCTCCTGTCTACGACGAATCCTACCTTCTTTAGTTTGTCTTTCAGTTTCCTGCTCTGCTCGGCTTATACGTATGGAGTCAGTTGATCGTGCCCAGTCATGAGCACTTGATCCACTACTGATTGCCATGTCTTGCATGAACGTTAGTAAAGCAAAAGAACCTTCATTGAAGACACTGGCTGCCACATAAGCTATAATTTCAACGATGAGAGATGTTCCACTCTAGCGCTTTGGTGAGATTTTCCAAATAAGTTGGTTCAAACTCTCATTGTTGTTCTGCGTGAAGCCTCCGACACATCGTTCCAGGAGGGCATCTTTGCTCAGATCTTCATAGATAGGCTTGATGGCATTCAAAACATCCTCGGGAAGAGCACTGTACGTGTGTTTGAACGAATCCAATGCGTTAGCAGCTGCAGCTTTTTGCCATTCCCACCACGTCGGTGTTGATAAAAACCTACTAGACAAATCCATCAAGCCGCAAAACTTTTCAC
This sequence comes from Bombus difficillimus, assembly GCA_014737525.1. Lineage (NCBI taxonomy): Eukaryota > Metazoa > Arthropoda > Insecta > Hymenoptera > Apidae > Bombus > Bombus difficillimus. The sequence continues at coordinate 41,122 of JACXIT010000101.1, forward strand.
AGCCAACTAATCCAAGGCTTAATATCCTCATCACGAAAACAAACCGATAATTAACTTCGAAAATACCAGAGCCTATTCTTGGACTAGACGGAACATTTGTAATCTATTTACAGCTTTCGCACGACACTTTGATGTTAAATCCCAGGCCTTCTTTCTTACTTGAGTGAAAATTTACTTTTCCACCACATTTCACACACTTCACTAGCGTAGCAATTGTTGAAAAGACTAATAAAAAATCAATTATCCTATAATGTTTTTTAAGATCCACCGTAACTTGATCTTGAACGGTCACTTTAATTTTTTTAGCTGACGCGCAACTCGTTGAAATGCCTTCGTTTTTACGTTTATGCGGAGGTACAATTTTTCTAGGTCGATATAATCTGGAACCAGCTGATTGTCTGTCATATCTTGTAATTTTTTTAGGAGTTTTAGTAATAATTTAACACAAAACTTAATGAAAACGGAGTTAAAATGATGCGAAAATAGGAACGCACGTGTACGTCTGCTCAATAGAATTTTTACTGCTACACTAAATTTTATACTCTACACTGAAAAAATATAAAGTACAGGTATAAGAAGGTTTGTACTTAAATCGAAATTTCTATAAATAGATCTGGGGAGGTGATATTAGGTATTATATAGAGAGCGAAACGGGTCGCGCTCGGGTCGGGTAGGTAGTATAAAATCCGAAATGTATAAAAATACTCGTAACTTCGTCAATTTTGCTTCAATCGACTTTAAATTTTGACACAATATTCTTAAGATATTATGCATTCAATTAAAAAATAAAAAAATTTTTTTAAATTTTAATACCTCCCCCCCCCCCCCCTAAAGCTGGTCTGCGTTTCATCCAGGATCTTATTATCTTCCAGATCATTTACAATTCTTTAATTTGAAAATAGATAAATTCGTATCTCTATATGTGTTAATTTGTCTCGGTTCTCCTTTTTTGTATAAAGATTTTTTTGTATATGATAGTTCTTCTTTCTTCCGACAAACTTTCCCCTTTTTGTATCATTGCTGTACACAAACATTTTTGCAGGTATACCGTTCATTCCTATTACCTTTTCCAATTTTAACTTCCCCAGTTGCTTTTCTATTTCTTCATCCGTGACGCCCTCTTCGTCATTCTCTTCGGCTCCTGTACTAGCTTACTTAGTTAAACGTGTTAGTGTATTAAGTAGACAAGTGGTAAACTATAATGGTCAATATATTCTAAAACCACTTTGTGGTGGACTTTAATCCTGTCACTTTAAATGACGACACGAGGAATACTTGTGATGGTCGAATATATTTAAAATCGTTTTAAGTACAGAATACAGAGTTAATCTTCTTTCGCTCAACGCTACTCGATATACGGATACTACATAATGATTACTGAATGCTCGATACTAACTATCCTATAGAGCGTGTTCGTTTATTTATACTGGTCGGGGGAGTACCGGAAAGTTTGAATTCGACTCGATTCTATCGTAGAACTCGCTGTGATAATTCGCTATGCAGATCGCTATAAAGATTCTCGTAATGATACTGACTGATAATACCCGATGAGAATACTGATACTGATTTCTAGAGAACACGTTCGTCTATTTATAACTACGGTTATTATAAAAAGTTCGAATGTAATTCCGGTTGACGATTACAAATAACGGTGACGATGTTTTAATCCAGAGTTCGTTATTTCTTGGATCTATCAGATCGAAACAGCGTTAACACTCTAAGGCACAACAATATGAGTCATTCCCGATTCGAATCGTCCGACCACTCATGTGCCGCTACACTCCAATTCCCTTTTCTTTAGTTCCATCTTCTTTTCCTTTTTTAAAATTTCGAATTGCTCCTTTTCTGCTCTCTTTTCCATTTGGCCAACATTCTTCTCCTCATCTCTTTCTTCTTTCTTATGCATTCCCTATCCCACTATTTATAAACATCCAGCTTCCTCACCATCTTTTTCACTTTTTCTTCATTGTATTTCTTCATCTATGTTAAGTACCTTTTAAGATAATTCCAAATTTAACTTGATTTCTCCTGTCCAAAATTCTGTAAAAGCTATCCCTTCATAAGACTTTTTCCTTTGTATATCTCTGCGTCTTCTCTATCCCGCACAGTATTATGGAATCATTATCAGAAATATTAGAAATTAGGATTTCCAGTGATTTCTATTCTATATGATAAATTTATTGATAGATGGATTTATTTACCGTGGATTAAACAGGAGACGATGGTTATGTAACGTGAACTTAATACAGTAATGTGATATAACTAAGTTGATAATTCACAGCTCACAACTAGCAATTAACAGCTCATGACAACTCGGCAGAGAGTTCTCTTGACTCAACTCTCTAAACTGGACTCACGACTCGCAACTCTCGACCTGCAACTAACTAACTCCTCGCAACTAGTCTCTCAATTAACGACTGACGATTGAGCGTCTTTCTGCCTCAAGTCCGCGATCATGGTCACGTACGCCTTCTTCCGCGTAATTATTTGACTGAAGAACTAAGGATATATTGATAGGCCGTTTCTCTGCTGTTTACTTCTCTTGCCTCTCTACATTCGCCCATGCCTCTCTACTGTTTCCACCAAACTTTTAGATTTATTCTTGCACTGCAATCTTTTTCAATCGCCAGACCACTCTCTGTTTCCCTTCCTATAACTTTCGCTACCATAGCGAATTCCATATCTTCGTCGTTACAGGCTGGCCAAACCAACCATATTACTCTACATATTCGCATCCTATTGCTTTTCATCTCTGTTTCACCTGTAACCAAGTTACTCTTTTCGCTTTACCTTTCGTTGCTGTTCTGTCTGCCATTTGAAACTCCCAGTGAAAACCTTTTGGTCAGAGTGGTTCTAATTTGTGCCAATCTTTATTTCTCATTTAAGTTTCAGTTAACCCTATAAAGACGAAATTCTTCATATACTGGTAAAAGTTTTTATTCTTCTTGATAATTCCTGTCACTTAAGTTGGGAAACCATTGGAGACGAAGAAGTCGAGTAAGTCAGATTTTGGTTTGCAGACTAGTAAGTGTCATCCCCAATGATTGTGTGTTGCAGTTTATTTACCCGCATATTTTTAAAAACTACTTTGCCTGTTGATATTGTGATTCTTGATCTCCAGCACGTACTCTTGGTGTTAATATGCATACGAGAAATTTATTACCCAGGTTTGCAAAAAATGAATCGAATTCTCCTTTCGAAATATAGTCTTTGCGAGAGGGGTAGCATAATGTGAATACGGCTCTGTAGTCTCATGCCAGTCTTGGAGTACAATATTGGTTGACTGGAGGTAGACGTGCTTATAAATTAGAAGTTCGTTGTATTTTAGGCTGGATTTTATTATTTTAGCTGTACTGCCATGTATTTCGTTATTGAGATGATGAAGTGTATATATATTATATCTTTTGATCTTTATGTAATTTTTTCAGTGAAATGAGTTTCTGCCATCAGGATTATGTGAGTATTTTGGGTACTGAGAAATAATTCGAGCTCGTGCTTGCGTTTGTGTTCCATACGACGATATTTACTGATTTAATTATGTATTTGCAGTCATTTCTTATACTATTGCTATTAATAGTGTTAGCGTGTTGTCTATTTACTTACTTTGCTTTATCAATATTTGTTCCAGTTTGATGAAAGTAGTTTCTATTACCTGTAAGAGTGCATCGAGAGTGTAGTTTAGGGCATTCTTGTAATCAGTTTTGATTTTCTTGGTCTTTCGTTTGGTTATATGTGCGTAGGTAACACGATGATATGGGTGTGTCTCACTGATTGATGTATTGTTGAGGCGAATGGTTGCTGATTGATTTGTCGAAGTTTTTTTTTGTATACGGTATATCTTTTGTAATTAGCTGATCACCTTTTTGTGGTCACCTTTGCAGATAATGGGTCTTGTTGGGATGTTAAATGGTTTTATACGTTCACTAGTTAGATGAGGTTCTGAACGTTTTACGTATGTAATGTTTAATATTTATGTAGGACGACGGTTGATAGGTTTTGTTGTATCTGATATTTGTTTCAGTTTGTGCCCAAGTGTTAATAATTCTTCTTTCAGATGATTCGTCCAAATCAGCAGAATGGCGAATGTGACGCAAGGCCAATCCGTAAGTATGTTCTTGATTAAGGTGAAAAGTGTGGAATCTTGCATTAAGAACTTTCAGAGAATATTTCCATTTTGTCGTTATTGGCTTTGAGGTTATATTGATTCTTGCACAACCCAATTTCCAGAGCTCTTGTCATTATCTATTTATTCGATTTTAAAAATGTCATTTAGCAAAATGGCCGGTGAAAGAGGCTCCTTTACGAGTTATAGCCCAACCATCTCTTGAGATGGTTCTGGTAATGAGTGGACATATTTCGATGTCTAATGTTTATAGTGGGAAGGATCTTTTACTTAATGTTAAAAGATCTGTATCTGTGATTTTTTGTTTCATATTTCGTGTTTCTGATTCACAGGATCTTCTTCTTTTGTTATACACGTTGACTGAAAATTCGTTTTGCCAGGTAGATTTCTAATACTGTTGTTTATTTCTCTTGTCAATTGTAAAGACCTTTTTGATTACTCCATAGGCTTGTTATACTCCATAGGCTTTTAGTAGACCGTTGTTCAATGTTCTGGATTTTATGACACACTGCAGCAAGATCACTTAAATAAACACTCATTATACTACATTACACAGATTGATGTTCATTTTGGATACGATTTGTGTACATATGTTACATATGTAGCATTGCTCTCGCGATGTCTCACATCGAACTGTTTCAAATGTAAAGTAGAAAGAGAAAACAGTTTTCATGTTTAATTTTCTACAGAGAGCCATCTTTTCTTAAGAAGACATTTTTAGACAAATTTTCATTTCATTTCAACTTTCATGTTCTGTAGAAAATAAATTGTTTGAATATTTTGCAATTTGTGTTTTCTCAATATAGGATTTGAAATAAATGTCAGTAAATGGATAGGCCATAATGCCGTTATTTAATAATTGATATCGTTGACCATACGTAGGCTAGACCGAGATAAAAAACAACATTATGAAAAATGATCGCTAAGTTATACACGCATCCTGATTTTAGTAATCTAAATTTTTTTTATTATTTAATTTGTACTTTACAATTTGTCTAGCTGGACATTGGGTATATTTTTCTAGCTTGTAATCTAAATATGCAGTGAACATGTGTAGTGAACAGTGATACGATTAAGTTCAGTGTACTAATAAATTCAAATTATATCATATCATTACATCATAAGGTGGTGCATCGTATTCAAGTATTCGATCTTCACGAGCTGGTTCTAACTTTAGAATAAATATACTTGCAATTTTCTAAAATCTATTGTTCTTAAAATTAAGATATTTGAATGAATCGTACGCCATACAAGTAATAACTAAATCATAAGAATCAAGAGAAAGGCGTTTCTATTTCATTGTATTGGAGGTGTGGTGTAGTAGTCTCTTAATTAGTGCGCTACTGCTAGTGTGTAGGGTGAGACAGGTTCTGCCGCGGGTGTAGGTGACGCTGCTGGGGTACTGCTGCATTTTTCTTCTCATTTTTCATGCCGCGGAAGAAAAATTGAACTCCGGGTCGCTGGGATTTGTAACCTAAGGCGCTAACCACTGCGCTGCCGTCGTTGGACACTAGTTGGTGTCGAGTGGTGGTATTTTGCTGTCGAGTGCCGCCACATATTGTTGTAACAAATTTAGGAAAATTTCTGTAAATTTCCGGTATCTACAAATTTTATTTCTGCGACTCTTATAAATTCTAATCCTATAAATTTTATTATTTTAATGTTTGCTTTTATAATTATTTAAAAATAATAGCAGAGAAAGATGATGTTAAATGAATGAATACTGTCTGATAAACGAACAACTGTTATACATATTTAATATGATTCATTTGCCTCAGAGTAAGAAACATGAAGAATAAGTGAACTAGAATGTAAGGTTCGTCAACCGATTTATTCATTTACACAACTATCTAACGTAAATCTAAATTGTTTATGAATTATGCAATAAGAACTTTCTTCATTGAAAATGGCACTTCATAAATATCAGCTACTTGATTTTAACAGCCCGTATGTACATACATATATTGCACTATTTATTACAATCTTATCCTGTATAAAAATCATTCAAGGTTATCTCGCATAAAACAAATGACTATATTTTTGAGCGATATGTACACATATGGACAATTGTGTAATAATATTCTTATATAGAGAGCATCCGATAGTTCATGGTATAGAACGGGTCAGTTTCCATGTTTTAAAATAAGGTGAAAATCAAGAATGACGAAATTTTGTTGGTGGCTTCATTTTTTGAAAAAATCAAGTTTGACAATTTTTAAGGTACATCACATTTACCTAATTCTCAATTACGCAGTTGTAGGGTATTGTTATACGCGTGCGTGAAAATAAATGGAAAACGTAATAAAGTTTGAATTTCTCCCTCTACAGTTTCATTTTCGAGAAAATTAAATTCGAAAGAGGTTATACGGATCTCGATACAAACTATTATTTACTTTATCTATTTACGTAGAAACGTACATATTAAATCAAAAGTTTATCCTGAAAACAGCACAAGTCTTCCACAATTAAAAGCGAGGATTATTTTGGTTCAAAGGATTATATTAATCCAAAGAACTAAAAACGGGAAATACGTTGGAAAGCGTGCACGAAAATTTAATTCGGAGAGCATTTTCAACAATTTTCGCATTAATAAAGTAAATCTTAAGAATTATATGCTTTATTACTACTCATAAACCTATATGGTATGGTTTATATCGTGTGATCTGTTTAACCACGATACAGTTAAGTGCATGCGTATTCGTAGTAAATTCCAGTTCGATTTTCTCGAAAACAAAGCCTCAAATGAAAAAGATGTATTCCATACGTTCAACTTATTTTCTCATGTACAATAAAGCATCGCTTAATCCATAAGAAAAATTTTGTATACGGCATTACTCCGTTCAACTACCTTCTCATTTCCAAGAATATTAAGATCATTTATTTTGCGCCTCGAAATCAATAATATTATTGGTTTCAATATCCGCAATGGATACCAAAACCAGTGAAGTAGAGGACTCCGGTCGTAATAAACAGTTGAAGTTCAATGTATTTGCGCGGATCTGTTCATCCGCTCCAATTCGTCACTACATCCAACCAAGTATTTGAACAGTCAATTATTCAACATATTAATGAACAACAATGTGAAGTGCTACTTTCAACCATTTTCAATACTAGTTATATGCTCAAGATCATTATTCATGCTGTATACTAATTTTTCACTAATGTAAGCATATGTTTGCAATAAATGTCTTCTGACTGCTATATACATGTCGGGTTAACATTATGATTAAGGGTAGGGGCGTGTAATTAATCTTTACTGGAATTAGCCATCGTTGTTATATAATCGAGGTAATGTTGATTAGCACAAATGTGAGTATTACAGAATCGACAAGCAACCGCGGTGATTAGACACTAATGGCAATGGTCTTAGGTTCGATAGCGAATCCGCGGTTAACGGGATAGTAACTATACTTTCTGCCAGGTCTATGTCTGGATCTTGGTTAACAATAAAACGTGGAGTATTCACTAATAATAGAAGGCGTCGCTAACGAGATCGCACGAGAGAATGCGTTATTCGTCGCGGTGATGCTGCAGAGGAAAACTATGATGGGGTGTGTCTAAGGGCACGAGATCATCGGATTCGTCGAGGAAAGCCCCCGCTCGGAAAGTGAGTATCTATTGTTTCGATCTGTTATTTCGATGCAGGGTAGCGCGTCGGCTACGTCGTTTTCTACGCATTTTACATACCGGATGTCCACTGTGAATTGCGCAATGTAATCTAAATATCGGAATTGTTGTGGCGAACATTTCTCTAATTTTTGTCGAAATGCGTAAATAAGGGATTTGTGGTCTGTATAGATCACAAAGTCTCTTTCTTCAACGGCGTGTCGAAAACGTTTGACCGCGGTGTACATCGCGAGTAAATCGCGATTATACGCGCTATATTTTCGTTGCGCGGGAGTTAAAGATTTCGTGGCACAGCCCAGCGGCTGCCGTTTGTCGTTCGCGCGTTGTTGCAAAATTGCTCCTATTTCGTAATCGGATGCGTCTACCGTAAGGCTGACGGGCGCAACAGGTATCGGATGCGCTAGCATCGTGGCGTCCGCGAGAACCCGTCACGATTCGTTAAAGCTGTCTCCTGTATTTTTCGACCACTCGATGGACGCGTGGCCCTTTTTCGTAACTTTTAGCAGATCGTTAAGTGGCTGTAGTATTTTCGCGGCCTCCGGTATGAAACATCGGTAGAAGTTAATCATACCGAGGTACCTACGTAGCTGTTTAACATTCGCGGGCTTCGGAATTTTAACGATCGCTTCGACACGTTTGGTCGGCGGCTTAATTCCGTCGGAGTTTACCGTGTATCCGAATTCGCATTTCGAAAGGTTGATAACAACGCCGTAATCGTTGAGGCGGTTGAACAATATTCGCAGATGTTCACGATGTTAATTTTCATCTTTCGAGAATATGACGAAGTCATCGATGTATGTGTAGACGAAATCGAGACCACGGGTGATTTCGTCGACGAATCGCTGACACGTTTGCTCGGCGTTCCGAAGTCCAAGCAGTTTGTTACTTCGAAAAGTCCAAAAGGTGTCGTTATCGCGGTATCAGATGAGATGCGCGAACCAGATCAATTTTAGAAAAGATACGCTTACCGTGTAGGTGGTGTGCGAAGTCTTCGCGTCAATTCGCGTCAGGATCTGGTTTAGCCGTGTATCCAGTATGTCCGCGACGCGATTTAGCCGGTCTTCCGTCGTGTCCCTGACGTGGTTTTGTCGTTCGTTGTCCGTTGTCGTTTTTTCTTCGCTGACCGCGACAAACCGTCCTTCGCCCGGGCGAATCTCTTGTATACTGTCGACAATCCGGGTTCGCGTTTCGGGATTCTTATCCTGCACGGTGGCCAGGACATGTTGCATGTGTACCGGTAGTCGGCCCTCTCAGACGATGAGGATGAATTCATCCGATGTCGTGGAGGTGGCAAGGTTTCTTAAATCCCGGTAAAATTGAGATAGCGTCCTATCGCCTATTTGCTCATTTTCCATCAACTTACGCACTCTCCTGGCGTCCGAATCTCCCAATCTCTTAATGAGCTCCTTCTTAAGGAACTCGTACTGCCCGATTTCCGGTAGGGCGATCAGTATGTCTCGGATTAGCCGCACGTACGGCTTGTCGATATTTGAAATAGCGGTTTGAAATTTTGCTTCGTCGCTCGTAATCCGGGCATCTCCGAACTGCGCTTCCAGCATCGCAAACCACAGCAAAACATCGTCCGGCCAGAACGGCGGTACGCGGAGCAGGGTGTTTACCGAGTCTACGTTGTTACACCCGGTCGTCGTACGTTCAGTTTTGTCGGTACTGGTCATCTTGAACTCTCTTATGTTCCCGATATTTAAAATTTTGATAGCGCTCTCACGATTATCTCTTTCGCTTAGATCACGTCGAGGTCATCATTTTTGTAGGGGACTTGTATAGAGGGTGTTTGATCGTGAGATTTATTAAATGTTATTACTTGTTGTTGAAACCGCCGAATATATTTAAAATAATAAATTAGTGTACAGACTATATTCGTTGATACGCTCGTACAGTGTATAAGTCGCAAAGTAAGATCGCTAATGACTCGTTAATTAGATCGCTGATAATTCGTTGATAACTCCGTAGATAATTCGACACAACGTCGACAACATGATTTGAATTGCCCTCTAGCTCATGAGTCGTTACACTACACATGAACCGCATACACACCCTGTTGTAAGAAATGTAAAGAGAAGGGGAACGGAGGATATCCCAAGTCAGGATGAAGAGGTTACTCTCCTGAAGGTACTCGATCAGGTATATAAGAATCATAAGTATCCTAATTTGGAAATAAGCAAACATTTAACCACCAAAACATCCCATCAAATTGGGAGCAAAAGAAAAGCGTTAAGAATAGTAAATGAAGGTGCGAGCCTTCAGGAGGGTACTCAGAAGACAGAGGGCGGGTGCCATCCCGTTAATCTAGATTGCGCGCCAACGCGAATAGGGATAGATGAAACGAACGAAGAGTCGGTTTGCGAATGGCGGCGCAGTCTTATAAATGAAATTAAGAATCCAACTTAGGTGCCCCCTCCTACTCGTGACGTCTATACGCGTTTAACTGACACTCTCCCTAGGTTCGCGTAATGTCACGCGTGATATATATTATCCTACAGTTTGTACAGTGTGGCGGTTAGGGTTGAAGAGAAAACAGCGGGAGTAGCGCTAACCGAGGTAATGGAGCTTAGTTCCCACCATGCTGTTGCTTTCACACGCGTTTTTGTACGTTTCAAATGAGTGTGTATACTGCTGCGCAGTACTTGCACCAAAGTTGTTTCCCCCCTTCAGTTGTTTAAGTTTTGTATAATTTAGCAATTTATTGTTTAGTACTCGCGAGTAGTGCTAGGTTTTATTTTCCTCTGTTTTCTCAGTTAAACGACTTCCATGTTAATATGTTGAGAAAGGAAGAGGGAGAACTTATAAAACGAAGTAATTAAGCCCAAAATCATCTATAAATAAATTTGGATCAGATGTCTTAACAACAATAATAAAAGAAAACAAAAATTAGTAACATTTTGATCAGTATTCAGTGCTAGTTACATCCTGTGGATTATGAGTCCGATCGTAACGACCTGATGGACCATTCTCGAGTTCGTACCCAAATGAATCTCGTTTTTCTAGATCGCACGGCCACACAAAGTTTCGTTCTGCGGTCTCACTGAGCTTTGTTAGCCTTACCCACTAAAATTCCACGATGACCTGCCTGCGCGTAGGATAAGAATGCCCCACGGTCTCGGCTTTTGCGAATTACTATCGGTGCATTCCACGCGACCCCTTATTCGGGCCGATCCTAATGTATTGGCACCAGAGAAGGCCATTGCCCCTGGCGCCATCCCCCCCCCCGCCCATCGCGTTATCCTACAAGGGTGAGAGTTTCTCTTTCTTTCCCTTCCTGCCCGCACCTTTACGAGAATAACTCGCTCGCAGAAGAGGCGGACAGACTAGTATTTCTGTGGCTCGCTCAGCATCGCTTCCATAATCTCCGAGGGGGTCAATCTCTCGCCAACGACAGGACGCAAGGTGTAGTGGGGCCGCTCCCACGCCGAGCAAAACTCCAGCGTGTGCTGAGCTGTATCCCTGCTCTCGCCGCAGTGGTGACAGATGTCCGTCATCTCGCGTCCGATTTTCATCAGGAACTCGCCGAACACGCTGTGTCCTGTAAGCGCCTGGGTCATCCTGAAGGTCAGAGGAAGACCGCGTCGGCTCCTCCATGCCTCCCAACTTGAGAGGACAACCTCGACGCTTCGATGTTCGCCTCCCTCCTTAATCAGCTGGGACCGCTACTGGTCGCACGCATCCTCCTCGGCAGCTCCAAAGTCGTCTGGGGCCGCCTGCTCGGCCGAGTCCTCTTCCGGGTCCAGCGCTCTCATGTGGGTGTATCTCCTCTTGAGCACCAACGCCCGAAGCTCCCGCAGTGGAGACGTGGCAGAACGGTCTGCACATACCGGGGCCCCGTACATCACTCGGGACAGAACGACGCCCTCGTATAGTCGGCGCACCGCGACAGCCGCCCAGCCGATGTTAGGCAGCAGGCCGCACCAGGCGTTGGCCGCCGCCGTCACCTTCGGAATCAGGGAGTCGAAGTGCGGCTCGAACGTCCATTGGCTGTCGATGACGAGACCCAGGTATTTTATCCGCAATTCCACCCCTACAGTTTCGCTCGCCATGCTTATGCTCAGACCGGGCGGAGGAGTCCCACGCCTTTTCTTGTCGTAGAACCAGATGGCCTCCGACTTCGCAGGGGAGACCCTCAGGCCCAGTCCGCGTACAGCATGTATCACGCAGGCCGTTGCGACTTCGCCGAATCACAACGTCTCGTGCAACCCGCGACCTTCTACCAGGACCAGAGTGTCGTCCGCATAGCACACCATTGCCGCACCCAGAGGCAGCGGGCAGCGTAGTACCTCGTCGTACGCGATGATCCAGATGATCGGTCCTAACACCGAGCCCTGCGGAACGCCGCGCTCGACGGGCCGCCTTTCCTTCCCCTCCCTGCTGGCGTAACATACTAACCTGTCGTCAATGTAGGCGCGGATCAGCCGAATGAGGTAGCTGGGAACCTCGAAGTGTTCCAGAGCCGCCACTATCCTGTCCCACAGTATAGTGTTGAACGCGTTGACGATGCCCAGAGATAGCGCCAGCGCTACGCCGTCTGTGCCACGTCCTCCGTGAGTGCCCGTACGCGCCTGATCGCGTCGATCGTCGAGCGCCCCTTCCGGAAGCCATACTGGCTTTCGTGTCAAACCGACACCCGCCCTGACATGTGTCGCTCGAGACGGGCGGCGACGACACTCTCCAGAAGCTTACCGACCTCATCCAGCATGCATATCGGCCGGTATGCCGACGGCGAGGACGCCGGTTGGTCTTCCTTACGGAGCGGGACCAGCTTCGCCATACGCCACGCCCGTGGGTAGACTCTTTTCCTCAGGCATCTGGTGTAGATGCACCAAAGTTTGGGAACCATGACCCCCATTACTTCCCCCCAGATCCGGCCCGCGATCCCATCCGTGCTCGACACCACGTCGCGGGAGGCCATTCTTCTGGTCGCCTCCCACAGCTCTTCCTCGGTGACATCCCATTCTGTATTCCACTCCGCCGTCCGGGCTGTTTCATGCGGCTGTTCCACCGCCGTGTCCTCATGCGTCGCATCTTCTCCTTGCCTCCTTGAATTCGCTTAACGTACGTCCAGCATTATCCCTACCAGCTGCAACCGCCCGCTGCGCTCTTCTTCTTAATCTCAGAGTTGCTCTTCTCAATCCGGACAACTCCTCGTTCCACCAGTGGTTGATGCTTCTCCTGCCGCGCGGCGGAAAAATCTTCAATTCGTCGGCACACGTACGCTCCAGACGCTTCTGGAATTGGACGCCGTGTGTCGTGTCGTCGTTCGCCGTAAAATTTAGATTCTCGTCGAACCTTCTCAGGAATTTTCCCGTGTCTACGTACGCCGTAGAGTACTTAAAACTGCCCCGTGCCGGCTTCTTTCTACGACACGAAAACTCGTGCAATAAATAATAGTGATCAGAGGTAGAGTACCAATCCATAACGGAACTCTTTCTCCAACTCTGCCTCGTTCGTCTGTTAACGCTTAAAATGTCCGAGAAACTCGTACGTCTGTTCCTAGCGAAGGAGTACGTTCCCGTCGTCCTGATCGGCAGAAGCTCGTTTCTCGTCAACGCATCGAGCAGATACGTCCCGCTCGGCTCCGTCCTCTTGCCACCCCAGGCTGTGGATTTCGCGTTAAAGTCACCGGCCACTAACAGCGCCGAAGCTCTTTTCCTAGCGTCCCTTATCACAGCCTCCAATTCCTCTATGTAGTCGTCGAACTCCTGCCTGCTCGCATTGGGAGCAATATCCGCCGATGCACATCGTGTCCTCAACTCTGATGCCAACCAATCTCTCCTTCCTGACCAGTGTCTCGCATGCCACGTGCCATCCGTTGAACAATCGAATTCCCATCGAATTCAACTTTTTATCCCAAGTCGCTTTTCCCGCACGAGAGGAATCTCCAGGCACCTGTAACATTGCAAAGGTCTTCGCTCGATGGCTTCGAACTTCGCTATCGACCATCCTATGGCGACCTTACCAGTATTGGCCAGTTTCCTCAATGCCCCGACCGGACCTCGTATTCACACGGATCCTAGGCCGTTTCGAGCGAACGGAACTCTCCCGGTTGGACGTCCTCCATCTTGCAACCACCCTCCTTCGCCAGGGTGTTCCTAATTTCCTCCTTTGTTGTCGAGATGTCTATTCTGGTCACCCTTGCTTCCGCGGCTTGGAAGGGTGTCGCCACGCGGACTTTGCTCGGAACCAGGATCTATGTCAGCCATGCTGCGAGCGCAGCGGTCCTCTCCCACTTCTGGTCCTCCCTTGCTCGCTGGAGTGGTTGGAACTCCAGGCTCCACCCTTCTCGTGGTCGCGTCAGAGACAACCTCCTTTCCCCTTCTTTTCTCGGTTTTTTGGAGGCGTTCCTCTATCAGCTGGATCAGCGAAAGGCCTAGCTCCTCCATTTTGCGTTCGATCGCGGAGAGACGCGCTGTTTAGCCTCAGTTTTCTGCCGTGGAGCGCGAGGCCAGCTCTTTTTCGGAGTGCCTCGTTCTCCACCTCTAGTGCCGCTATGCGCCCTTCCATTATCGCAAAGGCGCCGGGGGCGGGATCCATTCTTCTCACCATCTCTGTTGCGCCAGCGGCGATGGACCTCGCCGCTTCTCTCAGCATCTTCACGTGTGTGCCCTTAAGGTTGCATGATGTCTGGGGAACCTTTTTCACCTTGGAAGCTCGACCGATCAGTTCCGCTCCTATTATCCGCCTTAGTAAATAACCTTATCTCTTCGGGCAGTTCCGTGGGGACCTCGGGAGATCCGCCGACCTTTTTTTTTCTTCACACGGGGTATTTCAACGGCAGGGGTCTCTTCTTCCTCCGACGTTTCCTCGGTCCGTAGGCTTCCCGTGCTCAGTGCAGAACGGAAGAACCCCTGCTTGAGAGGGACCGCCTTCCTCGCACGTCTGGCGCTAACGTGAGTAGGCTCAGCAGCCAGCTCCGTTTCGCCCCCTCCTCTCGTAATTTCATCCGCCTTTTTATCTTCTTCTACAATTATTTCCTTTTTTCTTTCCATTGGGCGCGCAGAGTGGCCACTTATGTCCGCACTTGTTACTATCACCAGTTGTTACCATTTTTAAATGGCCCGCGCGACGCGGTTTCGGCGCTCGTGCCAATGTGGCTACGTGCATGTAGTTCCGGGTAGCTCGTGCAGCGGCGCTATTGTCGCGCGTCCCGATATGGCTTCTTTACTGCCATAATTTCACACGTGGTTATGTTTTGTTTACTACGTCTTTTCCAGACTGAATTTCGCTAGTTCTTATACCCGCTTTTCCTCACAGGTACTAGCATTTCACTCGGATTAACTTGCTTGTCCAATTCTCTAGTTTTCCTGGAGATTTCGACCACACTCACAGCTCCGTCCCAACTCCCTCTCTACCATCAAAACTCCCCTAATTCTCATTTGTAACACAACCTACGCTAAAAAGAACCGCCAGAGAGGCGTGTAATGTACAATTTTTATTATAAAAGTCCATTCAATATTTTACAACAATGACACTTAGAATTGTTGGTGTATTTCATTTTAATACCTACATCTTCTTCACGTAAATTGTAAAATACAAAATATAAATTAAATTATGCTACTATAAAATTAAGGAGTAACGTAAGTAAATTAAATTAATTTTGGGGAGGAAAGTTATCTAAAGAATTATGAGTCATCTAAGTATTATCATCCGACGATACTATTTGACGATTAATCTTCCCTATTCGAAACTCCAGCATAACCATATTTCTCCTTGCCTCATTTTTAGCGAATTATGAACTTGTCGTCTCTCGTTTCGTACTATTTTTATATGGCCCTTTGGATCAGATATATTCCTCAGCTTTCACAATAAACTTCAAGTACCAATGAATCAGTAGAATCAAGAATCATTTCGAATCAAATTTCTCTCTTTCTTTTGGTGAATTTAATAAAAAATTAAATAAATTAAGGACGACAAGAGGGAATGTTACGTCTCGCGCTGTGCACGATTCGTAACGTGATACCATGATTCGCGAATTGCACAAGCCACAACTCTAGGCGAATGGCATTAAATAACAGACAATACAGAACTTAAAGGAAATAAAAGACACTACGCGTATAAATACTTTAATATCGCAATAAATCATTATTGACAACACATACAAAACACACAACAGTATTATTGAACAAAATTAAAATCCAACTAAGAATATCAAAATAGAAATAAGGAACTATGAGACGTCCGCTGACACGTACCGCCTTGCACACGCTCTCCCTACCACAATACACAGAGCAATAAGCAGATAATAGAAGTTGACATGCAACAATCTTTTCTCACAGCATCTGCAGTGGTAAACAACTGACACGCGCCAATGGATGAAGTATCGGTATCAGCAAGGTAACCGCGTATTTAGCGGAGTACGACTTATCATCAGCAGAAACTAATACTGTAAGAAAAATGCAGCAGCAACGACTTCTAGAAAACGGGAAACTTCAATAATACTTCCATTAAAAATCACGTCAGCTAAAACTCTAACACTTCTGGAAAGACACCAGAGGAACCGAAGATTGCAGCGTCCGCAGAAGTAATCACGTACCAAAACCCTGCCCTAATCATGAAATACTCCGTCACGTGACTATTAGCCATGATAGATGAGTCAGTTAGCCATGTTAGATGAGTCAGTTAGCCATGATAGAGGACTTAGTTAGCCATGATAAGAAGAGTCATTTATTCAGTTCAATCAGTAAAAAGAGAGTCAGTTATTCAGTTCAGTCAGTAAAAGGAGAGTCATTTAAGCAGTGCATATAAAATCCGTAACGCAGTTCAGTAAAAATATGAAGGGAGCCCAGTTAAAATCCATAAAGCAATTTATTCGAAATTTTGTTGAAGGAGTCTTTGAGTTCATTTAGTTAAAGTCAGTCAGTAAAAGAAAGTCCAATCCAGTTATTCAGTTCAGTTATAGAGTTCAGTCCAGTTAGTTGAATTTTTGTCAAGAGTCAGTAGAAAATTTATCAAAAGTTAATATCAAGTTCAGAAAAACAATAGTCTTTGCGAAGCCGAGAATTGTTTCAATATAGAGTCTTTGAGTAACATTAAAATGTAAAACCGAGATCTACTATTCTTCAACAGTACGTACAGCCAGTCTTTCAACAACTACACTATCTTAATACAATATTCCAAGAGTGCGATCGACAACACATATAAGCAAGGTGAGAAGCTAAACATTATAACACTTTCTTCTTCGATTTCGAACTTGTACCACATATACGATTTCAATAAAATTATTCATTGACTATTATTGTGAACAATCAAGGAGATATTGAAAATATTTATTTATTCCAAGAAAACTTTAACCCTTCCCGTGCTGGTGCTCCTGCACATAGCGGGTAAGCCAAAACGTGAAATTTTATTTATCAATCGTATTGATACGCTAGTTAACGCTGCCCGGTACGGTTATATTAAAGAATTAAAACATTAAGTATACAACAGTTTGGAAATTTAAAATAGTGTCTTGGAAGAGCGCGACAAGTTTTTGCACCATTTGGTTGTCGCAGATGTAATTCGAGTACAACCTCCTGGGATATTCGTAATAGTGCCGCGCTCTATTGTAGAAGAGTGTGACATGTTTCCGAATTTATTTCACTCATTTGCTGCGAAGATGTTAAGAGCACGACCTATGGGGATATTCCAAAAAGTGCCGCGCTCTAGAAGGATGCGACAAGTTTTTGAAGTCATTCTATTCAGGCGTTTGCCTTGTTTCAAAAATATCTAATAAGAGTCGAACTAAACGAAATAGTTAATAACTATTTCTGGTGGCAGCAACTACCGTTTTAATATAAATATAATTCGAGAAAGCCAAAATTCGACATCTAGAGTGACACATAACGGTTACGAATACCGAACATCAAGACCAGATCGTAACAGGAATTATCTAATTATATTTTTAAATAAAAAGTAGTATCAATGTCTTTTTATTCGGATAACTCTTATCAAACTAAATAACATTTGTTTGAATTATTTATTTCGTATTGTAGTTACAAATTTAAGACGAAAAATTTGTTCTATGAACGAAAAATATCGCAACAGTTATTTTATTAAATGTTCAAAATGATGTCCTTGGACTTTTAAACATTTAGTAAGTTTTTGTAAATACTCTGTCGAATGTTTTATAACATTAATGAAATAACCGTAATGCAAGCAGCGCGTATTTTTATTTTCATATCAGCAATTTCTCGTTAATATTCTATTCTAGAACTGTGCATAATAAAAAATATAGTTTAAGTAAATGTTATTCAGTTTAGCTCCCATGTATCATATAATTATAGCAAAAATGCAGTCGATACCTTATTAGTTCCTGAGCAAACAGTTTGTAGCACATTATTTAGGTCACTCTTTATGTTAAAATTTGTTTGTGTTCATAATTCGTGTGAATATTCTGAAACTTTTCTCATACCTATGTGGCGGCCTTTGGTTATGAACGTTCGGAACGCGGGTTCAAATCCCGTAGTCCGATTTTTCTTTCCACGATCCTTAAATGAGAAGAAAAAGCAACAGTACCTCCTAGCGCCATATACACCAGCAGTAGCACTATCACCACACTAACCGAAAAAATATGGGCAATAAACTATAAAAAAAGTGGTTGTCACAAACAGTGCATGACAAAACCCGTGACTGTGATATAAACAATTCCTCCAGTGTTAAAGTCTTTTCAGATTATATTTCTAGTTCCCTATACGATTTGGGAGATATAAGATTTAGTGAAGATAGAAACGTACTTGTTGAAATTTGCTGGAATTTCAGTTATTAAAGTTGTTTTTGTTGTAAATTAAATTATACATAAAAATCAAAATGTACAAAAATTTTCCATCTAGAAAGTAATTCTTTTGCTTAGTATCTTTCATTACATTTATTTCAATAGCTTCATAACATTTTCTTTCAACTTCAATTAAAAAAGAGATATGAGAGATGTGCTGCAGCTGCACAAATTGCCTCATGGAACCCTATACGAGCATGAGTCAATAATTAGACACAATACAGCTACAAACTAAATTTCCATAAAACTAGATAATTTAAATCGATAGAATTGTCTGACCTGATCACCCTCACTGCCGCCGTCCTTGGTGGCACCGAAACCCTGACTGGTGTGTCCTTGAGGACACCGGGAATACTTTCCGTTAGGACAGGAAATCGCCCCCCTTTGATCTCTTCTTGTGGCCTCCCTCTTTTAAGGCCTCCGCCACCAATGGGGTACTGCTTTCTTTTGCTTTCCGCTCTTGGCAGCGACCCTAAACTCGCCGTTGTTGGACGCAGGTTTGCCTTCGGTCCGCGACGATACTTCGTCTTCATAGAGGCTCGCACGCGACCCTCCTTCAAGTTCCTTACGAAGCTCATCCAATTCCAGGAGGAAGCGGGTCCTCAGATTACCCAGCGGCTATCGGGATCTTCACCCGATTTCGTTTCTATCTGCACACTAGTGCTGCGTGAATGGCTGGACATGTCCGGGTTTCCTTGCGGCCACCCTCTTAGTCCTCGCTGAAGTCGGCATCATTGGAATGGTCGAACTTCCGCTTGCAGTTTTCTCCAACCTCTCTTTACCTCGGATCAGTCTCTCTACCGACCCCTGGAGAAGACTGGCCTGTTTCTCCGAGCGCTGCTGTAATTCAACGTCGACCGCTCGCACCTTGCGGAATGCCAGCCTAAGCCTTCGAGCATAAGTCCCCTTTAAGCTTTTGAGATGGACGCTATTCATTCTACCTTCTCCATTCCTCCGATTATCTCGACGTCAATGTCGGCCGTTATTTAGCGGACCATGGCGCTTTTCAAATCGGACATCTTCATTAGCGCGTCCTCTTTCGCTTACCAGGCGCCACCACGTCGGCCACTCATTTCGTCTCTATGGGAATGACTCTGTCCCGTGACTGATGCTCAGTCCCATCCGTATTCGCTTTCTCAGCGTCGAGACAGGCGATACGAACGGCATCTCTCTATCTGAAATCCTTCGCCCTTGGAAGCACCTCCACTAACCATCCCCGGTCCTTGGCAATTGACGACACGTCGTAGTAGGCGGAGGTCCCCGCATCACCTCCGGTGACCGCGACGTTACATCCGAGCGATGTATTTCTATCGTCAGTCGCAATAAGGTGGGGCACCTTCGGAATTACCTGAAATTATCGACTGGCAACAGTCATAAGATAACGACGTAAAGGGGCTTATCTGATCATTCACGACTACGCCGCTACTGGAGTGTCCATCCCCTGAAATCTGTGCAAGAGTTAACGAAACTTCAATATCGTTTACTAAACGAATTAGGGAGCAACTTACAGATTACACGTTCCATTTGCCTTACGAAGATTTAAATGGAAACGATATAGAAATTACCATTTTGAATCGGTACGTTTTAAGTTGGGTATTATGGAATATATAGCATGTTACAAAATGCCTATGATACTAAAATTCAATTATCATTAAAAAGAGAACATTTATTAACGATGGTGTCCATAGGCCTCATCTCATGTCCTGCAGTTTTATAACAATTTTGTTAATTAAATAAATTAGTTTGTGTTTGTTGTTTGTATGTTTATTTCAGTTGAAAGAATCATATACCTATTTATTTTTGCAGTAAACTGCTAGGCAATTTATTTACTGTGATGTTTTCATGATTAAAAGTGAAATGTATTACTTTACGAGACTAGAAGCAAACCGAGCTACTTTTTACAACAAACTAGCGTGCTAGTGTTCATAGCGAAAAGTCACAATATGTAATTTTTTGTCGCTATACTAAAAATACTATTTTTCGAGACCAAAATTGAGACGTGCTATTTTTTGTGGTCACAAAGTGCAAAGTGCTAGTCTTTGCAAAATAAATGAATCGTTCTGTTTTTTGCAACGCATGTCGATGTATCTTTCTTTTTTTTTTTTGCGCGCGCGCAAGAAGAAAATGCATTACGCATACCCAGCGACCCGCGTCGCCGGGTAATGTGGCACTCGGCTGATGGCAGTAAACCATACCCATTAAAAACCCCTCCTCTTCCAAGCCTTCTTCGAGCGGAGGCATCGATGGTGCCTTTACACTTGCTGAACCCAAATTGGTTTCGATGAAACTTGAACGTATTTTCCCAGACCTTTTTTTTTATTTTATTTATTCGAATATTTACAAGCAATTCTTTTACAGAATTTTCAGTAAATTTGTTTGGCGTGGTTTTGTGGCTTAGATTAGATTAGATAGATTAGATTAGATAGAGTGATGTATCAATCTAAGGGGTAATGCCTTTTTAGTCTGCGGGTCTGATCCGTTTTATCCAGTAATTGGGTGACTAATGGGTTTTGGTGATTGTTAACTCTTATATGATATCTGTTTTTGAACTTTGCATGTCGATGTATCTACTATATGAATCTCCATTAATGTGAGATTTTCTCAGCCATACTGTCATACTCGACTGTCGAACCAGTCCTAAACTCGAAACGCAAAGGCGACATCCATCAACCGTCTGCGTTAATCGCATAGTGCTGTAACAGTGCAATATTAGCGCTCGACGTTTCATTATTTGATACACCTATCACAGACGACTGTTCTGATATCATGAATAGCAGTGCTACTATTCGCTTACAACCGAGTTTCAAGTGTTACATTGCGTCTGATACACGCATCTAATTCTCGACCGCCTGGGAAAGCAGCCTAGACGCAAATGTACTACAATCCGATTGTGACGGCTAATTAATATTTGTTTTGTTGAATATTTTTATTTTCATTTTAAATATTTCATTATACGATAAAAATTATTCGTTATTGAATATTTTTATTTCAATGTTTACTTAATATTTTTTAATATTGTAATATTTTTATTTAATATGAATTAGTAAAAATTAGTGAAAACGTATCCATTTCTGTTCATAACAAATAATTGTCATTAAATAATCTCATTTAAAAAATAATGTCTAATTGAAATAACTAGTTCCTCTAAAAATTTCATAATTTTATCTTCATAAGCCTGCAACTACACAATCACCTGAAAGGAGAAACATGTGTAAAGTTTGAGATTTCGAAGGATTCATGGGAAAGAAATGTTTTTAAATTGAAGTTGCAAAATTTGATTCTAGTCACGAATAGCCGCCTAAAACAATTAATGAAGTTATTTTTGAGAAAACTGTTTTTTATTCTTATCAGTTCCATTCTTACCAGTTTCAATAGCGTTCGCAAGGGTCATAAATTGCGAGTTTCTATAGGGCCCATGCTCCAAAAGTCTAAGAGCAAACAAAACTTGGCCTAATACGGGATGCTTTGTGAGCGATTTTTCGGGAACTTAGAAAGGCATAATTTTCGCTCTCCAGATTCCTATTTGCATAGCACCGTCAGTTGATCGCCACGCTATTGTTTCTCCTTGTCAGTTATCAATTTATAAACTTGTTAGGATTAGCAATCAAAATGTATGCAAATCACAAATAACAAAAAAGGAAAAAATAATATATACACAATTAATATTAAACACTTAATATTACACTCCAACCTAACCCCGAAGATCTTGTTATTTATTTATTTTTTAAGATCTTGTTAATTTCAAAAAACTCAAAAGTTTCAAAAATTGTTTGGAAATATGTGAAAAGTAGTTTCTAAGGGATATGAAGACGATGAGAATTCAGTAAAATAGAATGAATGACAAAGGGCATTTGGCGCCAAATAAATGGGCTATTAAAGATAATTTGCTATAAGATAAAAGATATCAAGGATCACTTGCTAGTATAAAGAATTGTGATATTTATTATAAAGTAGACTGTACACAAACTAAGTGTGGATGATGCGAACGTTTTTGGGTTGAAAATGGATAAGATATTAAGGAACTAGTGAAAAACTGTTGATGCACACTAAATCTAAACTATGAGATGAGGCTCTTTTAGTCTATCATACGAGAGTTGTTGGCGGGGGAGAAACACGCGGATTGATAGTCTATACATTTTGACTTTGCAAGGATGATGTTCAGTTTAACATGATTGGCAAAATTTCTTCTGCAAGTGACCACTGCCAATTCGCCGGCACTGCGTACCAGTACATGCTGGTACAGAAGTTAAAAAGAGGGAAACTTCTGAGCCCTGATCATGCCAACGACAGAATAAGCGCTTAATGGTTTCATAACGTTATTGGTGCTAGGAAGGTCAGAATTTCTTAAGCTTATAAACATAAACGTGTACAGGCATATTGTACAAATATATAAACATTTAAAACTATAAATGAATAAAAGGATAAAAACATAAATCCCGAACATAAGAAGAAATTCTGACTTGGTATCTAAAATTTTCTATAAAAACGTGCAGCATATCTCTGCGTAATCAAATATCTGATACATGATTTGTGCGGGATTTGAGTAGAGTACTGTACTCTGATAAAAAAAATTTGAAATTACATCAATTTTTAGCAACATCGTGAATAGACTTATACGTTTTAAATATACTTGGCCGAAACAAAATAGTTTCACGTTTGGTGGAATTCGCTCTGAGCTTCCAATTCTATAAAAAAACTTATATTTTATTCAACGTATCCTGCATCTGCTCCTTAATTACTGAAGATTTAACATACTTAATATAGATAACCAAATAATGGACAGAGGCTATGGCAAATTTGTTCAGACTATAACTTAATTCAAATAATTAAGGAATTTTACTAAAGAAAACGTTGAATAAAATAAGAGAATTCACTGTTCTTTGTTCTTTGTTTCTATTATAGACCGTTCAATATATTAAATTCTTTTGTGGATCGAACGCTGTTATTTGAAATAATTTTACGCTTCCTTGTCCCAGACTATCAGACTAAGTAGTGTGGAAGTTCTTTGATAATATAGAAAAGATATATAGATAATACAGTGCATAGAAAAGAGTCTCCAACTAGACCGTATCAGGGGCCTTTTCTAGATCAGTTAATAAAGCACCTACGCACTAATTATTGTATCTTGCCCAACAAATATTTGAAATGAAAATATTCATAGCATGAATTATACTATGATTGTGTCGAAAATCAAATTAAAAATCCGAAATTGGATTAGTTTTCAGACAGTGAGACCAAATAGCTTTATTTATAATTTTTTCAAATATCTTACTTATACCGGGAAGTAGATATTGGTCGATAGCTGGATGAGTTTGAGTCTGTTTTACCTTCCTTTATAACAGGTACTATTTTCTCCGTTTTCGAATTCACTGAAAAATACATTATATTTAAATTTAGATATTGTACAATACTTTATAGATATTAGAACTAGAATAGTTAAATAATATAACATAATCTCGTACGTAAGACGATATATTTTAAAACAGATATTAGGGATATCACCAAAGCCGTGTGATGATTTATTATTTAATTTATAAAAACTTTTTTTAATAATTCTTCAGCAACAATTCGGAGATACTAATTCATAATTTGGATTATTTGCTGAGTTGCTATTTGAAAAAACATGAATATTTCTTGTACATTTGTTGGGGCTTTCCATTTCTTATTTACAATAAGCGATTTCATTGTGAATTAAATATTCGAAAATTAAATTACCGAGTATTAAATTTTTTGCAGATTACTTCAAGATGATCTATCATCTAATACATTTAATTTATCTATTTTATTGTTTATCATAAGTTTATGCAGTTCACTTTAGGAAGAATATCTGGATTTAAATTTGATTGTTTAATAATTTCATTGTTAATAACCCCCTAAAAGACGTGGGGCTATTGTTACATTCTTTTCACGAGGTGTAAAAATATTTTTTATTTCAGAATACATTTTTTCTGGGTTCTGCATAGATATATTTCCTGTTCGATTTTTCTAATAAACATTAACGGCATCTGTGAAAGCGAAGAATAAAATACATTTAATCCTTTTAAGAGTGGATTTATATTTATTTATTCTCAAAAGGGGCTCAATGGGATTATCGTCTATTTTTCTTAGATTATTAAGTTCTGTTAATACATTACTCTTTATCTGTATCAGGGAATTTATTTTGAGCATTATATGTGTGTTGATGGAACTGGAATTATTCGAAATCTTTGTTATTTTCAGTAGCGTCTAAAATTTCAATATTTGGCTTCAAGAGAAATTTATCAATTTCTCCCAGATTAAGATTACATTTTATTAGGGTGAATACATTTTTATTATTAAATAGATGCAAGTGAAATTCCTCAAAAATTGCTATTATTAAAATCGAACTTGATATTATTGTCAGTAGGCCTAGGATCAGCTAAAATTTTATTTATTTGTAAAAATAGAATTTAATAAATTAGTGCACGGTGATCATTTTTATAGTGAAGCGTTTTAATAAATCTATTCGCTATAAGATTTAAAACAGATATCCTTGAATCAGCAATAATTAGATCAGTAAAGGCTGCCGACCTCGGTGTATGCTCAACGGGATCGCGACGAGACAGACGACGATGTGACAATCAACGAAGATCGTAAAACTACATTACGATTTATGTCAACCCTACATTGAAGTTTTCCAAGATACGGTTTTACAGAGATGGGGGAGTATCTCGAATAAGAGACGATGTTAGAAAAACTGTTAACTTTAATGACTGAACTTGACGCTATAGGTAGATTAGAGTGTTAAAGTAAACTGTTCGAAAGTTGAAAAATAGGTGTCTGTACTCGTCCAGAAAATGGTGATAGTGATCTCGTCTACGGGATAGGACATTCACTTTCCAAGAATTGCAAGGGACCACATCCTCAAGCTAACAGCAGTCTCAGGTACGGTGTGTATCGAAATCCGCGAATGACGTGTACTGGAATCCGCGGATCTTACCCAGTGGCCGTAGTAAACAATAAATTTGTAGGAAGCACTCTGAGTCGGACAAGCATACCGGGAGTACGAAGCAGACATTCTTAAGTCGTGATTATTGCGTGCAAATGTTAATAAGTAGGGTTTCTCTTACCTTGCTTGTTTCCATCGTTGTCCTGCTCATCCACACTTGACTTTTTTCTTTTTCTTTGTTATGTTAGCACCATTATATCCGTGGACTTCGCTCATGTTCGTCCTGAAATTCGCTGAATATTTCTCCTTCATTACAAATTGCGCAAAAGTTGGTTCATCTCGATTTTTGATACAAATTTTTAATATTTCGGAATTAGAATAATTAAATGCCATGTGTTCTATCATCGGAGTCTTGTTTCATAGACATAGACATAGTTATTATTATTTAATTGTAATAAAAGTTTGTGTACTTGTTCTTCCGAATCTTTACTTTTTAATCTTCCTTTTTCTAAATGCTTCTTTGAGTCTTCAATTTCAGTTTTGAGATTTTTTATCGAATCTCTCTTCTTTCCATTAGTTTTTATTTTTATTCAGACATGCCATCGTATTAAGTATTTCATTTTTCATAATTTATTTGTTCTTGCGTATATATATGCTCCTTTTGTTTTCAGTTTTTTGATACGGTTTAAACCACTTCCATTGAATAATTTGTTTTCAATGTAACTAATATCCACAATAATTAGTAATTACTGACGGAGTGAAGTTACATTTTGCGCGGCTTCAGTTGTGATTATTTTCCCATTACTGATGTTAATATCACCTTCCTTCATACAGAAGGTGCCATTTTCACTCTCGCCTTTATCAGTAATTCTTACAGAATTGATGCTAGAGACATACAAATAGCGGAAAAATTTAAAGAAAAGTGATTATTTATGACACAATATAGGCTCTCAAACTGAGTATTATATTCACGAAACGCACGATCGCCAAGAAGGCTCAAGTGAGACAACATTGCTGTCCATGATATCATGGTCACAGCACGGTCGTCTGTGATATGTGTATCAAGTTAGAAAACAAAAGAACCATCAAGCGCGTACATACAGTGTTATCCACTTGACTCCCAAACACCGCGCTCACCAGACAATGGCAACTGTGTAACATGCACGCTTACTACTACAATCAAATGTCGCTCGCCACCTATAACCTGTTGCTAGAGGTATAACTGGCGAGATTACAGAGCGATGTGATTATCGCCGAAGGACCTTGACGTTACAATAAAGAGAAGACGATTGTTGAGAAAGCAAGCCTCGCGTTTTCGCCTGACAATTTCATGTACATCTACGCTCTCGAAACTTGATTCTGTTCCCAAATGTAGCTCAATTTTTTTCAATAATCGATAACTTGGATTATGCTTACTTAAAATGTAATTAGAATGTGATTGTTTTGTTTCAAATTGCATCCAGCCTCCAGCTACACTTTTTCAATGCTTTGTAACAGAAACAGAAACACTTTTACTTTAAAACATTTATTTAAACAAGGAGACGCAACTGCGGTATTGCTAGGATATTAGTTCTGGTAAGCCTCTGATCAGATCTGAAAAACATATTATCTTAAGCTCAATAACTACCGCTTCGTGGCTCGCTAAAAACGAAGAAATAAGGAAGAATCTAAACTTCATCACAGTAAAGAAAGGAATAGTTAAAACAATCAGTAATTACAAAAAAGAAAGAAATACAAACGCACGTTAATTCACACCTTGCAGATTTAATAAACAAGTAAATATCTACCAATAATTTATTAGATCGATTGGTCTTAATGATAATAACGTTGTTTCAATTGAAACACCGAAGTCGTGCTATTTTGTCATATTTAAAATAATTTGCCTAATGTCTAGTAACAAATTGCAAGGTATATATAGGAGATATTAAAAAAATATTTTCCATATGCGTACAAAGAGATTCTCACAGCATATAAGGATCCGAAAAATTACATGCTGTTTGGTATCGCGTGTGTTAAGAACTGGTATAGTGAGATCGAGCTAAAAATCCCTTTCGATCAATGTTAACACGTCGGAATTCGCGAGACAGTCAAAATTCTGTTTGACATTTGTACAAGCTACTCTTAGCACATTGACAGTGTTTCAAAACCATGCACCAAAATATTAAGGCAAAATACATACAAAATACGAGCCCGCGATCCTATACAGCATAATTAAATAGTCCCACAAGACACGATTTTACCGCTCAAATTGTGTTGGATTTTGTTGATCGAGTTACGAAGGCTGCACTAATATTTCCTGCGATTTCCTGATTTCGCATCGGATTTGTTTGCAGGTCTCAACATCCAGAAGAAACCTCCTAATAGCTCGCGTGCTATGATCCTATTTTCTCCTAGATGCTTAGTTATTGAAATAAAGCAAACAATGTAGGCAAGGAATGATGCGTTTTAGCGTCATTTACATTTTAATCATTATTTAAACATATCTAAATGTTTATAACGTAGTAAAAATCTATATCGTTTTATTGAATTTTTGGTGTTAACGGCAAATTAGTTATTACTGTTGTTATTGCTGTAAAAGCACGAATTATCTTCAAAGTTGGAAATTTGCTATTTTGCTCAAAATAGATTTTTTCGAAAATTGTATATGTTGGAAGAAACGGTTTGTAGATTTGTTTCGAGCGCGCAAAAATCTATAAGAACCTATTGGCGATTAAAAGATTGAAAGAAGATTAATATATGCTGTTCAGTGCAATTATCGATTTTTCAAATAGTTTGGTGAACTTTATGATATGTTCTAACAATATACGTTTTGTAACTTCTATGCAGAGTGTTCATTTGTAAACATGTTATTCGATTATCTCGAAAATTACGCTTTTTGGAAAAAAGTCGTTTGAGCTCCACAGTTTTAAGGGGAGAATTAAATAATTAAATTAAATATTAAGAGAATTAAATTAAAATAATGCTAATCGTGTTTTATTTTTTTGAGGTCATTTAAAGAAAAAGTTAGTTTTTTTAAATGAAAACCATATCTCTTCCTAACAGACTCTTAATCTATGAGAAGAAGGAAAACACTTTTATTCATCTTAAAAAGATATTTATTTGAATAAAAATTTACTTCAGTTTTTCTTATTTCCAAAGTGGAGGAAAGAAATTTAAGTGATACAACAGAAGTTTCAGAAGCTTCATTTATTTTTCTGGCCATTCTCTATAATAAAATCAAAGTAAAATCAATAACAACTCCATATTTTTACGACACTTTCTTATCATACAAAAAATCGAAATATGATGGTCTTTTAAAAAATATTTCCATTTTGTGCTAAACTATTTGTTTTCAGATTCAATTCTTACCTTTTTTAAAACTTCTTTTGTAATGTTGCTGCATTATCTTATTATTTTCTGTTCTATATTTTTGCATATATGTGTAACATTCCTACCCCGATTTTTGAACTATCAGGAAAACAATATCTAGGAAAATAAATATTTCGTATCATTTTTCTTCGTATTCTTCTTCAATTTTAAATTAAAATTATTAATAATAATACAAGCTTGCATTCGCTTTTTATTATTTTTGAAAAATTAACAATAATATATAAAAGAAGCGAGACATTTCGTATGCGCGACAAGACCATACGATCACGCCTTGGTGGAAATCGCTGTTCCACCAATAGCAGGTGTAGTAACCTCTAGGGACGTTACACTTATCTTATATGCTATAGCAGGTCACTTTCGCGCAGTAAATATAAACAATTTATCAACACAATAATTTCTGAGTATATAAAGTAAACATAATAATTAGTACTTTGGAAATTCATTGTAAATTTATACAAATTTTTCTTTCCTATTGAATATAGTTTATTCTTTAAAAAAAAAAAAAAAAAAAAAA